>CM069860.1:59987844-60587844 GCA_036172795.1 Pelodytes ibericus
TTGGCTAGGCTTGTCACCCGTTCTAGCCATGCTGTTGCCTCCAGAGACCTAACATTGACAACAATCCTGGCTGTGTGGCAACCCTATTATTGACTAACATAGTGTGCCTTAATTTAATTTAAACTAATTATCAGTAAATGCTACTGAAAGTTGAAAAAATATTCTCAGCTATCCGTTTTTAATCACTTTTGGCTAATATAAATTGGCTTGAGGCCAGTGTTAAGTCTACATAGGTGAAAGGTTGCAACCTTAAAGCTGAATTACGAAAAAGTTTAACATTTCAGGCCCATGTCCTGGAGTTTTTTTTCATTTTTGTGGATAGAGAATGTTTATGTATGAGTTGTTTTGGTAAGTAAACAATATTGGAAGTTTTTCTTCAATCATATATATATATTTTGTATCATTTGCTTGAGGATTCTATTTGGGGCTACAATTTAGAGCTACTATTTTAGTATCTATGTACAAAGCATTGCATTTACACATATCATGCAGTGACATATTCACTCTCCCGTGTCCCCATGCTTTGGTGGTTGATCAGGGTCTGGGTGACTGCTTGGTAACACACCAGCACATAAATGCTTTTACTGTGGATAGCGCATCAGACCCCTGCTGTCCTTCATGAGCAATGTCAAGGTCTAGTAGGTGTGTGTATGCGTAGGTTATTTTACAATTCATGTTTCATTCTTACAAACAAAAATAAGAGCCTTCATTATTTTTGATGAATCTGAAAAATACTATTGAAGTAGAGAAATTAAATTATTCCTTTGATTGAAAAATAATCACTTTTTTTGCTGGTCTATAGCAGAATGTCCCATAAAATGTCATAATAATAACTCAGTCAAACACAATGACAGGCCATCACATCTAATGAAAAGGTATGATGATGCACACACTGCTTTTGCTTTAGCTTATAAATAAGTATTTTGTAAATGAGTATGTGTCCTTATATGTATTCGCTGATGAGTTGTATTTCAAAAAGATGACTATCCATCTGATAACATCATCTGGATAGGGGACTAAAATGACATATCAGCTGGATCTTTATGTGTTTTTTCTTTCAACATCTGGTATTGAATATTTCACCTTTTAATGTATGCATATACTTTAAAACTTACATTACATGTTTATTTTCCAAAATACAGTTAACATCTGAGTTTAATAAAAAAAAACTTTACGTGGGACAATCTTGATTTGGGTCCAATGTCCTGTCGTTCCCACTTCATATTCAAGTATACCTGGGAAAATGGAATATAAACAGCTGGTTTGCAATGGTGAGAGACCAATTCCAAGCCATGATCCCCAGCACTCTGTGACTTCAGTCAGGCAGGGATCTGTACCAGGTGTCCGAAGATTATGTCTTGCCAGTTTAAACTACCCATGTCTTGTAGACTATGAGGATAGTTTAAATGCAATGTTGCCAGTCATGCTGGCACAGATTCCCCAAAAAACAGAACTATGTTTGAACACACCGATCTGGCCCAGTTGGGAGGTATGATCATTGGTGCACTAAGGTGGTCTGCCACAAGTGAAAACGTCAGTTCTATTGTCATATAAGAGATGGCGCACAGTGTTGCATGTACAGTACATGCTTAAATAATGTGCAGAGGAAGCGTAACCATCGTGTATCTGGCTTCCTTTGTGAGCCAATAATAAGGAGCCACCAAATAATTAAGATACTCCCTTGAGTATGATCATTTAATGAGTTCTATAGCAAGTACAAAGCTCTTCCTTAATGAATGAGGCCGTGTTTATGCTCTATTGATTAATTTAAAGTTTCATTTTCTTCAGGTGACAACTTTAAGCTGCAAACTAATTCTGTTGTGTATCCAGCAGGCTGATAAAGTTTCCAGGATATGCTTACAAGGTGCTTTAAAAGTAAAACCTCAAACAAAAATAAAACCCTGTTACTGCACATTTTAAAGGACAGCTAAACTTTTTTTCTCTCTCTTGTGCATTTACTTAAGAATCGCTGTGTCTAGTATTAGAATAAACTGCCATGTACTTTTGATTATCTAACCGGCAGCTTCCCTGGGAAACAGTGCTTGTTTCTTTAAAGATCAAATTCTTTGTAAAAACAAAGCTTAAGAGATTTTATACCGGTGTATCCAAATAGGCTGTTATTTTTATTCTTGTATTAGGGAAACATTGAATAAGTTGGCAGATAAGAACCATTCGGTTCATCTAGTCTACCCTATTTTCTAAATACTTTGATTAGTCTCCCGTTCCCTATCTTATATCTAGGATGGCCTTGTGTCTATCCCACGCATGCTTAAACTCCTTCACTGTGTTCACCTCTACCACCTCTGCTGGAAGGCTATTCCATACATCCTCTATATTACTTTTAAATAGTTGCCCCTCTAATTTAAGACTATGTCCTCTAGTTGTGGTAGTTCCTTTAATTATACTCTCTTCCTTTACTGTGTTGATTCCCTTTATGTATTTAAATGTTTCTATCACATCCCCCCTGTTACGTCTTTCCTCCAAGCTATACATGTTAAGATGCTTAAACCTTTCCTGGTAAGTTTTATCCTCCAACCCATGAACCAGTTTTGTAGCCCTCATAAATGCCCTCAGAAAGCACCACAGAAATGTTTTCACACATATAACACATTTCCTTTTTTTCAGTGTTGCATAACATGTCCCTTAAGAAACAGTACTGCAATGTTTTCAATCTTGCAGACATTTTAGTATAAAGTAATAATTTAACATTTTTTAAATTAACTGTCATTTGGTTCCTACACAGTCTTTTTCTCAGGTCGTCACTTTTCCAATATAGGATACTAATTGCTTATTCTACTCCAGTTTCTTTGAAAGGAGCCTGAAATTAGGAAAGAAAGAAAATCAGAGTATGATGAAACCTCTAACCACACCTTTAAGAAACCTTTAGGTAACTGCTACGAGCAGAGGAAATTGGAAAAGTAAAATCCATGCTTGAAAAGGTCAGATACAAAAGTAGCACAGCTCTCTGTTCAATGGAAATATAACGGGCACCGATTTCCAAAGTGAGGGCTGTATCATACAATAAATTGTTGTAAGACTTGTTTAGTGTGTTTCTCCTCTAAAACTTGATATCTAGACATTATATATATATATATATATAATTTTTATTTTTTTTTTGCAAATAGTATAGAAAAGAAAATTATATGGTGTACTCTTAGTAACCATGTGTGTCAACATATGCACTATTAAAATATGATGGGGATTATTTCTTGAGAGGAAATCTGGGCCAAACACATTCTTTTAAAAGTGGAGCTTTTACCATGGAAACTAATAGAATAATCCTTCTGTTTGAGCCCTGATTAAAACATTGCCTTTCTAGTGAATAGAACCTAGTCGACAATATTCTTCTTCCATATTAGTTTATTACTGCATATATTAGACATGCTGGTTGTCTTTATGAATATTGGAGGATGTTATCCAGTGTTCTCATACTGAGGGTTAGGGTTGAGAATTAGCAGGATGTGAGATTCAGGGGTAAGGAGCGTAGCGCTGGGTGGCGGGTGGAGAGATGAGGTGACTCCAAAAGTGACACAAAAAAGGGTAAGGCGGTAGAATAGTCAGTCCAATCCAAAAGGCCAATGCCGGTAGTCAGGATACACAAAACAGGTGTAGCAGTGCAGGTAGGGATACAGCAATAAGGATAGTCCAGGGAAAAAGCCAAGGTCGGTACACGGGTATTTCTTCAATCAAAGTAGCAGGGAAATGGGGAATAAATGGTACTGAGAACAGACACCACAGCTCAACAAGCAAGCAATGATTGAGGTGAGTGTGGGGTTTTTCTAGAGCTGTTGATTAAGGACCTCTCCCCTTTACACCTGGAGACCGCCCCTGCACCATGTTGTGAATAGGGAGAAGAGGTACAGCCTCCTCTTCCTATTCTCCCTGCCCCTTTGCCAACAACCAATCGCGCAACGTTTCTCGCGAGTAAGCTCCGCCCCCTAAACCTCTTGGAAGTAGTTGCATTCACTGTTAGCGGGTGAATAGCAACTCGAGGCCGGGGATGCAGCCTACCTCGCGGTCGCGCTAAAGCGCGATGGCGGCAAACAGGGACAGAGGATGATTTTGGCTGTGAGGGTCCCCTGGTCAAGGTAGGTGAAGGTCCTGGGACCTGACACAGGATTTGGTAAAGGCTTGTGTGAATCTTGAACTGTAGTGACTACCAATCACTAGACCTGACTATGTCTGGAGAAAATGGCATCATCTCGTGGTGCCCTGCATCCGGCTTTAAATTCCAGAGTGTGTATGGCAGTATAATCATACATAGAGATACGATATATAAAACATGTAAACATGTCTTACAGGTCTAGTCACTCTTACTTTGCAGTCATTCTGCCTAACTGTTCACATTAGCATTCAAATTAACACTCACATCTACTGTATTTTCTAACTGTACATATTCTCATTCACATTTGCATTCCCAGTTAGACATCTTTTTCTCCCTCTCAGCTAGTGTTGCATGTTTTGTTTTTGCAAAACCAAATTTTGTAGGCCTGGTTCAGAATCATAGTAAGATATATCTCTACCTTCCAGGGGCGTATTGTGCCCCTGAGTGACAGGCATGCTGCCAGCCCGGAGCACGCCTGTCACTCAGAGGCACGTCTTCTCTTGTGTATTTCTGGGGGTTTGTGTGCTGAGAGCAGCCAGCACACAAACCCCCGGAAATACACGAGTGACATTGTTACATCCGAAAGACGACGCTGCTACGAATTCATCAACAGAGTAACTCACTCTGTTGCCAATTCGACAAGCACGAAAAGTATACAAAAAATATGTCTTTCAGATGTATTTCTGGGGTTTGTGTGCTCTCTGCTCGGAGCACACAAACCCCAGAAATACACAGCGTGTATCCGCCACTGGTACCTTCATTACATAAACAATTATACTCTATCTGTTCCCCAATGTTGATATCATTAAATGTATTGAATTTGGTGCTGCTTGGGAATCAGTTGATTGTACATGTTCCTTTCAAAAAGAAAATGTAAGTAGCGCTCAGAAAAAAAAGTTTTGGCCAAGTTGTGGTTACATTTTTCATGTTATGCATTTAGCATTATTACAATAAATGCTGTGCGGAGCAAAATAATATCATGTTTTACATTTTTTGGAAAGTGTGTGAGTGTTCAAAACTTCCAATAAAGGGATCCACACACTACCAAAATTGCTAACGCAATGCCCACTTATAATTTGCTCATTAATATGCCACTGATAATGTGTCCATTGATAGCCACTGATAATTTGTCCATTAATATGCCACTGATCATTTGCCAACATCGGCCATGTTTCCAGGGACACATATGTGTTCCACATTCTGCAGACAGAGCATGCAAAGTGCAGCTCAGCAGTATGTAGGATGCATATACACACAGACAGAATCCAATTAATTAATCATGGTAGGTCCTTTGAGATCTCCACCCTGAATAATTAATTGGATTGTGTCTGTGCGTATATCCATCCTACATGCTGCCGGGCTGCACTTTGCATGGTCTTTTTCCAGCATGTGGAACAAATATGTGTCCCTGGAAAAATGGCCAATGTTGACAACTATGTTAATATGCCACTGATAATTTGCTCATTAATAGCCACGGATAATTTGCTCATTAATATGCCATTGAAAATTTGCTCATTAATATGCCACTAATAATTTTCTCATTAATACCCACTGATAATTTGCTCATTAATACCCACTGATAATTTGCTCATTAATAGCCCCCGTCCTCCCCCTTCCCCATTACTTATCAGGATGCTGCTCATCCCCTGCAGTCTCCCCCTCAGCGTTTCTTCCTTGCTGTTATTTCCGTCGGCTGCCCGGCAGATGAGACGTTCATGTGGGCAGTGGGGGCCCACGGGGCAGCTGATTTGGGCCCCCAGGAACGAATGGGCCTTGGGCATCTGCCCCGTTTACCCACGCTTTTTTCCCCATTTTTTTAAAGGGCCGGGGCACGTGACGAGTGTATTGCCCGTCACCCCCTGATGGAGGCCCTGTATGGCCTGTGCATTAAGGGTGGTATCCTGGAGCTACTGGGGGGTGGGGGGAGCGCAAGGAACTAACACTATAAAACCCCAAAGCACTGTTTAGTTAGTGCTTGCTCGTTTTCAAGCTGGTACTTTCTTATGAGAGTGCTTATTGTTTATGTCCTGTCCCCTTCCCCATATGTTATTGAATGCCCCAACTTCTTAACATTGGCTCCTCAGAGAATTGTGGCTTGTTATACCCGTTACCTTCTTATGCTCATTCCCTAGTATTCCATACCTATCAGAGTATGCTATGTACATTATTATGGCCAAGCATCTCCTTAGAATTTATCATCAATACAAGTTATTCGTTTTCTGCTTTCTTATGTCTTATTATATTTATAAATCATTTGTACAGTTAATTAAATACGTGTGATTACCATTTTATAATGAAGGTTCCATTGTACACCTGATGCTTCTTGTGATTGTGTCACTGAGTCTTATGGTATGGGAGCTTACAAGGAGGAAGAAAGCTGAAGACCTAGACAGAAAGCAATTACACTGAGCAATTCAAAGTACACTTGATATACCCTTCTTTTATTTAGTCAGTACAACACTAAGCCATCCGTTGTTCTCAAGGCTAAGTTAGAATTTGGTATTTATAAAATTGATACAACAGACCTTTTTTCCGATTATCTTTATGTACTGTAAGCTCTGGTATTCTGAGGGTCTACTGCTTTTGTTCCAGGGTATGGAAGAAATACTTTTTAAGTTTAACAAGTTCCTTACTGTTCTATGCATTTAGAAATTCAATTTACTTGTGAAGTAGTGCATAAGGTTATGCTAGATCAAAGTACTCAATGCAAATAACTTTTAGACTTGGCTTTATGTGTAAAAAAAAGATCTACTAAATGCCTAGCTGTGCTCTTCTAGCAAAAGATCACCAAGTTTAGGTTTGCAGAATTTTTATTTTAGTCAATGTTTTTTAGTGAATAGATTTGGAAACCCTATGTTTTAAGCACCTCTATCTATACAAAGTACTAATAGACAGACTTGTAGTTCAACTGAAACATGGGTAACTTCACTAACAATCTAACTCTAAAATAATAATTACAGACACAGCCCATTGTAATGCAGTTGTCACAATGCAGGAAACCCATGGTTCTCGAATTATCAATGGCAATACTCAGGGTCTAAAGAATTATAATAACAATCATCTTTTCTATAGCAGGTCTTAAAATGAGGTAACTACAACCTCCAATGAACACCAACACATTATATTTTACACCAGTATGATTTACTCAACAAAAATAAATCCAAATGGAGGAGCCATGTGTGAAAAACAAACTACTCCTTTACTAGTTCTATAGGAATTAAGAGGCTAAGTAGCAGACAGGTACTGCTAATCAAATACCCTTGATTAATTGATCATCATTAATTGATCATTGTGATCACCTCTATAAAAGCCACAATTCTAGTAGGTTGCTGGTTTGGAGCATTCAGGTGTGTGTTAACACAAAGCCAAAGAGGAAAGACATTAGCAATGATTTTAGATCAGCAAATGTTGCTGCCCATAAAACTGGGAAAGGTAGTAAGGCCATTTCCAAAAAATGTAAAGTCTATTATTCTACACTAAGAAAGATTATTCAAAAGTGGAAAACATTCAAGAGAGTTGCCAATCTTCCCAGGAGTGGACCCAAAGGTCAGACTGAGAAATGCTGAGAGAAAATCTAGACCTCCGGTAGCATGTTAAATGTTAAACTTCATGACAGTATAATTAGAAAAGGACTGTGCCAGAAGTCTTGTGGTTTGTTCAGATGCAACTTTGCAAACCTAAGTCGTGCTGCCAAGTTCTTTTTAGAGAGAAGAGGCTTTCTCCTGGCAACCATTCCAAACAAACCATACCTGTTCAATGTCCTCTGAACAGACGATACCAAAGTTGAGATGTTAGGCTATAATGCCATCACGATTGGCCAAAACTAAACACAGCATAACAGTTGGCTTGTTGTGCAACCACAGTACCTGGAAACATTGCAGTCACTGAGTCAACCATGAACTCCTCTGTATAGTCAAATGTGAGGCCATCTGTCTGACAGCCAAAACTTAGACGAAAAAGGACAATGATCCCAAGCACACCAGCAAATCTACAACAGAATAGCTGGGGAGAAAAAAGGTGTTGCAATGGCCCAGTCAAAGTTCAGACCTCTCAATTTAAGAGCTGTGCTCTCTCTTCCCCCTCCCCTGTTCTCTCCCCCTCTCCCCTGTTCTCTCTCCCCCCTCCCCTGTTCTACCCCCCCCCCCCTGTTCTACCCCCCCCCCCCCACATGTCAATAAACTGAAGCAACATTGTTAAGAAGAGTGGGCCAAATTGCTCTGCAACGATGTGAGTTACTGATATACATACAGAAAACAAGATGATTCTACAAGCTATTGAGTCATAAGGTGTACTTAGTTTCACACATACTTTATCCATTTTGGCTTTTGTTATATCATGACACAGTGTAATGTGTCATGAGTTGATGTTCATCTAAGGTTTAATTTACCTAATTTTAACACCTGCTAAGTCCTGATATGCAGGGCCAGTGGAAGGATTTTTTGCTACATAGGCGAAAGTGCTTTTTGGTGCCCCCCACCCCATGACTCTGCTTCTCCCCATATCTCTTTCTCTCTCCCCATCTCCGTTCTCCCCCCTCTCATCTGTTTTCTCCCTCATCTGTTCTCACCCCCTCCTCCCCCATGTCTGTTCTCTCCCCCTCCTACCTCCATCTCTGTTCTCTCCACCATTTCTGTTCTCTCCCCCTCTTCCTCCATTCTCTCCCCTTCCACCCCATCTCTGTTCTCTCCCCCCTCCCCTTTTCTCTCCCCTTCCACCAAATCTCTGTTCTCTGCCCCCCCCCCCGTTCTCTCTCCCCCTTCCAGGTTCTCTCTCCCCCCACTCCCATGTTCTCTCCCCCGTCCCCGGTTCTCTCTCTGCCCCGTTCTCTCTCTTCCCCCCTCCCCTGTTCTCTCCCCCTCCCCTGTTCTCTCTCCCCCTCCCCTGTTCTCTCCCCCCCCCGACAGACCCTGGGAGGGGGCGGATCTCAGGGGGCTACGAGGTCCGCCCCCTCCCCATGAAGCAGAGCGTCATCTACTTCACGGGGAGCCAAGCAGCATGATCTGTGTGTGCAAAACTGTGTGTAAGTGCTGCTCGCGCTCCCCGTGCTTAGTGATGATGCAGGGCATCAGATTAAACTGGCATGTACTATCAAAAGTACCCACCAGTTTATCTTCACACTAGGAACAAATAAGCTTTCACTTGTGGTTCTATATTAGAAGCACAAGTGAAATATAACAATTAGTGTTCCTTTACCATGCCACAGTCACTTTGCCATTAACATATGCCAGCGTTAGTTTACTGATTAAAATGTGCCACAGTTTGTCCAATAAATATGCCACAGTATGCCCATTACCATATTTTACAGCCAGGTGCCCATTAATATGCCACTGTTAATTTGCTCATTAATATGTCACAGCTAAATTGCCCATTATTATGCCAGTGTTATTTTGCCATTAGTATGCCAGTGTTATTTTGCCATTAGTAATCCACATCCAATTTTCCCAATAATATGGCAGTATTATGTTGCCATTAATAAGCCACAACCAATTTCCCCAATTAAATGCCAGTACTATTTTGCCATTTAATATGCCATTGCCAATTTGCCCAATAATATACCAGTGTTATTTTGCCATTTAATATACCACAGCCAATTTGCCCAATAATATACCAGTACTATTTTGCCATTTAATATGCCATTGCCAATTTGCCCAATGCTATGCCATTAGTATGCCAGCGTTATTGTGCTCCATTACAGGCCACCCTCCTGGCTTCTCCGTGTACCTGGTCGTCTCTTCCGTGCTGTCTTCTTCCCGCCTGCACAGAGGAGGGAAACACAGCAACCGGATATGACTTGCTATCATATCTGGTGACAATGACAGGAAGTTGTTTGTTTTCTTGGACCGCAAATGCTGAAAAAAAAGAAAAAAATGTTTTACATTTTTTTTTAAAAACTAGAACCCCCTAGAACTCGGGGGGGGCAATCGCCAGGTTGCCCATGCGGAAAGACGGCCCTGACTGCATTGATGTTAATTAATACATATTACCAATGTGCACGCGGTTTTCCACTTTTTTTAAATTATCAGTTTAACCCTCAGGGAATTAACATGCAACATTGATTTCACTAGCATGTGGTTATCTGACTTTTTCATGTTTGTTCTGAGCTTTGTATAAAGCTTGTCTTGAACAGCATGCATATACTCCAAGGAGTCCATGGTTAAAATGGATTAAGAGGCAAAAGGTGTTTACTGGATTTGAATATGTCTGCCCAGAATCCATTGCATCTGTATAGATTTGTGTTTACTAATGCCTCTGCTACCCACTGAATTTCAGGTGGGGGACTTTTCCATCACCGTTACCCTGCCATTACTTAAATGGTGTGTTTTACGAGCATGTTAAAAAGAGCAAGCAAAGAAGGAAGGGCTTTTGGCAAGGTAAGCAAGTCAGTGGGAACAAAATAATAATGTTGGGAGTAGAAAAATGTTGAGCTTGTTTACAGTAGTAAGATGGCTAAGTAAGTTACTTTATTTGGATTATCTCATTAAAGCATGTCTGTTGAAAACGCATACACGTGATACAATCTCATTTGACTTGCATAGGGATCTCAGTTGATTTGTATTTCAGTAACAGATTGATTGTCTGCAAAAGTGGCACTTGGGAGGTATTTCTGCCTTATTCAAGGAGGTATGTGAGTTGGGGCAGTCCACAGCCTTCTTTAGTGTTTTCCGATAGTGGAACAAAAGAGGAAACACATGTTGGGAAAAGGATTCAAGAGAAGTAAGAGGTACAAATATTTCACTTTTCCACCACTGGCCAAGCAGAAGAAAAGGACGGAAACGTATATATGTAGGGTTGCCACCTGGCCAGTATTTTACCGACAGGCCGGTAAAATATTGGCATCAGGCCAATAATTCTATGAAGACAGTAGCAAGGCCTGTATTTTTCTGAAGAAAAGGTGGCAACCCTATATATATGGTGTAATAGATTGTTACTTCTAATAAATAAGTACTTTTGATAAACAGTTTGATACTTTTGTGTTGGTGGGATTGAGGTCCTACCTGTGCCTAAAACAGATCAGGAGGTAAATACTTCACAAGCTAGTAAGCCAGTGTTGTTTAATTTGCCAAAATAAAAAAACAGCAAATGTTATGTTTTGGGACTTTACTTGCTTAATTATTTAGCATTTTTTGTAAGAAGCCAAAATAGACTCTGTAGCTCTAAACAGTGTGGCAAATGTTTAGTGCTGATCTTGTGTAGATGAATAGATTTAGAAATATTTAGCATTGTAATGTTAATTATGCAGTTTTTCCATTCATAAGTTTTTTTTTATGTGACCATCACAAATATGTTTTCTAACCAGAGTCAAAAAGGATTATTAAAAGAAAGATGAAAAACACTGCTTAATGAGTTTCTGTAATAATGGCATATCTATTAATTATGGTTGAAAAGCTGAATGATTTTCAAAAAGAGACCTGTGTTTACCCTTTTCACAATCTAGTGTCACATTGGATGTGTCAAGGAGTTCATGTTTGTGTAAGGTTTATTGGTGGCAATTTCCAGATCCAGTCATCACCATGAGAATATGTGTATGTTTAGGTTCATGTCTTTCAGCCTTTTTTGATATCTCCTGCTCTTGACAGATTCCAACTTAAAATGTGATTTGAACAAAGAGATAGATGTAAAATAAACAAAGTGCTAAAATTGGTACAACATTGATACTTGCGGTACTATACACAAACGCAGCCCTCTGAAGCACTCTCCAGAATGCTCTCAAAACAGTATACACATAGAAAAGCAGAATGGCGCAGGATGGTAGTACCTTAAATTAAAAATAAATAATAGTGCAATACTGTGGAACACCACAATAATAAATATAAACGGTGGTAAATACACTCACAAACCAACGTGTTTGATATTCATAAAGTGCCGTGATTCCTTCACGGATGTTTAATGGATTCTGAAAGATAAAAACAGTAACAAAAATGTGCAGGACCTGATAGATGGTTGGTACACTATTGGCCCCTGCTAAAAACAAACTCACGAGAAGTGAATAAACATATGCAGAGAAAGTCCAGGACCAAGAACGTAACCTGGATGAAGTAAGAGCAGGAAGCAGGATCAGGATAGAAGAGCTGCAGCTACCGGGGTCTCTGTCTCAACGCGTTTCGCCGGACCTCCAGTCGCGGCTTCCTCAGGAGAAGACTGAAGTCCGGTGTAGAAGAGTCACTGTATTTAAAGTCGTGGACGCCGCCCTCTTTCTGACGTCTTTCTGGATGCGACGAGCGTCGGTTACCATAGAGACGTTCGGCTGACGTCTTCTCACGTATTTTCGGATAGACAAAGCGTCCGTTGCTATGGAGATGCTCGACCAGCGTCTCTTTTGTTAAACGAATCCCATTCGTAATGGCTTTTCGGACGATCAAAATACAGTCACTACTTCAGGGACCAAAAGGCCTTCCTATTGTATAATACAGAGACAAACATTGATATGCATGCATTATAATGGGCTTCTAATCCAAATACCACTGCCTTAATCACACTTGCACCAGTGTTCTTATGCTTATGTAATGACAAAATGCAATCAAACAGGCACAGCCTCAGTTGCAAAAAAAACAAAGAACCTGGCTTATGACCACTTACAGTGTAAAATCTCCACAGCCTGGCTGGCTAAAATACCCTAAATCCATTGCTAACACAAGTTGTTCTGTTGCTAATGGCATTGGCATAGCTTACTGAAACTGTGCAGTGCTGCTTCTTTGTGGAGATTTGCATTCACATCCTGAGGTATCAATCACAGCACAGTGATAATAATATTCAGAGATGCCCTCTGCTGGTGGGAAACATATGCTGATTTCAAATGTAAGCACGTATAAAACAATTTATTAAATATTTTGTATAAAAGTTATCTTATGTATAGACATGTTTTTCATGCTTTAAAATATGGCATAAGTATGGGTCTTCTTAATTATCCTCTTTCTCAGTACTGAAATATGACATTGTTTATAAGCATTTTCTATAACCAAAATGTGAATTATTAGCATGGCGTAAGGTCATGTACAAGAATGTTTATACAGTATAATATACCTTTAAATGGAAAGTTGCATATATATATAACCAATATTTATTAGCCTATACTTTAATTTACCGTTGATTAGAAAAATGTTGCTCAAGTTTACATGGATCTAAAACATAATCCTTTACAGTAACATTTTACAATTTGGTTTGAATGAACCTAAATCACTTTCTTATTTTGCAAAGCGCAGACCATTTTTGTTTTTTGTAAATTAGGGTTTGACGAATCCCAGGAGCTAGGGGGCCATTTGCCAACCCCTGACGTAATTGGAGCGTTTACCCCAAATGGCTGGTTTGATCGGTAGCTGGTTGAAACTTACGCTAGAATTTGATTGTCATTACAAAAGATTGTAATGTGAGATCCAGCATGGAAAGGGGTTGAGTGCGTCTGCGTAAAAGAAAAGCAAGTCTTCTGAGTGGTGTGTGTGGATTTCTGTTTAATAATGCCTCTCCTACCTGCTTTAAAAAAGTCATACATTTTCACATATTTATGTAGTGGGGATGGGACACTTCATCGCGGCTGCTTCCGCGCAGCCGCTTCACCGCCGACTCTGCACCACAAGACTTATGTAGTTTTTATGCAATGCTTCTGTTTCGGAAAATGGTACAGGTTAGCAAACTATATAACCAGAGAACAGGCTTGATGGGTTGCATCATTTAACTCACCATAACCGTCTCCGAAAATAAATAAGTTGTTGGCAAAAAGATTTGTATTTACTTTTAAAGTGAACCTGTAACATAAGAAAAACGTCTCCTTACATGCATACAGGCTGCATGCAGACAATGTTAAAAGTGCCACTGTACAATTTTTTATGCTTGCAATGCTTAAGATTTAATTACATTAACCCTATTATTTTATATGCTTAGCAATTTATAATTGTTGTATGCTTCAGTTTAAAGGAATACAGAACCTTAATTGCACCCCCTGGTATGTCTTATGCACATTCTGAGTGTGCACTCAGAATTGAGCATGTTCAAAGCACCCCATAGTTCAAAATAATGGGGTATAATTAAACATGTATAGAACATCATTTATAACCAACAAAATAATAGTATTACATCCTCTACAATAAAGGTTACATAGTATAATGCACAACACTCAATTGTAACCATGCTCACCTCAAAGGCTTTCAATAAATCAAACAAAACTGTATTATTTTCCTTAAAACCCAAATAGCATATATCCATAGGTTTACTCTTAAATGTTCGTATTTCCATACCTAATAGGTATTCTTTCAAACACCAGTCCTTGCAAAACCTAATAGAATGCAAAGCTGATTTAATACTACTGTGAATATTCTCATTTATATGGAAGTTTGATTAAAGCTGCTGAGATCACACATTTGATGACATGGAGTTATAAGTCAACCACTTCATTAGTTTAAAATGTAAAACTCATTTTGGTAAGTGCTATTATAAAAGGTAAGCTAGTACTTGTCAGGAACCTATTTATTTCAGTGTCTTCCTCTATTACTTTATTACAGAAAGTGAGTGAGAAGGTTGGAGGAGCTGAAGGTACCAAACTAGATGAAGACTTTAAAGAAATGGAAAGAGTGAGTAAAATGTCTACTTTGTGTGTTGTGTGGACCCCCCCCCCAATTATATATACATGCATTATAGAAACATAGAATGTGTCGGCAGATAAGAACCATTCGGTCCATCTAGACAGCCCAATTTTTTTTGAGTACTTTTATTAGTCCCCCGTTCCCGGTTTTATAGCTAGGATAGCCTTGTGTCTATCCCACGCATGCTTAAAATCCTTGACTGTGTTTACCTCTACCACTTCTGCTGGAAGGCTATTCCATACATCCACTACCCTCTCAGTAAATTATGTCCAATCATAGCCAACAGTCCTCTTGACCTACAAATGAAACTCCTACTCTTTGGAGTGAGATGTGTGGAATTCACTCAGAAAGCAAGTTTCTCCTTGTAACAACTAACTACTTGCTGTTCCAATCAAATGCTTTCTGACACTGGTCACATGATCATGGATCACTATCACCACAAAAGAACTAAAATAGAAAAGAACAAACCAGCTGGTAACACTGGTGAACAAAGCTAACATCACATCACAAGGTGGAACTATTTCAACTCCACCTCCTCTTGCAAGTGGCTAGGTCCCTTTTGAAGAAATATCTGAGAACTTTTTGTGTCCCAAGTCCACTGAGTTATGGGGTTGTCACCTGCCACCACTTCCCAGGTGGAAGGGAGAAAAATTCCCATGTATGATTGCTGTTTTAAGAATAAATATTAGGTTCACAAGGACGTTCACGAATTCTAAAGGTTACTTTTAAAAGGGACTATATTAAACTAAACTTTTGGGGGGAATTTTGGCATATATTGCAAATTCCACACACATACCTGTCAGAATGCTAGCGCTGTCCAGCCCCCTCACGCTGCGATATAGCCTTTCCATGCATGCTCAGATTCCCCCATGGCCACAAAGGGTAATACAACCTGTTGTGCTGATGATAAGTTCCCAACAATGCATCACTTTACAGTAAAAGTGATTTATTTTTTTGTGTACAGTATTTCAATTGATACTACTGTATTGCTGAGAGGATTTAATTTATCTTAATGGTGAAAATGATCTGTTGTGTAAAATTATCCATTACCCAAAATACTTCTGGTCCCAAGGTTTTTGGATAAGGGATACTCAACCTGTACATACCATGTTAAATATGTTGTATCTTAATTAGTACAACAATTGAGAGCTCCCATAATTATATTTTTCTGGATAACTGAAAAGCCATTGTGTTGCTAATTGGCACTCCCCCCGCCCCCATGAAATCTCCAGGACTGGTGAAGCTAGAGTAACTGCCCCCACCGCCCATGCTAAAATATGTAAAATATAGGAAATTATGGTCTAGTAATTGGAATTTCTGAGTATACAGTCATAAGTTCAGAACTGCATATTCATAATGTTCTGCTATGAAAATGGGGGCATCGCACATGGACGGACCCCTAATTTTCGTATCCCTGGACTTTGTCTAAAAGAAATTCTAGTTGCATGAACCATGGATAACAGAAACTGCGTGAGAGAATTCCAATCAGCCTTTGGTTAAGCACAAAGGAAGCGAAAGGAGAAAATAACTGCCTTTTACATTTTAAATATAATAATGAGTCAACAAAAGCTTGTGGCAGAGTCGGCAATATAATTTGTGAACTAATAATGAAGCACATTGAAGATCACTAGCAACCAGCCGAGAGAAATGTGGGGAAATGTTCTAATTGTTTGCTGTGAGAGATGTAATTCTTTTATGTTAAACATTCAGAGATATAATTAAGAACATGAAAAAGCCCGGTCCCAACATTCACTGATAGCAGAAACCGCTGGCTGGTATTCATGACACCACATTATGTATCCCGCAGAGCAGTACAAAAGTGCAGGTGCATCACAATGACACCTTCCTATCTGCTGCATGTGTTATTTAGGAGTGCACAATCATTAACACTCCTACTGTCTTCCCTTTTGCATCCAGTGTGTGAGAGCTCATTAGTACAACCCTCAGTAGGCCGGATCGCAATGTGTCTCTTTCTATCATAAGATGATGTGTGAATAGCTTGTATCTACAGAGAGATTTTAATGGATTTAGTGAGGACCGGCTGGTTAGTCATTCTGTGAGGTGGAAGCAGCTGCTGGCATGGTTTATTCACAGTATCGGCTGTAGAGAGGTTATAACGTCAGAATCAGTGAGGTGGCGCGGCTTGTTTTATTCTGCTATGTCGTTTATTTATTTATTTATTTTGTGTTCTATCAGGAACAATACATTTTGAGATTTCTTAACTGGAGAATATCCAGGGGATGGAAGCTGACATACATTTAATTGTAGTGGGTCAGTGGTCATTGTCCATTGTTGTTAATAAGGATGACATGAGACCAGTAATGTAAATAAAGGAGAGGTAATAAACTGTTTTGACATCTTCGGATCTTCAGTTCAAATCCATTAGAATCCTGAAACATGGAAAAAATAAACAATAAGCCCTACAATATGGGAGATGTCGTCCATTAACAGCTGAAAGGTTGTAGTTTGACGTCTCTGGTAATTAAGATAGGAATATATTTCACTCGCATGGTCCTGAACTTCTGACATGGCTATAAGGAGAAACACTTGTAACCAACAATTAATACACACAATAAAAAAATAATTATACTTGATAAAAACACTATTTTCTGAACGCATCATTTCTGACTTGGCCCAATATGCCTAGGTGCTGAGGTGTTTTACTTAGCAAGTGTTAGAGAACACTTGCTAAGTGTTCAGGATTTAAAAAATATTCCGTCCAAGGTCATATTTTTTATTAGCTCTAAATGATACCTTTTACACTGCACTATAATATTAATAAATTGAAAGGTGTGGAATTGGCAAATCATTGGTTTTCTATTGCTTTTATCGTGGCATACAATTGAGTTTAATGAGTTTAATAGAAGTGATTGGGCTTCATCAGGGAATTATTTGGCGTGGATAGCATGTTCTAAATACAAACGCTTATAAAGATGAGAGATGTGTGGAGATTTCTAATTTTTGTTATAAAAAATATTTAACAAATCTTCTAGTCCTCACAGGGTATTTTGTGCAGCAACTACAATATGAATATTCCTATGATATAACACTTTGGAGACCTTCGACATTTCTATGTTTTTGCATAAAAATGTCAAGATTTTTATTCTAATATTCTCTTTTTATCTCTCGTTTCTTTTTAATTTATTTTTAATAGAAAGTCGACGTGACGAGTAGGGCTGTGATGGAAATAATGACCAAATCAGTAGAGTATCTCCAGCCTAATCCAGGTAATGCTTTTGACAATGTAAGCTTTCTTGTTGGCTTCAGTACAATACATTGATATTAAACTAATCTCAATCTCTACTACTAAATTGTGTCCAAAATATGACTGGAATATGATGGTTAATAAAATAAATGTTACATTATCTGATCACATAGCAGGAAAGATACATAAGAGTTTTGTTACTATTTCTCATCTGACAGGAAATGTTCTCAGTCATTCTTACTACTCATAGCTGACAAGACCACCTCTACTGGTGCAATGCTTTAGACATGTTTGCCAAATAAAGTTTTGATCATTTGAAAAGCCAGGTTATTCTAGGAACATATGTTTGCTTGTTACAGTAACTATGGTGTATGAGGCAAGAGATATTAGGCCATGTTTATCCTGATAACACAAGAGCAAGGAAGGAAAGAATTATAAATATGGAGCAATCTCGATGGAAAACAATGGAGTGTATCTGCTGACTGGTCCAAAATACTAGTAAAATGTAATCTTGATAAATAAACAATTACCGTATTTATCTGAAAATAGTAGGCAAATGATGTGTGCGTGTTATACGCCGATCGGTGGCTGAAAAAATAAAAAAAATCTAAAACTTACCTCGTTCCTGCTCTGTCCCCCGGTGCTCTGAAGGTGCGTGGCTGTGAGGGAAGCGTTGTGAGCTCCCCTCCAGCCGCACGGTCAACAAAGTGTGTTTTTTTAAACAAACTTTATTGTTCCGCACGGCTGGAGGGAAGCTCACAACACTTCCCTCACAGCCATGGACCTTCAGAGCACCGGGAGACGGAGCAGGAACGAGGTAAGTACTGGGGTCTGGGGGAGGAGGGTGGCATAACGAGCATACTAAGTGGCAATATCCTGGCATATTAAATGGCATATTGGGGGCAGTATCCTGGCATATTAAAATGGCATATTGGGGCAATATCCTGGCATATTAAAATGGCATATTGGGGGCAATATCCTGGCATATTAAATGGCATATTGGGGGCAAAATCCTGGCAGATTAAATGGCATATTGGGGGCAAAATCCTGGCATATTAAATGGCATATTGGGGGCAAAATCCTGGCATATTAAATGGCATATTGGGGGCAATATCCTGGCATATTAAATGGCATATTGGGGGCAATATCCTGGCATATTAAAATGGCATATTGGGTTTCAGAATTCTTTATTTGAAATTTAAGTTTTTTCCCCTGAAATTTCCTTCTTAAAATGAGGTGCGTGTTATACGCCGATAAATACAGTATTAGAATATCATAGATTATTATTCTAAACTAAATTGTTACTCTTACTACACTGAGCAGTATCCACATTCAATAAGACGTAGCGCCCCAGTTTACAGAACTTTTAGATATTCTGTTTAAAAATTCAGCACCTTTAAATGAGAGAGAAACATGTTCGTCCAAATGGCAAACGTCTTCAGTCTCCAAATCCGCAAGTGTGCTGTGTGACCTTTCAAAGGAAACTGTCATGCAAAAATGTTAAATAATGAAGGGCATATTTTCAATCCATTAGGATTCCAGCTATGTAAACCTCTTGAATTATTTTACAAGGAACCTTTACACCATCATCATGTGACTTACTAAACGCCTTGCTGTGCTAGGAGTACAGCTTTGGCTCTGTTTGCAGTTGTCTGCAGACAGAGGCCTAGTCGCAGATGCCTTTGCTGCACTGCACAGGAACACAACTATTCAGTTTCTTATTTTCTCCAACTGCTCAAAGGTTTATGTGACCTTAACAAAAATATAATTGGTATTTGGTAAGTGACCACAATTGCTTTAGTGAAGAGCACCATAAGCACTAAGCTAGAAGTGTTCTTTGAAATTGAGTAAAGTCTGAGTCAGAAAAAAGTCAATTTGAGTCACTGTAAACTTATCTCAGCATATAATGTGGTTTTATGAAATGAACTTTCTACACCGTAAATACATTGCAAGTTTAGACTTACAGGATGCTGTGCCATTGTCTAAATCAAAAACAGGTAGGCTCTATTACGATTGTATCTCTGGTACTTGATACAAAAATGAGGAACTGAGAGGCAAGTAACAGGATTTTTTTTTTTTTTTTACATTTCAGTAGAAGGTAAAGGTCCCACTTCTAAAGCATTCAATTTTTCTTTGTTAGTTATACCATCTTTGAGAACCTTTAATTAGACAAAAGGTCCGATGCTCCCACTGTTCAGAATTGATGACCAGTTGTTTCCTTGATATCTTTGCTGTGACCTGGCGGGCTGATTGGTGTATGGTGTCTGTGACAACAAAAACCCCTCCAGCAGAGAAGTAGATGCATGTTTTTCTCCCGATATAAGCTATTGAAGAATGCACACAGCAGTGAAGGAGCACTGCTCTGCAAGGTGGCAGCTTGCTTCTGAAAAGAATGATGTGATAACTTTTCAGTGTTTCACCATTCAACTTTACAATTATAATGAGACAGAAGTGGCCTTCTAATAAATCCCCTATATCATGGCACTTTATATTACTAATTTGTATTAACAAATTAATATGCATCTACGTTTGGTTGAACGATACATTTGCTTGTAATCTGTTCCCTTAACGATTTTCTTTCTGGACAGCTTCGCGAGCTAAACTTAACATGATCAATACAATGTCGAAGATTCGAGGCCAAGAGAAAGGACCGGGTTACCCTCAAGCTGAAGCCTTGTTGGCGGAAGCAATGTTGAAGTATGGCAGGGAAATTGGCGATGAATCCAACTTCGGTAATTGCTTTCTGTTCTGGTCAATATATGTGATGTTAAGCAATTACAATATAATCTTTTACAGTAAGTGGGACCATACAGGTGATAATAGACCTTAGGTTGAATGAATTCCACATGGATATATAAATTTCAAACCATAATAAAAAAAGAAGATAATTCTCTTTGCTGGGGTACAGTTAAATACGTTAAAATAAGACATATAAAAGTGAGTGCATGTCCAGCATATAGGGATAGTTACATTACATTAACATTTATTTTAATTGCGCCAACAATTTATGTAGTGTTTGGTAAGGAGCATAGAGGGGACTACATACTGAGACAGACTGATACATGAGTTAAAAAGCCCTGCTTATAAGCTTGATATCTAGATGGTAGTTGTCTTGTGTCAGCGCTGTCACTCTAACCAACCAATATAGGATCAGGTAGCATCTGTCAATCAGCAATTAGGTTTATTTTTAGGTTAGGGTGATGTTTAGGGTAGGGGTCAAAAGGTCACTGTAGGAGAAAAATGTTTTTAAAAAAGCTACTTTGAGTTATTGCCAAAATAAAAATACTGCCAAAAAACAACAGAAAATCATGTAAACATTGAGTATTTCTAAACTCAGAACTATTTAGATGGAGTCTTTTTTACCGTTTAGAATTGTGTAATAGATTTTTCAGGTCAAAGTTAGAAAAAGTTATTTTTTTTTTTTTTTTTTTAAATTCATCATGTTTCTTGACTCTTTAGTAAATTATAAGATACAATTAAAGAAAGCCCTTCATATGGTGATAAAAACAGTAAATAATATGCACATACATTATGTAAGAGGGAGAAGATTTACAGCTAAACACAAATACAGCAGAAATGTAAAATCGGCCACTGTCATGAAGGAGTTAATGGTCCAGGAAAGCTTTCTTTGTTTTTTTAACTAATTTAACTAAATTAATGCAACTCAAACCTATTTGATCTTTATTGAGCCTACCCCATATATCTTCCTGAAACCAGTGACTTTTAAGCAATGCTCACAAGTTATGACTAATTGTTCAAATGAAACCATGCGTAGCTCTCAAGGCAACATGCTGGTGTTTATACTCAAAGACATATATTATGTATATATAGCTAATGCTGCTTTTTATCAACAGATTACTAGAGTTACAAATGGACTTGAAGTTCAAATAGACACTTATTGTAACTGCTGTTTTTTTAGCTTGTAATGTTGCCAAAACAGTAACAAAAAAATTAATGTATAGTTTTAAAAATAAGCTTTAACATGCATTTACCAAATATATATTATATAATATATATTTTAAACTAGAGACTCCCTCGCATTTTTTCAGGTTTCTTCCAGGCATGGCTCCACTTCTTCTATTTGTACTGGAAAGGTGGTTCTTCGACTGCTTTTAAGAGTTGAATGGGGACTCCCAATGCTTTTGTGCATGTCATTATAAGTGCCTGGTGCCCCTATTATCTTAAATAGGGAAACTGCTAAGCATTAGCAACCAGTAGGTGGAGCAAACGTTGCAAATGAACAATGTTGCTCAAATATTCAAATATGTAAAGTATTTAAAATTAGGGTAAATGAACTCAATCTTCTCCACTATACTGATCATGTAAAAAAGAGGCCTTACTAAAGATTTCTATTTGTGTATCCATGGTGGTCTACTTAACTAATTCATCTAGGTAACAGCAGAAACATTTGCTGAATGTATTTGTTTGTTTCATTTGCCAGTTTTATGTATGTTTTTTTCTAAGGCCCTGCTCTTGTGGATGTGGGGGAGTCTATGAGGGAGCTTTCCGACATCAAAGACTCTTTGGACATTGATGTGAAACAGAACTTCATAGATCCACTTCAAAACCTACATGACAAAGATCTAAAGGAAATACAGGTAATTTTTGCAACCAAAATTATCTGTTACAACCTATTGGCAAACAGGATGAATGCCCATAATATGTAATGTTAGATTGGACTCAACAGTTGTGGCATCAAGCTTAATGAATGAAGACTTCTTAGAAGGGCGGATATTTGCTAAATGACTCGGAAAAAAAACTCAAAAACTACATAGTGAAAGCAATTGCTTAATCAAGTAGGAGACTCAATAGGTACTACCTGGATTAATTAATTTTCCTCTAAACATAAATGAATTAGACATGCATGCCAACATGTCATAGCTATATGCATCCCTCAAAAAAATGGCCTATCATGCAGCTGTATGCTTGGATGCAGACAGTAGGTGGAGATATGTTTAGGTTAATAGCAGTAAAATGGTAGCAATTCATATAGCGTGTTAGAAAGGTATGGCTGCTTACAGTACAAACATGAACAGAGGGGAACACATGTTTAGCATAGGTCTATAAAGATTTTTCTTTTTTTGTTTGTAGGCTGGCTACCACTGCCCACTGAAAGATAATGTAATTGGTTATTTTTAGCCAACCTCGGGCTGAGGAATCATTGGTGCATCTGCCAAATTAATACTCTAGCTGCCAATATTAAAATCAGCAGTGAAAAATAACTGCTGAATACTGTAAACCAAACAGACAATGGACTAAAAAATCAGGTGACGGCAGCAAGCAGCTTCACGTCTTTCCTGGTGTCTACTCATCAGCTAGCAACTACTAGTAACAGTGCACCTAGTGCAGTATGA
Source organism: Pelodytes ibericus (assembly GCA_036172795.1). Classification (NCBI taxonomy): domain Eukaryota; kingdom Metazoa; phylum Chordata; class Amphibia; order Anura; family Pelodytidae; genus Pelodytes; species Pelodytes ibericus. The sequence continues at coordinate 60,011,083 of CM069860.1, forward strand.
TGGATTCATCAATCCTAAATTTGTTGCAAATGAACCCCATTCTTGCCACTAAAAAACTAGTGAAAAAACACTTATTTAGACATATGCAAAAAATGAAATGACATATATTTATCTAAATAGCGGGTCAAATGTTCTGTTATACACTATAATGTGACCACTTAAGTGAATAATTTATTAAGTGATGAGATTCAAAAAAATCAAAACTATGGAGTTAAAGGTTATATGGTATTAACTGTGGTTAAACATACCATGGACAATACAATTCGATACACCAAAAAAAAAAGCTTTGTTCACTGTTGTTCCATGACTATAACGCAACAGATCGCAAGAGTATCTGTTTCACTTTCTTTGTCCTTCCAATACCATAGGCTATGAAAGATTTGCATGTTTTTCCCCTTTTCTGTGTTCTCTTTATCATAGTTCAGTGTTTTAATAATTTAATTTAAATCATCTTAAGCACAATAATTATATTGTTCCTTTTCAGCATCATTTAAAAAAGTTGGAGGGCAGACGTTTGGACTTTGATTACAAGAAGAAAAGGCAAGGAAAGATAACAGATGATGAGATTCGCCAGGCCTTAGAGAAGTTCGATGAGTCCAAAGAAATTGCAGAATCGAGCATGTTCAACCTTTTGGAGATGGATGTAAGATGTATTTGCATTTCTTTTTCAAAGAACACCTTTACTGTTTGTTTTTAGGAGGTAATGTTTACAAATGTGCAAACAAAGATTAGTATGTTGAGTTGACTTCAAAACAGCTTTGATAAGATAAATATGATATAATGTGAAAATAAAACTGGTTGGCATATATTTTAATGTGCCACTAGTCCCACATAGGTGAAAGGTCATTACCATGTTGTATCAAATTACAATGATGTCTGTCCGGAGATGTCATCTTGTAAATGAATAGTGTCTGGTAGCATGTACTAGAACGAAGTGTTAAAGCAGTGTTTGTACTGCATGCATTGGCAAGTCAAGCACAACATTTTAGGGGAGTTTCTCAGATAGAAAACAAACCATTTTTTTCCCAGGCTGTTTCTGTTTGCAGTTCCTTTTAGAAACGGGTGGATTGAGGCCTGTGTTTTGATCCATTAAAGTTCATCTTGATGTAGGTACAAACATTACATTTTTTTGTTTGCAATTGTCACAAATGTCTTATACCTCCATTTAGGAGGTCACTTGTCGTGGTGCCCACTCTGAAATTATAATTTTGATACCCCATAAGGGTTATCGTGTGGACGAAATTTAGACCGTTGTAAAAAAAAAAAAAATGTTTGACTGTTTTCCAGAGTGAACCCAATAGGGGTTATGTATAAATAGTGGTGTTGTTTTACTGTTTTGCCTGTGTGGTATGTATAAATCTGTTAGAATGGGTTTTATACATAAGAAAAAAAAAAGGGGCAAGACTTTGCCCCTTTATTCTCAAAGTGACTTTTTCATTTTACATTGTGCAGATAACGCTAGATTATAAGTGGCAGAGAATTGTAGTCCAATAAAGGGATCTAAAATATCTTGTGACTTTTTTTATTTTTTATTCATAGTCTTAGACAGAATTCTTAAACACTAATTAGATCACTTTTTTGGCGTAGCTGGTGCATAGTGGCTTTTTCTGGCAAAAAGTCATTTTATGCATAAGAGTAGATGAGAATTATGGCACAATTATGCTACATTTCTGAGGCAACACTTTTATACATAACCTCCAATATATAGCTTTACACATGGGTTCATATTCAGCTCTCCTTCTCAGGTGAGGTAGAGCTGGTTGAAGTGCTAGTGCAAGGTGACAATGGTAAGACTAGGTTGGAATAAAACAAAACATAATAAAATGACTGTAAATAAGAAAATGTGTGTTTAACTACCACATCTCAAGTTTAATTTCAGTAGAATACATATCCATGTATATAGGATAACATTTTAATTTCCCCACATCCTTCTTTTTAAGAGAGCGTTCATTTTCTATTTACTATAGAACAAGGTAGCAGACATATATAGAAGGCCTAGTTATATTTGTGGAAATGGCTTATACTGGTTAAATATGTATGAAGTAGAGTTAGACATAATATACCAATGCTTTAAACCTTACGCCCCATGTTTTTAAATGAGTTTTGAGATAAACCATTAAAGTGTCAAAACATAATGTGGTTCTGGCGGTGGGAATAACGCTTTAGATATTTTTACTTGCAAACATTTCCTATATACCTTGCAGTACATGAATTATCACATTTGAAGCCGTTACAGATACCATTTTTCTTAAAGTCTCATGATTGCAAAATCACTTTACTCAAATTACTATATCAGTCAAAACCAGATTGTAGGTTACTGCGAAAATGGCTGCCCGTGTGAATAGCGCCACTTAGCTTACAGCATTTTTTTAAAACAGGTTTACTGTGCTTCTATTAGGGCGGAGATATGTTGTCACGTTGTTAACAGAGAGCATGTAACTTATCTAGGGAGTGATGAAAAGTCCAAGCCAGACAATCTGATCCACCATTTGTCACCACCTAGTGTTACCTTACACTAGAGCTTCCATTATGCTCAGGCAGCCATGCTTCACTGGGGTGCCTAAAACAGAGTTTGGTAGCGATTGACCCCACTGAACCGCTGCATTTTTGCATCTCTTTGTTCATTCACAATTGGTGCTGCCACTAAGTGCACTGGCACAACCCAGAAGTTCTTTAATTGTGTTATGTGTATGTGCACTCTCTCCAGGCTTGCAACATACTTACACATGTTGTTTGCTCTTCCTTAGATTGAACAGGTGAGCCAGCTCTCGGCCCTTGTACATGCACAGCTGGAGTATCACAAGCAAGCAGTGCAAATCCTCCAACAAGTCACTGTGAAACTGGAAAATAGGTAAGAAGGCTGGGCAGAACCAATAATATAATTTGTTAGGTCAGATGGTCCAAATGGTAAACACACTGTCTTTTAGTAACTGTAGTGCTGATGCTTTAAACACATGGGTAGTACTGTATGTAGAATCAGGATGGCTTTACCCACGGGTGAAAGATGCGCCATGTGAATTTCCAGCTTTGTAATGCTACGTAACCAGTGAATTTAAAGGGACTCCAAAGCATTGCTTATACATAACTTCTGTTAATACAATATATACATCATTTGTAATATTTATTTTATTCTCTACATTTACTGTATAAGCAATGTTTAGGTGACAGAGTCGCTTTAAACATCACTTTTAGTCCAGGAGACTTGAGAGTAGAACTTAATTACAGAGGTTTACTTATGGGATTTTTTTTTTTTTACAAATATCACTTGTCTGTGTGTGCATATTAATGTATTTTTTGTTGTTGATGTTTGCCTCCTGTAGATCAACACAGGAGTTTAAAATATAAATGGTCATGCACCATTACAAGCTGTTTTTCAAACAATACTTAACATTGTACACTGAAATACATGTTGTATGATATGTTTTACTTTTACATTTATAAAGTTGTACATTTCCAGTAAAGTGTTCATTTTTGACTGTTGTAATTGTTACAAATAAACCTCTGTTTAGAAAAGATGTCACCTACTAAAATACAAAAATGCATTTATACAGTAAATAAAATACCTTGATCTATTTGAAAACACCATATTTTGAATGACGGTGACAGAGATTCAATTGACCTCTGATATAATCAAAGACCAGGCACCATGAGTGCATCCATAATAAGGTAACAGCAGGTAGAAAACAAGTATAACATGTTATAAAAGGGTACATATTACTTGATACCATACAAAATGTAAAGGAGCAAAATATTTACCATGATAGAGTAAGGGTAGTTTTCAAATAAGTTTTAATATCATACATGTATAGCTCGTTTTATTGTGCTTCGATCACTTTGCAGTTATTGCTCTTGATTATCCGTCGAGCAAGTCTTACAGCGCCATTTTCCTTGTTTCTTGACTATTCCATGTCCCTATTTGCAACAACACAACAATATTTTGTTGAAATTGATCACTTACAGTGGCCTCTAAGCATCAAATTAAAGTATGTGCAGTATATATTTTTTGTACTTTATCATTTTGGCTCATGTGACTCACTTTATTGCGGAAGCCGACTTATTGCGGTGGTCCGGAACCAAACCCGCAAAACCTCTGTATATAGTTTCACTGTACATATTGACAAAGGGTGGCTGCTACCACACAAAACATTTTTGTTTCATGCTGATCTGCTCTCCCTCTGTATGTGTTATTAAAGCCGGTAGGTTTTTCACAGCAAATTTGTATCCTGGTGTGCTTGTTTTTTTCCGTCTGTTTGTATAGTTTCACTCTGGTGTATCTATGAAGAATATTTTTGCCATTCAATCTCTGTCATAGACAATACCCATTAAAAGAGGACTCACAGAATCTTATTTTTAAATAAGATAAATAATTATTTTCTGTACATTACTGTAATTAATATTAAAACTCATCTTAAAGAACACTTGACATCCAGCCTTTTATTAATGTAGAGTGGCACATACATTTAGAAGCTTCATGATCAACAGATGCTTAAAAGGACCATCTGGTCACCAAGTTAGTGTATACAAACTATGCTTGTGAAGCATAACAAAATAAGCTACTTACACTATCGTTCAAAAGTTTGGGGTCACTAAGAATTGCAGTTCTCCATGAAAACATACATCAAATGATTCAGAATGAACAAGAAATACAGTAAAAATGTTGACAAGGTTAGAAATAATGATTTAGATTCTAAAGAAGGTCTGTTTTATTGGTTCACAGGTGAATGTCAGGCCTCAATAAATAGTTTATACAATAAAGGCAATAAATGCAGTGTGCACCCATACAACATATAATCTTAATAATTTTAAACATTTGTAATAATTTTTAAATATTTTTAAAAGCACCTAGCTTAGATGAAAAAATAAGACAGATTGTGAGAGAGATTAATTCCAAGTAAGTAGCTATAGATAGGACTCACCAAGTTTGGAGTACTTTGGCATAGTGGTGGGCTAAGCAAAATATGGCCATATATTGTGACTAAATCTCCAATATTTTTTCATCTAAGCTAGGTGCTTTTAAAAATATTTAAAAATTATTACAAATGTTTAAAATTATTAAGATTATATGTTGTATGGGTGCACACTGCATTTATTGCCTTTATTGTAAAAATTGTGGTCGCCTTAGTGGTGCTCTGTGCAACATATGCCGGTTCTGGGGTGCTGTCCAAACCATTTTTTTTTTTTGCATCAATAAATAGTTTGTCCAGACTTTCTTTAAGAATCCTGTGGTGGTAATCTGTGCAAAGAAGTAAAAGGCACAAAGAGTAGTACAATATAAATAGATAAACAACCTAGGTCAAAATGCTCAGCACATGGGCTAAACAGCATAAAATACAATGTCTGGAGAAAAATCCAAAGCAGGGTACAGAAGATGAATAGACTCTGTCCGAGTTTTGCCAAGTGCTGTCTTGGCTTCCTCAGGAGAAATGGCTGTACCCTGCTTTGGACTTTTCGCCAGACCTTGTATTTTATGCTGTTTAGCCCATGTGTTGGTCATTTTGATCTTTTAAGTTACTCCAATAAAGGAGGTCTTTTATCTATCTTTATTAGGGCAGTCTATAAAATAATATTTGCTACTGTATGTACAGATGTAAACGTAAACTTTCATTGGGGTTACCAAGATAGGTGTGTGTTTTTATTACATGACCAGTTGATTGATGTGGTAATTGCACCATTTATGCTGGAATATCACATATTTTTAAAATATTCTAATTGTGATTTTTTTTTTTAATCCAAAATGCTATTACGGCACATATTAAGCAATTACCATGTCAATTAACCACTCAAAATATTTTTGATGTCATTTTGTATTTTATTATATAATATACACTGATCAGCCATAACACTATGACCACCTGTCTAATATTGTGTAGGTCCCCCTTTGATGCCAAAACAGCCCTGACCTGTGGAAGCATGGACTCTTCTGAAGGTGTGCTGTGGTATCTGGCATTAGCAGCAGATTATTTAAGTCCTGTAATGCCTAAATAAGGATATGATTGTGTTTTAAATGTGTCTGTGGAGTCCCCTGCTTATACCATCACCTGTGGCATGATATGCAAACTGCACATATTCCTTTAACCATATTTAAGTGACATATTTAAAACACATTCTTCTCCTAATTTAGGCATTTGTTTGCAGTTTTGCTAACACAATATGTAGATCATTTTCAATCATGTTTTATTCTCCACTCTCACAATATAAGCCATGTTTAGGTAATACAGTCCCTTTAACACTGTACTTGTGCTATTTTACATTTGCATTTACCCTGTCACTTTACACACAGTTCACTTTTTTTGTGAGTAGACCCCAGCATCTTATGTACTATATTGAGTACTAACAACCCTATTTAGGGGGGGATCCTTATTTTGGGCCCAAATTCTGTTATTCCTCTTTGCTCTGTGTTTTTCCTTTTTTTCCCCGAGAACTTCATACTTTTTCTTGTGTATAAATAATTCAATAAATGTGTTTTGTAAAACACTTTCTATTATGAATTTATTCTCAAATTAGAGAAATAGACCAGAAAGTGAATTAAAATGTGCTGGTAATGTCTTGCTGGTTGCCACTCCCCAAAAAACAAGTAACAATCTTTGCCCATTCGAAGTATTTGAGTGTTCAGACAAAATGGGAGGAGATTTTTATTCTTTCTGCTCTGACTTGAGCCAATGTTGCCCAGGTGACCTGACTTGTCAAACAGAAAAGAATCTCATCTTGGCTTCCAAGTTCTCACAATATCTAGTTATCCTTCAGCTTGATAAATAGGTCATAAAATGGCTTTGGTTTTTGAATTGTCTTAAAAACTTCACAAACCTTACTTGTTCATGGTGTACATTTATTTCTCATTTGAGCAGTTTGATACTATTTTGGCTGTCATCCATTTTGTTACTGAAAGACAAACGTACATATGTGTGTGGGAGTAAATGTGTAGGAGTAACCAGAGTGTTGTTCCAACCTTACTGCATTAGTACTAGAACCACAATCTGTGTTATTAAATGATGCAGTAAAATGGTTCTATGACAGTGGAAATGCACACTTGTGCTTATGATCTATGAAATACATTGAATAAAGCATGAAGGTTCAAATGTATTCCTTGAGATTTTTTTTAATCCACATTGTAACCCTGTGTCTGCAGCCTAGACATGACTTTGCAATTGTAGTTTTTGTCCGATATTCGCTTGGGGGTCAGATTTTTATTAGACTTGTTCTGGCACTTTCAGCAAAGGAGTGACTGAAACATTCCATACATATTAGTAAAAAGTGACATACAAGTTGCTCATTGGTCATTTATTTGTGAGAGATTTTTGGTATTTAAAAGCAAACATTGTTAAAACATTTTTAGATTTCAAATTATTGTTGTTATTAATATTCAGCATGACACTGAAAAATATGTATATGTAGATTAACGTTTTTAAAATTTTCATATACAATGCAATAGTACAGAGGACAGTGATCTTTATAAATCAGCTATATGTATTTGAAATTGAAAAACACATGAGAAGAAAAATGAACTCTTATAGCAGTAGGTAATGCACAGGAAGATAAATTCCATAGTAAATACTTGTAAATATGAAACTTGACTTCAGGCATGAAAAGTATAATATTTACTAGGCCTCACATTTGCAAATTAAACTTTGTGTGCTAAAAAGTATAACATTTCAGTGATTTCCCTTGTGGGTTGTGTATAAAATGTATGCTTATTTGGTTACAATTTAAGAGGTCACTTCCCATGCTCCAAAAAAATATTATCTATACTACTTTAAAGCATGACCTTTTTTATAAACATTTTATTGTTCATGAACTGAAGTGGCCTTGCGGCTGCGGTTCCGCAGTATTTAGGATTTTGGCACATATGTGTGGTATTAAAAAAGCCATAGCCTTTCTTGCTGGAGGTAAAGCACAGGGCACCTTGTAGATTAATTTTCTACTGTAAGCAGACCTACCATGGTCCCTAGAGGGGTTAGACTTTAAAGATTGGATCAAATTGCTCCAGATGTGAGAGGGGTTAACAAGCAACATGAATCTTGGATTAAATAATCTAATATAACATGTGCATTTAAGAATAGATACCCTATTAGGTTTTAAATGTCTATATAAAAGGTATTTCTTAAAGTACTTCTAGTTAGTAGTGTTTAAACAAGTATATATAATGTGATCACATTGAAACTATCAATACAGTATTGAAAGGGCTGCAATGTGTTAAGTAATAATATATTTGGGTAAATATTTGTTTTTATCTTCCTTTTGGTATTAGGGTTATCTTGGAAACGCATATAAAATCCTTCAGAAAACACACGAAATGGTTAAGTTTATGAGTTATATATATATATCATATTAGGATTCTTAGATTTTCATATACTTTAAATCTGCACAGTTTGTTTTATAGGGAAAATATATTTAAATATATTTACACATTATTTTTTTGTAAGGCTTTAAGTAATATTATATTATATTTTGCTAAATAAAATAACAATTAATACGTAATCGGGTGATCTTAGAAATGTACATGAAATCACTTTAGGGTAGAGTAATGAAGGTTACAAAACTACCAAAATATTATGTCTTCTGAGTCCCAAGTATTGGATCAGGATCTTTACATACTATATGTTTGTATTGCTATTTCACCAAGAAGATGTACCGTATTTGCTCGATTATAAGACAAGGTTTTTTTCAGAGCAAATGCTCTGAAAAATCCCCCTCGTCTTATAATCGAGGTCTTCTTATAATCTGACCTCAAATTGAGGTCAGATTATAAGACATGGATCCAGGTCCCCAGCAGAGCTGCAGGGGACCTGGATCCCCCTCTCTGACAGCAGGGGAAGTCTGCGCGATGAGCGCAGACTCCCCTGCTTCCGCCTGGCATGACCGCCGGGGCTTCTGTGAAGAAGCCGGGTACTTCCGCTTTCGTCACAGAAGTCCCGGCGAGCTTGCCGGGCGGCAGCAGGGGAGGTCTGCGCTCATCGCGCAGACTTCCTCTGCTGCCCCGCTAGCCACCAGGGTAAATCGGGCAGCTGGGGGATGTCTGCACGATACGTGCAGACATCCTCCATGCTGCCCGACACGGCAGACTATTATGACGGACCAGCTGTCCGTCATAATAGACTGCCGTGTCGGGCAGCATGGAGGATGTCTGCACGTATCGTGCAGACATCCCCCAGCTGCCCCCACTAGCCACCAGGGATCGAGGTAAGGGGAAGGGAGGGGGGCAGAGAGACAGGGGGAGGGAGGGGGGGCAGAGAGACAGGGGGAGGGAGGGGGGCAGAGAGACAGGGGGGACAGAGCAGGAAGGGGGGAGAGACAGGAAGGGGGGACAGAGCAACAAAGGGTGTGAGGGGGCAGAGAGAAACATGTGGGGGGGGGGAGAGACAGGCGAGTGGGGAGTGAGACAAAGCTGGGGGCAAGGGAGAGAGGCAGCATTGGCACATAAAAGGAAATAAACACAAGAAATGCATTTTTTTTATATAATATTTTATTAAAAAAGCAATTTACATGTGAATATATACAAGTTTAACTTTTTTCCTATAGGGTAGTCTTATATTCAGGCTTTTAGTTTTTTTCCCTTACGGAATATCCAAAGTTTGGGGGGTCGTCTTATAATCAGGGTCGTCTTATAATCGAGCAAATACGGTATTTACATCTGTAATGATTATTTTTTGGTATTAGGGTAATCTTATAGTAGTAATAATTTTAAGGTAGAGCAATGATGTTTATAAAATACACAAAATGCTTCTGTGGATGAGTCATATATACTGGAATTCTGACATTAGTTAAATTTGCACCCATTCTTAAATTGGAGAGAGACCTGGAAAATCCTATCCCAAGGAATCCTGGTTTGGGGCTGTATTCTTGAGAATACCCTAGATATAGATTTTCCATTATCTGCCCCATTCTCTTGGTTTATATTGGATATACCAATATTGAGGAAGCCCCATCAACTTCTTGTAGTGCATATTGTCGCGGCAGTTAAAATCTTTTTGGCCTGCTATTGGAGAAGGGAGAAGAAATATTTAGAAATCAGAACAATACACTAACTTGATTGAAGAAATATCACAAATAGAAAATACCCATAAGCCTAATCTATCCCCACAAACTTACTTAAAATTGACTAAATTAAGATCTGAACTATCAACAATAATCAATTCTAGTATACAAAAAAAGTATACAATATGACTAAGGGAAAATTCTATGAACACGGAGATAAAAGAGGTAGGCTGCTGGCTAATGCTAATGCTGGCTAATATTAAATATTTTGGTATATACCTCTCTGGAGACTTAGGAGCAATGATGATAGATATTAACAAATGGAGCAAACTGAAAATATCATGGTTTGGTAGAACTAATATTATAAAAATGAATTTGATCACGAGGGTATTATATATCATGCAGACTCTGCAAATAACCGTCCCTAATTGCTTCTTCCTTCAATTTAAAAAAATGGTGAGGGGGCTTATATGGAAGGGAAAGCCCTCTACCCTGGGATATACACACTTGATAAGACCTAAGTCAACGGGGCGAATCGGACTCTCTGAGACGTACTATAAAGTGGTTCATTTGACAAGAGTATTTAACTGGACACATTTTGAAATAAGTTCAATGGGAGTTCCCATTACTCTTAGGGTTAGAAAAAATATTAAGACTAATAATGAAATTATGAAAAAAACATCTATGATGACGCCCTAAATCTATAATGAGGATTTCCTCCGGGGAAAGGAAAGGGAGTATTTTTTGGGTATTTTGATACCAGCATAGAAATACCAAGGATAGGACATTACATACCCGGTAAATATGATAGCGAGGGGGAAAATCAAGTAATTAATTTTCATAAAAATGTTTTAAAGATGCAAATAACCCCTTATATAAACAGCTTAAAACAGATAGGAAATTTGGTGCATGAGTTAACACCATATGAATATATGTGCTGGTCGCAGAAAAGACAAAAGAGATCAATATCAGAAATATATAAACTTATATCTGAAGGGAAAGTATTTATTTCTAATGAACAATGGCAACAAATTTAATCTATGATGCATGTTTATTCACAGTCAAAAATAACTCAGGAAAATTCATTCAAAATCATGGTAATATGGTACAAAGTACCATATTTACTAGATAAATATAGCCCTAGGATTACAGAAAAATGCTGGAGATGCTCAACGCAAGTTGGAACATTTATGCATATTTTTTGGAACTGCCCGAATATAAGATCATTCTGGGACAAGATTATAGAATCAATTAAAATACTGGATGACCCTGACCTTCCAAATAACCCACTTACATTAATACACAATACTAGACACTCAGTAAATATAAAAAATCCCTTACCATAAGACTAATTAATGCAGCAAAAATTGCGATACAGAGACATTGAAAACAAACTACGCCCCCATCATATAATGATTGGATATCTATAATTGAAGATATGCGAAATATGGAATCAATTGTCTATAATGGCCGAGGTAGAGGCATAGAACATTATAATAGATGGGAACCCTGGCATAATTTCTTGGATAGCGATAGATGTGAGGATTTATGCGGGTTCATAATGGGCTGATAAATGGAGGTACTAGAGAAGCGGTGATAGGATAGGGAGGGAGAGAGAGGAAAGACCCCCCCCCTGTTTTTTTGTTGTTGTTTTTTTTTTTGCTCGACTGCACGCTTTGTGGATGGAAAAATGTATAGGGAAAACTGGCACCTTACTTTCTATTATTGGAGAGATAAAATTATAACTAACATGCCTAAACTGATCTTGGTATAGCTGTATATACTTGCTGTTACTCATTTTTTTCTCTTTGTGTTTGTATACTTTTATATCTGTGTATATGATCTTTATGTATTTTTTGTGTAATGCTCTATTTTTATTAAAACCTGGATAAAAAAAAAAAATCGTGATCTCCCTGGCTGTAAAGATCTTTATGACTATTCCCCATGGTATACCCGCTTTTTCTGGATTTAAGTATCTCTGGATATACAGTTTTTCTTCTTTCAAGGCCCCATGTGTAGTATGTTTTGTATGTATGTGTTGTAGAAATAGATTGCTAGCTCACTAAACATTACTTCTTAATATTAGGATTAATTATATATCATAAACTAAGAGATTTTATATGGAATTTCCCCTCTTTTCTTTCTCGTTTCATTTTATTATTTCCTTATTATAGCATTCATAACTGTGAATAACCTTACTGTAGAATTTGCACTTTAGTTATTTAAGGATATATATATATATTTTTTTTTTTATATATAGAAATATTCTGAATTTTGTCAAACGTACTTAGTTAAAGAAGGGTGTTTGTTGTATAGAAATCTTAAATATTAGTATTTTGGTAAATTTTAAATGGAAAATTAATAAAATATATAAAGAACGACACTATCAATACAGTAAACAACAGTCACCTGCTATTTCAGTGTGTTAATTGGCATTGTGAGATAAGCAATGGATATCATTCACCAATTTAATATACTTCCTGCCTATTGTTTGCTAACCCTAATTCACCTACTCTGAGCTCTCCATACTTCATGAAGTCAGTTCTCCAGCCATTAAATATTTAAGGAATTAACTAACCAAATCTGCTCCAGTTCTCTCTTTGCACCACTGACTTGTGAGGTAAAGATTGTGAGAGTCTAGAAAGTCTCTAAGAGCGATTCACTAAGTGAGTTGAAGATAGATGAAGATTTTGTCTCACCAACTTAACTATGCATTCTAGAGGACCAACTGTGTTTTGCAGGAGAAACTCACCAGATTTGTTCCTGCACAATGCATACATTGCATACCTGTACTCACTTTATATTCACCTTATGATACTTCTCTGGTATTTTATTTTTCATTCACAAATATGATGCTTTGTAGTGTGTATTCATGATACTGGATGGTATTATGTCATTTAGTGCCAGTAATTAAAAGTGTGTATACACAATGCTTATTCTCCAATAGAACACAGAAATCCGCCCATAATGCTCTGAAGTATCTGCGCATTAATACATTTATATAGCGCAATAATCTCTTTAGTGAAGGCAGGTATACGCATATCCAACCACTGCCACATGTTACATTACATGGTTCCTTAGGTTGAAAAAAAAAGGACATGTAGTCTTTTAAGTTCAATTCCGAACACAATTTATCGTTGATCCAGAAAAAAGCAAAACAAGAAAACCCCTAACAAAACAGTGAGTTTATTCCAACAGTCAAAAATATAACATTTAACGGAAGTAGTTGTATTCACTGTACAGACATCACAAGTGTCTGTATATAAAGTGGGAGTAAAGGCAAAAAAATTTTTGTGTGAATGAAATGCCACTTTAACTTGAGTAAGATGCTTTTTGAATTAAATGCCTATGATTTTTAATTACTATGAAACTGAAATTTCATTGCAGAATTTTCTTCCACTTGGAGGACTTTCTTTGATAGATCTGAAAGATGTGTTTGGAACACTTTATACAACTTTTTTAGTATGTCTATTACAGAAGTATTTATCTTCTGTTTCTAGCAAAGGTTCTCTTTTTTATTGTAGATAGCTGTGTGTTAAGCGTTTATATATATATTTGGTCTGTAAGCTTATTTGGCTTCCTCCTCCTGACCAGTTTGTATTTCACCTTTTGGGAGTTGTGATATTTTTTATTAGTTACTCTTTTTTATGTAGCGCTTTATTTATTATACATAAGCTGTAAGTTTATTTGCATTTCAAATACATTGAACAACCCTTTGAGATGCAAATGTGCCTGTGAGCTTTCAAAGGTCAAAAGGGGATCAGCAAGCTTGAAGTGCAAGTGTTGGGTTAATTGAAATATTAAATCAAGTGTAGACATGCTAAACAGAAATTATATAATAAAAGTACCTTCTTGAGCCCTTTTTACTTCTATAGTGATAGTGTGGGGCAGACATGTTTCGAATATTTGGTCAAATGGGTCAGATGTTACTTCATCTGACCCAAGATGTCAAACCCCTTATACAGCTATAGATTGGCGACCATTTTTAAAAAAATGTAGACTGTAATCTGAAAGAAGTGGTTCCATAAAATAGAATTAAAAAAGCATTTTTTCATCTTAATGTGACATTTTATTTAGACTTTATTCCCACATCAAAGGTAAATGGGATTGTACATAATTTTGCTGATCGTACACTTTTAAGGCTTGGTGAATATGTGGCCTATTCTTCCCTTTCACTGCCAACAGGGCATTGTACACTCCTCTGGCAATGAAAGGGTTAAATCGGTTGGAAAATAGTAAGTGGACTTGTCCCCTACGCCAAACATTTTAAAATCTTTTAAAGAGCGTAAAATAAATCAGTTTATAACACGTGTTAACCTTTTTCCCCTCTATCTGCAACCGTTTATGTGAAAACCAGCCTTGAAAATGTCTGCAGGTCAGTAAAATCCAAATAATAAGCTATTTCTATTATTAACGTCAATACTCGCCACTAAGTGAACGTGGATGTCGCCAGGTTACGTCAACGATATTCAGTCCTCGAAGCAAAGAGATAGGGACGTAGAAGGGACGTAGTAGTAGAAAGCAGATTGATTTAAAGATTACCTATCTGCTACACTAAACAAATTAATAAAAGGTTAACACAGCTATTATACTACAGAGTTTATGGAGATGTATCAAATCCCGTCTTATGAAGGTGACACGTCCACTTTAAACACCATAGGTATTTTAAAATCAGAGTAAGTCGTAAGGCATATGATACATGACAATTACTACATTTTCTTAAAATAAAGTGCGAAGGCTCAAGGTATACATAGCATTTGAAAACCGTTAGCTGAAGTTGAAGCCTTAAAATATATAACTGTGCTTTGGCAAGATAAAGCTGATAAAACTTGTATTTTTTGTTTAACACAAATACATATGAACATTTTACAGAATGCAGGATGCTTCAAACCAGCCCAGGCGAGAATATCAGCCTAAACCCCGGATGTCTTTGGAATTACCACTTCCCAGTGATATCAGTCAACACAATGGTGGAATTTCTCTTGCTGGTAGCCCAAAACCATCAGGTATGTGCAAGCCACAATCATATTTTCTCCATTGTCATACAGGTTGTTTGAATATGGTTAAAAATATATTGAGACACACTCAGAGTACAATCGAAGGTACAGTTATAAAGAAAACAACTTGAACTAGAGGGGAAAACAACTTAACCTTCTAAGATCATTTGTTTTAATTAGTGGCCTTCCAGTTGTTGATGGCCTCCATCTCCCACAATACTTTGTCAATTAATAGTCTGGTAGGCAAGTATGGGGGATGAAGTTCCCCGGCAGCTGGAGGACCTCAGTTTGACACACCTTGCCTCTCAAAACCGAACTAAAAGTGAAGACGCTTACTCTGGTCCTTATTAAATTATATTGTTTATTTCATCTTCAAATTAAAATAAACATGGCCGGTACAACAGAGGCCCTATCACCTCACTTGTTTCGTGCATAGCATATGATTATACACAACTATATAACACAGGAGTATACATAAGCACCACAGGGAAATACACATTAGGTGATACGGGTCCTGTCTGTACTTCCATGGATTTTTATTTGAAGATGAAATAAAGGATATATTTTATTAAGTAATGGAGTGAGCATTTCACTTTGCCCGTTTTAGCCTTGTATTATCAGGCTTATGTGCATTTATAGATTATACTAAGAACATGTTATTTTGCACTTTTATTCCGCTATTTTATTTACCATCATCTGTATGAATTGCAGGAGCTCCCATGGACCAACCGTGCTGTCGGGCTCTCTATGATTTTGATCCAGAAAATGAAGGGGAGCTTGGCTTCAAGGAGGGTGACATCATAACTCTCACCAATCAGATTGATGAAAACTGGTATGAAGGGATGCTTCATGGCCAGTCAGGCTTCTTCCCTATCAATTATGTTGATATTCTGGTCCCCTTGCCCCATTAGGATGTCTGGTATATCACATAACGTGTACCACTGCTTTTAAAATGCTGCTTACTTCAAATCATTCACAAGTACAAGGTGCGGTGGTTTTAAGTCTGTTACGTTCCATTACCCTTTTTATTTTGTTTTATATCTGTTATTTTTTTCAGTTGTTGTATTTCTTTTATCTAAGTCCTCTAGTCTATTACGATCAAAAGAATAAAAACTATACGTCACAGCATCTTTCCTTCCACACCAATAAGTTGACATAAACTGTAGTTGGCAGTGTGATGTTGGATCCGACAGGTGTACCTTTTATTCTAGACATCATTTCCCCACTGTTTTTGTAAATAAATGTTCACAGGTCATAAAAGGCTTCTTCGGAAAACAAATGTGTATTTCTCAAATTTATGAATTACAGATGTAACCAGGGTTAACCGTTTTTCTTTTTCACTGAAATACGATATGTGTCCTGCACCTTTCATTGACTTGCACGTGCTTATTGGGAAAACGAAGATGCTCAATTAACATACAAGGCACCATGATGTAGGCTACTTCTTCATAGAAAGGTTGAAATATGGAAAATGCAAGCACCAGGCATGATGAACAAAACAAACCTACTCTGCACACCCAGATAGATGTGTGTAAAAACAGACATGCATATATCTTCCAAATACAGATCAATATCAGTGTCATCATAGATGTTTTAATGGAATGAAGATTTAAGGCTTTGTGGACCTAACTGCAAAAAATATATATATAAATCACTTCTAGGAATAGGCATTTCTAAATCACCTAGATGGGGAGTTTAAAATCACTTAATGTTATTATACAGTATGTTCTGTTTATTGAAAGCAACCATGTTGTTTTTATTTTGTAAGAATATTAATTTTCTTGGATTAATACTTGTGTATTTTGTAGTGTTTGTTTTGTTGGTATTTTTATTATGTGTGTACAAATTTATATATACATACATGTTGTACCTTGAATTTGCTCTCTGGAAAATCAATGCATCCTATTGGAAGGGTTGGTTCATAATGCAGTTTGTGTTATGAAGGAAGTGATATAAATGCATTATAGTATATTCTGTCTGATGTTGAGGTCTGAACTCTGATAATTGATTGCATGTTTCAGTGAATATTGATATTACTGTATAGATATATTCAAGGCTATTAGGTCTCGATTATTGACAGAATGGACATTTTAGTAAATAATCTTTAATAAACATTATTTACTAAAGGAAATCAACTAGGCCTTTCATAGTTTTGTTGAAGTTCAATTTTCATTTCTATGTGAGCCCTTTTTAATAGTTTAGACAAGTTATTTTTATTTTGTTATTAATTGGATAAATTAATTGTAATCAAGTCTATGATCATCTTCAGTCCAATCTAGGGCATTATTTGTCATTTATTAGACATATGTATTACCTGGCTGGACCTCTTTTTGCTGATGTTGCCAACAGAGCATCTCTAAGTGTCAGGATAGGGTACTGAACCTGGCCGCCATTAGCCAGTCAGATGTCTACTATGAGAATTAAATGATCTTTGTATTTTGGTTACAAATGGTTGCATACAGCAGCTCAGATATTTTGTCTTTGGCTGAAAATACTTGAGTCTGTCATATTCACCAGCCTCTGTATAGCTCCTTCTCAGCCTGCCATGCGTATCTATGTTGGTGGCACAGTGGACATAAGAAATGTCCCTTTAGCTTATTGCTGGAGACAGAACAGAGACAGAGCTGACGAATGTGAAGGTAACAGGAAGTGGACGAACTAAATACTGATTTCCTCCCTCCTGGAGAAAGGATGGAACTTTCCAAACCAGGAACTTACCTGTCTATGTAATCCAGTTCATGCAGAAGTAATATCAATAGTATAACAATGTATGTTTCTCAGAGATACAGGTGTTTAAATTAATAAAAGCACACACTAGAATCACAAAATAATCTATTCCTTAGCTTCTTTAATGTTTATAACCCTTAAGATTTTCATGTACAAGATCATTCTAATAATAAAACCATTTAGTTTGTTCAACATTAGCTGAATAGCAAAAATCTATAATATGTGGAGTTATTTCCTTGGTTTAAAAAGCTTACCATATCTGAGATGATTGCTTCATACATGCCTTACATGTATTTACACATCAGAACAAGGATTATAAATATCTGCTATCTAAATTGACATACTCATGGCAAAATTAGCAGCTTTGTATATTTATAACATAATTTGTAAGTACAGATGTGGTTTTCTTAAGAATTGTCACAAGTGAAAAACTTCAAAAGGGCAACATGTTTTAAAATTATTTTATAGCATTATAATTTTTACACCTTACCTTTTTTCATGCCATCATGATGATCAAGAAATAGGTTAATTTTAATGGTGCTATTTATAAATCTTCTCCACAGAGTCTCAGTTTACAGGATGGTTTAACACTACAGTGTAAGCAGTAATGAATGATGCTCGGCTGAACCCATCTCAGTGTAAAGCTTTGTCCCTTTTGGTACAAGAATCTCCACAGTGATATTATATTAACTCGTTCCACTCTGTAGCAGCTGTTCTACCACATGTGGTCACCCACATACACAACCTTCATTGAATGAGGTTGTCATTTGCAAACAAAATGAAAGCCAAAGCTATGCTTTATCATAATGAATGAGACATTGTACAGAATGTTTAACTCATTCAAAAGTGTCCATCTGTTATAGTTCATGTCCTCAATATGCTTTTTACATTTCAGTCATAATTATTACTAATTAAAAGCACATCCTGTGTGCATTAAATGAATCCTATTCAACTTTCTCATTTCTTCTATTCCTACCACAAAATATTGCCAAACAGATTATATTGTATTCATTATCATCAACAGGCTGCTTAAATCACATTGTATATATAGTATATATAGTATAGTAGATATAATTTAGTGCACCCAGTTAGTTACATCAGCCAACCAGCAATAATGATGTGGTCTATATATTGCTCGGTTCAGCGGATGATATGTCAGTGACTCTTTCAGCAAGATATTACCTGGCCATTCCTGCAGTGCAATCAGTATTATTACATGTATTGGTGTGTTTGTTTGAGGAGAGTAGCTTGCTAGGAAGTCTCACTACTTGTACATGAACAATCAGTTTTTAATATGAGCTGGAGTATTAAGCACATTATAGAAACATATTCCAATGAGTAGATATACACTGTGCTGAAGTTCAATGAATGTTACTTTATTAAAAAACCAAAGTCTCTTTCGAACTCAGAGGTAAATGAATCATTGGGAAATTTAGTCTACTAGCTGAGGCCCTTCTGTAGGCCACGGCAATCACTACAGGGTTGTGTGTTTAGTCACTAATTTCCCAGTTACTGTTGGAAAAGGAACTTCTTCATATAACTATTCCTACTTGGGTAACAAAGTGTTGTGGGCAAACACCCATATGTCACTGGATTGCTGCTTTATTTGGGTAGAAGATATGCCCAGAGTGGTTGTACAGGGTTTCAGGTGGTAGCAAAGCATTTGTATTTTCAATAAATGGCCACAAAAAGACTAATAAAATGCTGCTTGAATTTTGTATCCGCTTAATATACATTTAGTTGTCCAAACTCTGTCCACAAAGTTCACAACGAGGTGCCGGCATTCTGGAAAATGACGAGGCAGAGTTGAAAGTAACTGGTTCTGTATTTGGGTCCATAGTATTCTCCCTTTTGCTGTTGTAAGCTGTTTTCTTTGACTGGCTGAATGATTTTGGATTATACAATATATGATAGTTTTTTTGGACCCAAATAATGAACAAGTTTGTTTTTAACTGCTTGCAGCCCTGCCTCTTCATTATCCCTAGTGCCGGCACCTCTCTGTGAAGTTTGTGTGTTGGTGGATGAGTAGGGTTGCCACCTTTTGTTCAGAAAAATACCGGCCTTGCTATGGTCTCCATAGACTTAACATTGGTCTGATGCCAATTTTTTACCGGCCTGCCGGTAAAATACCGGCCAGGTGGCAACCCTATGGATGAGAGGTGGTCCATATCAGGAGTCAGAGTAACTGGCAAGATGCTGGATTGATGGATTTGATTGACCCGGCACTATTTCTTCAAGTATGTCTCCACAAAACACACCTGTTAAATGAAAATGAAGTACAAGAAAATGCTACAGGAATATACTAATAAAGCATCAGTGGTAAATCTTAGAAAGACAATTCAACAAGCATTTTAACATATTAAAGTGGCCTTTTAATTAAGTAAAATTATATTTTACTTTCACTCCCACTTTAAGGCATCTGTCCACTGCAGTGTCTTTTAATGTCTAACTTGTCACCAACTCTGTAGCCTCATAACAAAGTTATGTCAGGTGTGAAAATTCATTAACTATGAGTATTTGTAATATATATTTAAACGTGCACAAAGTGGTGTTTAATGAAATAAAATAATAAAATTAATTAGCTCACCCTTTCATGGATTCTGCCCTCAGTGAGGACTCCAAAAATACATGATATGCTGGGAAATATGAAGATTTGTGACGATATTTACCAAGAAGAAAAACATAAAGGCTTAAAAAAAAAAAAAATCCTTTTAGTTTAATTAAATGTTTTTCTCACCTTTGTTCTGTGTGTACAGTGTTGTGCCTAGCATTTTTATTTTGTAACAATTGTCAAAGTCCTTATTGTGGGGCTAACCAGAGTTCTATTTATCTAAAGTGTACAGGGGGAGGGCAGAGGGAGTCTATGTACCACTTAGGATGTGCCACTTTTGTTCTGGATTGGTTAACTTTAAGACGATGCTTACTGCTTCATGTGTTGTCTAGATCATGGAAAGCATTGACATAGAAAAATAAACAGTGCTGAAAAGTACTACAGGTTCCGGAGTTTTCATTTCTGCCTATTTTGAGTTGTAAATAATGTTTGCTTTGGAAAGGGATGTTCATGTATATTTTACATTTGGTGAAAAAAATGATTCCTTTTAAATGACTTTTAGTTATAAAGTGGTGAAAACTAGAATTCAACAATATTCATTTTCTCAATGATCTCTTCCACTTTCGCTGGTTTCTGTGTATTTGTTCTTATGTGTGTGCTTTATGTCTCCATTTTCCACTGCTGTTCAGTATGTTAGAATATTTTCTACACGGGATGAGGGATTGACAGCAAAATTGTGTACTACCCTGCCCCCACATTCTGGCCTGGAATCAATGGCTGCCATTAGTAAATAAATGTGGCGTTAGCAGTAAATATCTTTACCACACTCGTTAAAAATATTACTGGACCCGCTACAATCCTCCATTCTTAAAATGGAGGATTACCGCTGCTATTAAAAAAGATGAAATGAAATCAACAGTGATTCAATGATAGATAGGAAAAACTAATGGGCAGAAAAAATCTTTCATCATTGCCTGTCAATTTAACCTCAATAAAAGCACAACATAAATGTGATGACACAGCCGATAAATGTACATTTGAATCCTTTCTTTTCCCTAGTGTGAAAATCTCATAGAATGAAAATCGGAAATGTGAAAGCCTTATGGGTTGAAATTGTCAGTGGGGGTAAAACTACCAGACTATATTAGTGGGTATTTTCTATAAACAACCAAAGATTGGTGACATTGAAGAAACACAATTGCCAATGTATAGCTGCCATCTCAACTAGAGAAACAAGTTTAATTATCCTGGGAAGAATTAAGAATGTTAATTTTATAAAAGCAAATTTGGATTAATTTGGGAAGTATTTCTGTCTCTTTACAAATCATTGGTAAGTCCTCATCTGGAATAAAAATGTAGGCACCAGTCTACAAGAAGATTATCATGGAACTGGAATGGGTTCAGTACTGGGCTATGAAATTGTTTGAAGGAACTGAAGATTTCACCTTCAGTGTGATATAATTACCATTTAATAACATGTTTAAGATTAATATAAAGACACTTCCTGAAATCCACACATATAATATGTTGCTTTTTAAAGCAAATATGCGACTTTTTTTTTTTTTTAGACTTAACCCTTTACATAGTAACATAGTAATTTAGGTTGAAAAAAGACAAAAGTCCATCAAGTTCAACCCTTCTACCTATCATTTCTGCGTTTTGATCCAAAAGAAGGCAAAAAAACCCTAAGGAAGCTTTTTCGAATGTTGCCTCCTAGGGGGAAGAAAATTCCTTCTTGACTCCAAAAGGGCAATCAGATTTCTCCTTGGATCAAAAAGCTCTATTATTAATGCTCATTCTATTATTAATAGCCCTGTATGTTCTGCTTTTCTAAAAAGCCTTTGTGTAATGAAAGAGTGTAAAAAGGGCCAAAAAATGTTCTTTTTGTGTTTTTTATTTCATTTTTTTCTGGGACACGGTAAATCTCTCTCTGACACAAGATAAAATGTGTGAGTAGGAGAGGGAAGATTTGGACATAGTGTTCATACAGCACTGATTGTTATTTACTGTATTTTCTACATTTATTGCATGTGATCAATGTGATTGATTTTCACAGTGATCACATTATTAAATGCCAAAAATAATGCTTGAAAAATTAGGCTTGATTGCCTAACTGTTAAGTCAACCAGGATCACCTCACCCCTTCCCTCCCCCAAAATTTGTGAAATGTCTCTAGACATGTCACAATATCGACTGCAATGACTGAAACAGCCTGTCTCACCTATTGCAGGCTAAGACAGACCCTTTTCTGGGTGTTTCAGATTTGCATCCAGTAGAGACAGTCTAAAACACCCCTCACACGATTTGCATTAGGTGAGGGGGCATCATTGAAATGCTGCGATAGCACTATTGTAAAGGCAGCCCGTGCATATATGGACATTGTTGTGAAGAGGTTAAAAGTGTCTCATTGTCTTTGTTAGTTTTTCTTGCCAGCCTTCTTCTGCATCAACAAATAAAGGTGTTTTGAAAGTTTGAATTGAGTGCATGTCTTTTTTTTCAACTCAATAAACCTAGTCACTATGTAAGAGACAGTACATCCCTGACTGTACACAAATGGTGAGATCTTGTTCTTGTTCTCCCCTAAAATTGGTCAGGTGACTAGGAGAACTAGTTGTTTGTCATAGATTTCATTGAGAGCAACCTTTAAACCTAAATTATGAAGGCAACATGAGAACAAGTTCTACCAATTCTAGTATATAAAAAAAATAAAATAAAACGTAGTTTACAGGTAGCTTTATCCACTGAAGTCAAGCTATCAGACAGTTCCAAAACATTTTTCAAGCTATCAGACAGTTCCAAAACAGTGGTCATGCAATCAGACAGTTTTTCAGATAAAATCTATATATAGTAATAAATAAAATAATAATTAGACTTGAAAGAGGTATGACATATACATAAAAATTGAAAGGTATAGAACAAATTAAAGCCTATTGGCTACAATTGACAATTGCAAATATGTCTGCATAGGGTATAAATCTATTGGACCAAGATATTTATATTGCAGATGTGTCATACGCACCCCCTCTATGCTGTCTTACAATATGGAATGATTTTACTGCGGAAACTTAAAGATAAAATGCCCTAAATACCAGCAAAAAAACAATTTTTAGGGTTTATAATTCCATAAAAAAAACCTCCTACTGGACCAATATATTGTCAATGCAGATATGACACCCCTCTATAATATCTTAAAATGTGAGATGATTTTCATTGTGGACATTTAAAGATATAGAGCACCAAATACCAGCCCACTGATTAAAAATATACACTATTCACAAAATTGAAATATTTTAAAAACAATATTTTCCATTAAACCAAAATATTTACATTGCAGATGTGTCATACACCCCTCTTATATGATGTCTTACAGTATGGTATGATGTTGCTGTCGAAATGTAAACATAGAGCTACAAATACCAGTTTACTGATTAGAAACAGACACTTTTTAATAATTCTAAATAATTTAAAAACAAAACCTCTCATTTGACCAATATGTTGTCAATGCAGATGTGTTATACACACCCCTCTATTATATCTTAAATTTTAGTATGATTTTACTGTGTGAATTTAAAGATATAGAGCTCCAAATACCAGCCCACTAATTAGAAACAGACATTTGTTTTCTTTTTTAAATCTCCCATTGGACCACTATGTAGACCATATAGATGTGATATCTTAAAATATTGTATGATTTGTCATTAGCTAACTCAAAAAATATACTATTCCTATAATAAGATCGTCACAAGGCCACATTAATGATACTTTTTACTCCCAATTATACCAATCTGGACCTGACGATTTTGGCTAAAGATTTTGTTACAACAGGCCAAACTAATTCAGCTAAGTAATGAGCAACGTGACACCCTAAGGGCTTTTATTAGAGAGGACGAAGTACGACAAGTAATTGCCCAGTTACACAATGGCAAGGCACCAGCAGACTATTACAAGATACTAAAGACACATCAAGAAAAAAATAAAAAATTATAATTAGTGTAAAAATTAGTGCAAAAGAATATATATAAGGATGGTGAGAAAATATAAAAAATACTCATATTGAACAGTGGATAAATCCACACAGATTTTTGACTAATTTCACTAATTAGTTAGTTTCACTAATACTGGATTACATTGTCACAATGTTATGAACCCAACTCACAACCTTTCAATTTTTCAAAGAAATCACTGGCTTCCAAATCAAAAACAAATACAGTGAGCTGCCAGGAAGATTAATTACATGGACGTAATCATAGCAAAAAATATTAACACGCTTTATTCATATAACAAAGAAAAAAACAATGCATAAAGTCATCCAGGAACTCAAAACCTGGAACAATTAACACATCACATTATTAGGCAGAGCCGCTTTATTAAAAACGGTTAGCTGCCCACAACTATCATACACCCCTATAAGTTCTGCCAATTATCCTAATCAAAGCTGATGAACAGATCTTAAATGCTCAGTTCTGTACATTTTTATGGAGCGGTTACAACAACCAAGATTTGACTTGTAACAAATATTTAACTAATATATGCAATGGCATACTAGAAAGGTCATGTGATTATCGGCAAGTCACATGACCTACCGCATTGAGAGCGATGGTGAGCATGAATTCTTGTCTGTGCGCTTGGATTAAGGCAAGGGCCTTGAGTTGCAGCCCCTAAAGCCCCTGCCTTAATCCATCCCTGCAGGGGCGTTCCTAGAGCATTTGGCACCCGGGGCGGACCCTGAGTGTGGCACCCCCCCCCCCCCCCCCATAATAAAAATGTAGAAAACACCCACAATTTTTTCAATGTTTTGAAAATTTTACAATTATAATTTTACAATTATAGATACCAGGAATAGTGTGCCATTCAGAGCCCATTAATAGTGTGCCAGTCAGATACCAGTAATATTGTGCCAGTCAGATACCAGTAATATTGTGCCACACAGAGCCCAGTAATAGTGCCAGCCAGATGCCCAGTAATATAGTGCCAGCCAGATGCCCAGTAATATAGTGCCAGTCAGAGCCCAGTAATATAGTGCCAGCCAGATGCCCAGTAATATAGTGCCAGCCAGATGCCTGTAATATTGTGCCAGCCAGATGCCCAGTAATATTGTGCCAGTCAGATGCCTGTAATATTGTGCAGCCAGAGCCCAGTAATATTGTGCAGCCAGATGCCTGTAATATTGTGCCAGCCAGATGCCCAGTAATATTGTGCAGCCAGATGCCCAGTAATATAGTGCCAGCCAGAGCCCAGTAATATAGTGCCAGCCAGACCCCAGTAATATAGTGCCAGCCAGATGCCTGTAATATTGTGCCAGCCAGATGCCCAGTAATATTGTGCAGCCAGATGCCCAGTAATATTGTGCAGCCAGATGCCCAGTAATATAGTGCCAGCCAGAGCCCAGTAATATAGTGCCAGCCAGAGCCCAGTAATATAGTGCCAGCCAGACCCCAGTAATATTGTGCCAGCCAGACCCCAGTAATATAGTGCCAGCCAGACCCCAGTAATATAGTGCCAGCCAGACCCCAGTAATATAGTGCCAGCCAAACCCCAGTAATATTGTGCCAGCCAGACCCCAGTAATATTGTGCCAGCCAGACCCCAGTAATATAGTGCCAGCCAGACCCCAGTAATATAGTGCCAGCCAGAGCCCAGTAATATAGTGCCAGTCAGAGCCCAGTAATATAGTGCCAGTCAGAGCCCAGTAATATAGTGCCAGCCAGACCCCAGTAATATAGTGCCAGCCAGACCCCAGTAATATAGTGCCAGCCAGACCCCAGTAATATAGTGCCAGCCAGACCCCAGTAATATTGTGCAGCCAGAGCCCAGTAATATTGTGCCAGCCAGAGCCTCCTCCCCCCCTTCCCCCATCACTTACCTGAATGCTGCTCTCTGCTCCCGGACGCCTCCTCCGTGCAGTCTTCCCTCTTGCACGGAGGAGGGAAACACAGTAACCGGATGTGACGTAACGTCACTTCCGGTTGCGGTGGATTTTTTTTTTTTTTTTTTTTACTTTTTTCCGGCGGCCGCGTCCAGGGGATGCGGCTGCCAGAAAAAAAGTTAACCAGCGCCAGCGCGATGCGGGGGGGTGCCGGCAGCCCGGGTGTCACCCCCGCTGGAGGTGTCACCCGGTGCGGTCCGCCCCCCCCGCCCCCCCCTCGGGACGCCACTGCATCCCTGTATATATTACAGGATCTACATGGGTAAGTCACAGTACTGGTCTCTGTTATACGCAGTGTAAATTACAGAGCTGGGTCTACACGGTAAGTCACAGTACGGGTCTCTGTTACACGCAGTGTATATTAAAGAGCTGGAACTACACAGGTAAGTCACAATATAAGTCTCTGTGACTCAAAGTCTATATTACAGAGCTGGGTCTACACGGTAAGTCACAGTATGGGTCTCTGTTACATGCAGTGTATATTACAGAGCTGTATTTACATGAGTAAGTCACAGTACGGGTCTCTGTTACACGCATTGTATATTACAGAGCTGGATCTACACGGGTAAGTCAGGGTACGGGTTAGTACTTATGATACAATTGTATTTGCCCTTCATAGTCATGATGCAATGATGTTTTGCCGTCATGGTAAAGTTTTGATTACTGTAATTTTCGATAGTTTCAGCAAATGTTTTATTAACTGGTTTACTAAGGAAACTGTGTAATGCAACAACCTCTGTCCCCTTTATTTACCAGTATAGCTAGTACTATCATTTACGGTGATAGACAGTAAATGACAACTTATTGACACAGCCTACTAGAAGAGAAACTGTTGACAACCACAAGATGGAGCTCTCGCATTTACAATTAACGTATTTACTTCTTTTAAAGCTGTTAAATTCACTTCCCTTTTCAAACCACATTACTGATTTGTGATTATAGCATTTCAAACAGGGATTGGGTGTTCAGTCATGGACCAAGACTGGGTGTAAACTGAGAGCTAAAGAGTAATCCAAAAAAACAATATAGACGGGTAAGCAATATAGACGGGTGACCTCTTTTGTAATTCTGTGACTAGGTCCAGGGAATAGGGACACTGTGACACAGGTGGGGAGAAATGGGGGTTGTGATGCTGATTTTGAGAGAAAGTGGGTAGGATGAAGTGGGAACTGTGCTGAGATTGGAGGGTGGAAGAGGAACTCTGGTACTGAGGGGTAAATGAGAACCTATAATGCGAAGGGGGTTCAAGTAGGACATTTTCTGGAGTTGAAATTGTGATCCTCTGGTGAGAGTTGTAACTGTAATGCTGTAAACACTGTTTTGTAATTGAACAATACAAAATATACCTGTGTCCTACAACTAAAACTTAGAAGTAAGTTTACATTCTATTAGTAGGAAAATGATTGTCTGGTGTATTTTGTGTAACCTGGGTTTAGTATACAATTCTTTCAACCTTCTTGTAGCAAGGTACAACCTGTGATAGGTGCACAATCAACACATTACACACTGTAGGAAGATCATTAATAATAAGAGACAAGAATAGGAGGGATCCCAGAATGGGGAACTCTGATGTAACTTTGAGGTGAAGGGAGACAGTGTTTTAAAGGGGCACATATTATATTATGTCAGGTAATAAGGAAAGAAACCACATTAGAATCCATGGTCAACTATATTAAAGTCCTTTCCACAATGTAGTTACATAGTTCCTGTCAGATCACCTCATTCCATGCTATTATGGAAATTGCATACTTTGAAGAAAGCAGTAAATGTAGAGTGAGTTGAAAAAGAGAAAGTTGGTTTTACGCTTACCTTTTGCAACAATGCATGATCATTATAGACCTGAAGACTAGGTGTAGCTTGGACCATGGCTTATCTAAGCAGGGCTGTGAGCTCCTCTTGTGAGCACACTGCACATTCTGCACACAGGTGTCCTCGGCTTCAGGGGTTGCGATGCATGTGTGAGCCATGACAGCCCTTTATATTCCATGGGCACCCTTAGACCTGTGCTCAGTTATTCTGTGCCTTCCAGTCAATGCACTTTGTGTCCGTGTTTTCTCATGGATGTATCCTAATATATTCATTTTGGACCAGTTATTTCGTGACCTCTGGCATCCTGACTTTTTGGTTTCATAGATGGTATTTCTTGACCTCTGACATCCTGACTTTTTGGTTTCATAGCTGGTATCTCTTGACCTCCGGCATCCTGAATTTTGGTTTCATAGCTGGTATCTCTTAGACATGTGCAAAACTAAAATTTTCGTTTCGTTTTCGTCCATTCGGACGAAAATTTTATTTATTTTGTCTAAAACGAATTTCGTTCATTACTGCATTAGTTTCAGACGAAATTCGTTCATTATTTTCATTTCATTTCATTTTATTTGTTCGTTTTATAGAATACGTGTAATACTATTGGCTTTCTATAAACCGAACAAGAGCCCCATTCATAAGAAATTCTTATGAATGGGGCTCTCGTTCGGTTCATAGAAAGGCAATAGTACTACATGTTTTCTATAAGCCGAAAGTCTATAAACCGAAGGTCGTTCGATTTATAGATTTTCGATTTATAGAATACATAGAATTACATGTAATTCTATGTATTCTATAAACCGAAAGTCTATAAAACGAACGACTTTCGGCTTATAGAAAACGAACAGTAGTGGTGCCTTTCTATGAACCCATTCATAATTCTTATGAATGGGTTCATAGAAAGGCACTACTACTGTTCGTTTTCTATAAGCCGAAAGTCTATAAACCGAAGGTCGTTCGGTTTATAGACTTTCAGCTTATGGAATACATGTAATCCTATTGCTATTCTATAAACTGAACGTTCGGTTTATAGAATAGCAATAGGATTATATGTATTCCATAAGCCGAAAGTCTATAAACCGAACGTTCGGTTTATAGACTTTCGGCTTATGGATTACATGTAATACTATGGGCTTTCTATAAACCGAACTAGAGTTCCCATTCATAAAAATTTATGAATGGGGACTCTGTTTCGGTTTATAGAAAGCTAAGAAGTTGAACGAATGAACGAATGGTTTAATATAAACAAAAATCATTTGTCCATTCGTGGTATAGTATTGGCATTACTATAAACCGAAATAGAGTCGGTTTATAGAATGCCAATAGACTTACATGCATTCCATAAACCGAAAGTCGTTCATTATGTCGGTTTATGGAATGTAGTGTACTATGCTATTGTATTCTATAAACCAACTATTTTGGCTTATAGAATGCCAATAGTACTACGAATGGACGAATGAACGAATGATTTTCGTTTATTAACCATTCGTTTATTCAGCTTTCGTTAGCTTAGCATTTTCGCTATTCGTTTTTCGGACGAATGAACGAAAATGCTATTTTCATACGAAAATGCATTCGTCCGAAAACGAATGCACATGTCTAGTATCTCTTGACCTCTGGCATCCTGAATTATGGTTTCATAGCTAGTATCTCTTGACCTCTGGCATGCTTAATAATGGTTTCATAGCTGGTATCTCTTGACCTCTGGCATCCTGAATTTTGGTTTCATAGCTGGTATTTCTTGACCTCTGACATCCTGACTTTTTGGTTTCATAGCTGGTATTTCTTGACCTCTGACATCCTGACTTTTTGGTTTCATAGCTGGTATGTCTTGACCTCTGGCATCCTGAATTTTGGTTTCATCTTTGGTATCTCTTGACCTCTGGCATCCTGATTTTGTAGCATCACTTTTGGCATATCCTGACCTTTTGGCATCATACCTGACATATCCTGATATCTGATTTCCTGGAATTTTGGCTTGGGCTGACATTTGTGTATTCTCGTTTGTTTGCCTGCTCTTACAGCTACATCATAGGCCCTTCTCCTATTGAGTATCTTCATAGATATACTGTTTCAGCAATGGTGTAGTTACCTGCTTTTTGGTCCTATGCCTGCGTACATGGTACGTAAACCTAACAAAAGGAGTGTTCTGCCTAATTCAAAAGAAATATATATTGAGGATGGTGGGCTGACTGAAATCACTTCTGCAAATCAAGCTTCACAATCTCCATGCTCTACTCTTAATACTCTTCATTTCTGTTGAATTATTGTAGTATCTATAATCATTGTGCTTAAAATCACTTCATACCGTTTGTTTATACAATTTACTTTTATCCATATCAAGGAAATACATAGTAATGGAGTTTCATCTCGGTGGTACATGGGACTTACAAAGTAACTGTACACATCTGCACTGATTTTTCTGTATGAAGAAATCTGACTGCACTTGGCACCACATAGATGTAATCACCTTCTCAAGTTACTTTTAGACCCCTGCAGACCATTCAAACTTTCATCATTTTAATCATTTCATTAGCAAACTATTGATTGATTAGACCCTGCTTCCTGTTAGTGTAATGTGGCTATTAAATTAACCTACTAAGTGGTGCTGATTTCGGTTTAATGTTTTAGTGTTAATGTGACCAGCCACAGTACATTTTTATGTTTTAAAGCTATCCCAAATTAAAACAATAAAATGCCTGAACATGCCTCACTTATAGCAAATCCTTTTCAATCAGGTGTTTGGAGACATTGTCTAGGATAAAAAAATAAATAAATAACATATTTTGCTTTGTATAACATTGCACAGTGATTTTGTTATAGTTATGTGCCAGGATGTCAGGAAGAACTTTAGATTCCTGTATGATTTCCAGCATGCTAGGCTTGGATGGTTCTAATTCTAAAAAGGTGTTCGGCACGAAAGGTTTTAGGTAGCCAACACTCTAGAAGGGTCTAGGACACTTCGGCACCGAATCTTCATCTCTGACAGTTCAGCGCGGCAGTTAGAACGCTGAACTGTCAGCAATGAAGAATAACACGGCAGTTTGATCGCAGCCGCGGCTATGTAAGAGCTGACAGTTCAGCGCTGAACTGTCAGCTCTTACAAATGTAAAAGTAAAATGAAAATAACCCCCCCTAATAAATGATTCCCAAACCCCAATACTAAAATTAACCCCCTAAACACTAATACTAACCCCCTAAACACTAATACTAACCCCCTAAACCCTAATACTAACCCCCGACCCCTAATACTAAAATTAACCCCCTAAACCCTAATACTAACCCTAATACTAACACCCCCTAAAAATTAACCCCCTAATACTAACCCCCTAAACCCTAATTCTAACCACCCTAACTAAAATAAACTAAAATAGCTAAAATACTGAAATAAACTTACCTTTAGCGATGAAATGTCCCGCAATGAAATCTCCAGCGTCGAGCAGTCTTGCGGTGCAGAGTCGGCGGTGAAGCGGCTGCGCGGAAGCAGCCGCAATGAAGTGTCCCATCCCCTTCTAGAATGTTGTGAAGGATGGGTCTACATAAGTAGACCAATAATTTTCTCCAAATACTCCCAGAATATTGCACAGCTGGGGTTCTACTTACCTTATAGTGAGATTTATTTTAAATGTGCATGCAATGGTACAGAATAGATTTGCTAGGCATTTGGAGGTTTCAGTTGTCAAATTTAAGCAATTGCCTGTAAAGCAACACAGAATCCAGACACAAGATTAAATATATTTTTTTAAACAGTCACGAAAGGAATGTCAGAATAATTCCCAATGTAAACTTTAAAGCTTTCATTTTGTATTTGTTTTCCATGAAAAGCAGCATTCCCCCATTCACAATGTATTAGCGCACCTTTGGAATTCCTCGCATACTTTAACTTCATAATACAAATACTATTGTCCAAATCTTTTCTGCGTTCACATAGAAGAAAAAATATCTCGCTGTTTTGTTACATGAAGAGAGGTGTGGGAGAATGGCATTTCGATACAAAAGCTAAATCACAGGGACAATATGAAAATATTGCAAAAGAGGGAGAATCTCTAGAGATTGGGAGGAAAGGGCAGGGAGAATATGAGTAACCTAAGAACATAGGGAATAATGAGAAAATATGATTTGTTTTTAATCAGTGCTCTCACAGGCTCTTTCTCATACACAACTAGGCAGCCTTTGTCTTGTTCCCGGCTCCTTGACAACTTTGAGAAACAGGCAGAGGGCCAAGCCAGAAAGAAATGAATACCTGTAAATACCAGACCTTTCGAGCAGTGAGAACGGCTAGCATGTCATAATGTCACAACTGTCTCAGAAGAATCTTAGCAATGAAGAAAGGGAAACAGATCTGCTTGAAACGTTTAGTGAGCTGATTCCCATTTGTCTTTACTGACGCTGCTTTTATTGATGACTAATTAAAAGTATGGCTGTTGGGATGATTTAATAATTAATAATAATGAAGTTTAAGCACACCAGATGATTTTTACAGTACAGGTCCCATCACTTTCTGCCGAAGGTCGAGTGTGATTTGGGTCATATTCTTGGATCACAGACTTTGCATATATTATAGAACAACGCTTGGCAAAAAAAAATGAAGTTATGTTCAATTGAAAGATTGCAGGAATTTTAAATAGAAATACTTTTTTAAATACAAATAATGTACCTTGTTGAGCGCTCTTTGCTTGTAGAGCCCTATAAGGGTTTAAAATCTTGGGCCAGCCCCCTGATCGGTGCCCCATCTTATCTATGTTGTGTGTGTTCTAGTACTGCTACAAGGCGCAAACAGAAAGCCAATACCCAACCTCATGTTGATGAGATCCCATTAAGTATGAAACAGCTGTCCTTGAGTGGTTATCTGGCTGTGCACCTCTGGATTATGTTTAAAGGCTGTCTTGTACAACAGGCATTTGCTCCAAGGGGTCCATGTATAAACTGAATATAGGGGCTAAACAGTGATCATTGATAGCCTTGTTTGCATATGTCATCCCAGAATCCCTTGCAGTCGTGGTATAACTAAAAGTGTAGGATTTTCTGTGGGAAAAGCAAGTCTTCTGGCTTGTCTAGTGGTGTAGATCTGTGTTTAATTAGAGCAGTTCCAGGTGGGAAATGTAGACAGCTTATAGGGGGTCTACTGAAGGGTGTTAGGCCCCTTGAATAAGGTGTGCAACCGGTAATGGTAACATAGTAAACATTTGCAATGCTTCACTGGGTCACAACAGGAAACCAGTTTGATTACCTAAGTTCTGACCGAAGATAT
Source organism: Pelodytes ibericus (assembly GCA_036172795.1). Lineage (NCBI taxonomy): Eukaryota > Metazoa > Chordata > Amphibia > Anura > Pelodytidae > Pelodytes > Pelodytes ibericus. The sequence continues at coordinate 60,044,312 of CM069860.1, forward strand.
TCTTTCTCTTCATTGACAATAAAAAAGCATTTTTTATTTAAGAATAGCATTTACCCCATATTACAAAATCTAAGTAAACATCATGTATATTAATGTAGCATCCCCAATGTGTGGCCATTAAATAAAAAAACCTGTGCTCTGTGTCCAGAAATTGCTGATAAAAGTGGTACAGTGACCTCTTGTGACCAGACTAAGTATCAGCATTATGAAACAAACTGTAATTATTAGAACATGTAGTTACAGGGCTTAAAATCCATGGTTAAAAACAAAAATAGTTGTAGGCCTTACAGGAATACAATATACCAATGGGATAAACTTCATCGATTAATCAGAACCACTGTTTCCAGTGTGGAGACCTATTGCTGTATCTTGTTATATGTTGTTGTTTTACAGCTGCAACATCGGCCTTCATCAGGTCTTGCATCCCTTTTGTGGTTGTGGTGATATTGTCACAGGTAACAGTGTGGGTTTTAGATGGTCCGTCACTCTGTGAGGAATCTGATTCCCTTGTAGAGTCACTGTCATCGCTTCTCGGTCGGGAAGAGGTAGCTAGGGCCTAAAAGGTTTAGTCATCAGTTGGCCAGCCTGTTTTGAGGTTATTATTTTCTCCATTTTTCTTTTGCCCCATGCTGGCTGTGGCAATATAATTTCTAGAGTTGAGCGGACACCTGGATGTTCGGGTTCGGCAGGTTCGGCCGAACTTCGAAAAAAAATGTCCGGATCCGTGCTCGAACTTGACCCCGAACCCCATTGAAGTCAATGGGGACACAAACTTTTGGCCACTAAAATGCCTCTAAAAAAGTCCCGGAAAGGGCTAGAGGGCCCCAAAATGAAGTAAAATGTGGGTAAGAGTAGGACAAGTGCCCTGCAAGCAAATGTGGATAGGAAAATAACATAAAATACATACAAATTACAAATACAGCTGAGCCATAAAATAGCACTAGATGGAATATTTTTGATTTTAGCTTTGGAAGAACATAAATCTAAATCTAAAGCATGGCTGCCAGAAGGATCAACAAAATTATCCATTTGAGAGAGGGTTGGAGTGCAGGGTATTCTCTTTCAGTTTATACTAAGTGACCCATAGGTTGAGGAGGCGGTGACCGTGGCGGTGTAGGTGGAAGCGGCGCTGGAGGAGGTAGCCAACACTGTTTTTTATTTGTTTTTGGTTTTTTAAATTGGGGTAGCCCCCAAAATATTGGGACATATAACAACAGAAAACAAAGAATAAGTGCACTTGAGTATAACAATGACTGGGTGAGGCCGGTATAAATGTCTATTCTGCACAAGGTATAGATAAGTCTGGTGGGATCCATGCCTGGTTTATCTTAATAAACGTGAGCTTGTCGTGAGCTTGCCTGAACAGTATTGGACTGTTCTATTTGACTCTCAGATATGAAGTGCACCACAAGACGCAAATGTACTATTTAGCACCCGAAACAATTAGAATTTTTCAGAGTGCACTATAACCACAGTATTTCACTGTTCTATTTGACTCTCAGATATGAAGTGCACCGCAAGATGCAAATGTACTATTTACCACCCAAAACTATTAGAATTTTTCAAAGTGCGCTGTAAGCACAGTATTTGACGGGTCTATTTGACTCTCAGCTATGAAGTGCACCGCAAGACGCAAATGTACTATTTACCACCCAAAACTATTAGAATTTTTCAAAGTGCGCTGTAAGCACAGTATTTGACGGTTCTATTTGACTCTCAGACAAGAAGTGCAGGACGCAATTGTAATATTTAACACCAACAAATTGCAGTATTTAAAAATGCCTAGATGTTGCCCACTGAGCTAACAGAACAGGATTAAAGTCATGTGCCTGGCACACATGCAGTTGCAAGTGCACTGCACTCTCTGTGGCACTGGGCTCAGGGCAGGGTACAAATATGTAGTATTGCACCCACTAAAATAATCACTGTAATTTGAATAATCGCTGTAGTTTGAATAATCACTGTAGTTTGCAGATTCCACACCAGAATTTTTTTTAATCTGTCCCTCACAGCTGCAGCCTCCTCTCCCTACAGAAGAGCTCATGTGATGTGCGTGTACGTGACTCTAGCTTTTATATAGAGGCTGGGTCACTGCACTGGCCAATCACAGCCATGCCATTAGTAGGCATGGCTGTGATGGCTTCTAAGGGCAAACGAGTCAAACGCTTGTTGATTGGCTGCCCTACAGCCTTTCAAAACGCGCCATTAAATCGCCGAACTCCAACCCGAACATACAGTGAAATGTCCGTGTTCGGGTCCGGGGTCCAAAAACCGTAAAGTTCGGTACGAACCCGAACTGTGCGGTTTGGGTTCGCTCAACACTAATAATTTCTCAATGTAGTTGATTTGAACCAATTCCAAGCTCAATCCCATTAGGGGCTTACGGTGTGCTGAGATGATTGGAACAAATAGGAAAAGAGGACATGGTCTTGAATTCAAGGGGCAAAAATGTAAAAATAACATCAGGAATGATTACTTTACTGAAAGGGTAGTGGAAGTATGGAATGTACGGAAACACAGTAATGGAGTGTAAGCATGCGTGGGATAAGCACAATGCTATCCTACTTATAAGATAAGGCCAGGGACTAATAAAATTATTTCGAAAATTGGGCAGACAAATGGTTATTATCTGCATACACATTCTATGTTAACGGGAATGCCATGCATTTAATCAGTCTATAAGGCAGTTTGTCCAAGGAGCTTCTTTGCCATGGGACCTCGTTGCCAGCCACCTCCGTCCTGAATTTTTTTTTTTTTCAGAATCAAATCTGAATGTCTGTCTAGGTCTGTGATTGCTGTGTCTATGGAATGCTTTCGTAGTATTCCATATGATCAGCGTGTTCTCCATTCTGTTGAATGATATGGTACATGAACTACCAGGTAATCATACTACAAATCTTTTTTTTAATATTGATCACTGCTGAACTGGAAGAAAAAGATGATAAAGATTGCCCAAATAATCAACAATGCATCAGAAAGGATAGATACCATGAACCTAAAGCCTCTAACTAATCAAACAACTGTCATTAAATTAAACACATTAAACAATGGGTCCAAGTAAAGAAGGGTCTTCAGTTACTTTTTATCTAAAGTAATTGCAAGAAATGAAAATGCAATAAATACTCTTATTCTTGTTTGAGACTGTAGCCCCTTGACCCAGGTTGACCAAGAGACTATGTTCCTTACTGAAGTCGATAAGAGGAATTCTAAATGTGGATCATTATTATTTGTACACATTCTACACCAGAGTGATAAATTAAACTAAAAATTAAAATACAGTATACTAACCAAAATAACTGTATATCCTTATTCATAAATCAGATAAGATGGTTGTCATGCTTATAAACTGAGCCTGGACAGTCACTTTTGTACCACAAAAATGTCTAGAACGTGATTGTTTTTGGTGACCTCATTCACATAAATAGAAAGTCATTCTAGTGTCCATTGTATTAGACCATTCCACAGCTCATACAATAGTGAATATTATGGTTTAGTGTCTGATTTCTCTTGGTATGTCTGCAGACAAGAATGTGTCAATTTTAATATAAAAACAATGCAGGACTACACACGTGTTACTCTCATTTATGGCTGTTTATCACAGGGCATGACAGGTATTTAAAACCATTTACGATCCTTTTCCTTCATCAGATTTCTCAAAGAACGCAATGAAATTCAAAGTACACAAAGCAGTTTGCAAGATTATTAGAAATGTGTCTGTTATGTAGAACAACTTTGTGAATGCAGAAAGACTAATAGAAAGTATCTATATACTGATTGGGGAAACACATTGTGTTGTTGTTTTATAGCTTAAAGTGTAAATGCTACAATCTAAATGCAAGCTTTAATTATAAGTAGACTTTTAATGAATGCAGCGTTTCAACATTATTAACATTTATTACATAGTGACAAAAACTTCTGCAGATCAATCTACAGTAAGAAAAAAGTATTAGTATGTTAAAAGTATTGGCATGGTTGATAACGAACACATTATTTGACATGCTACCTTACTACCCCTTATGAAGAAAATTTTGAAGATATTTGTTATGGGGTTTTGCTTGGGTATGCCAGGTCCTGTCTCAGCCCTAGGTGTTCCAATCCGGCAGTGTTTTGGTGCCCCCAGGTATCTCTGGGTTTGCCTAGTCCCTCATAGTAGTAGGTCATTGGATAGTGACTATGGACAGAGACTCTACAGCTGGTGCATAGAATAATGTATGGAAAAAATAAGGGTCTACCTCCAATACTGACTAGGGTGTACAAGGTGCTTGGCTGTGGTATCACATCCGTCCATCAACGTTCCTTCCACAACAATATTTATAATCCAAAGGTCAGCCGGATCTCTACAATAAAAGGTCAGATCATCAATTTAAAATTAGACTTTATTTCATATTGGCAGTATATGCCAGGGGAACAGAAAAAGACGTATGCGTTTTGCACCAACACCCGGCACTAGTCATAGACTAAACCTTATACCACATATACAAACGTGAAAACATGTCTATAGTCACAATAAACCTTTAGCTTCTACAGCCCACATGAGAATAAAAGTCAATGTACAGGCTAGGGATATGGATCTGCTTACTCAGGGGTCTATTCAGAAAAGGTGATCGGTGATGAACTGACAAGTAAACTACAGAAATCAGGTAATCATAGCTAGAGTTAAAACAATTCTCCAATTTCCTTTTTTTTCTCCAATTTAACCTTTTAAGTGAATAGAGCCCTCTGAGTCACAAAAACATGATTTACCGTATTTTCCGGTGTATAAGACGACTGGGCATATAAGACGACCCCCAACTTTTCCAGTTAAAATTTTGAGTTTGGGATATACTCGCCGTATAAGACTACCCCTCTTCCAACGAGCATTTTCTCCTACAGTGACATTTACACGCACACCCTTACACTAGCACAGTGACACACTTACACACACACACCCTTACACAGAATGTGACACACTTACACACATAGTGACACCAATAGACACATAACCTGAGACACACTATTTTGCCCCTCAGTATGCCAGTATTTTGCCACTCAATATGCCTTTCATGTGCCATTTAATATGCCAATATTTTGCCCCTCCAATATGCAAGGATTTTTCCCCTCAATATGCCAGGATTTTGCCCCTCAATGCCATTTAATATGGCAGGATTTTGCCCCTCCAATATGCCAGGATTTTCCCCTCTCCTACCCCCTTCCCAGTACTTACCTAGTTGCTGCTCTACAGGTGCGCGCGGCTGTGAGGGAAGCGTTGTGCACTCCCCTCCAGCCGCACGGCTTCAATAAAGTTTGTTTTAAAAAAAAACTTTACTGAAGTTGCACGGCTGGAGGGGAGCACACAACGCTTCCCTCACAGCCGCGCGCACCTGCAGAGCAGCAACGAGGTAAGTAAAAAGACTACACCCGGCGTATAAGACGACCCCCGACTTTTGGGAAGATTTTCCTGGGTTAAAAAGTAGTCTTATACGCCAGAAAATACAGTACATAAGTCATTAATTATTAATGTATTTAAAATGTGTTTAAAGTGACTGTTCTATTTTGTTCAGTATTTCTTTAAATATAAAATTCATATAATAATAAAATAATATATACATAAAATATATGTATTGTTGTATGTTTTTTATTTATATTAGCACATTGATGACAATTCATGTCTCAGACACGTCACGCAAAAAAGGTAACTTAGTGAGAATTGACGTGCCTGGCATTGCGCACCTTGTATATTGGTAAGAGGAATGGAAGTGAGCTGAATCACTTCTGTTACTCGGGTTCTGATGCTTGGCTGCCCCTAGTCATGTAACATTACATTAAAAAAAAAACCTAACCGTAGATTTAGATTAACCCTGGATCTAGGTTTAGGGTAAGAGTTTTGCATAAGGTTAGAGATAGATTATGGTTATAATTAGTTATAGTGCTACGGTTACAGTTAGGGTGATGATTAGGGTTGGGGTCAAAAGGTCACGGTAGGAGAAAATGGTTAGGTAACAAAAAACGCTACTTTTGGTGTTTGGCCTATAACTTGCAAAACAAAAAATAGAAAACATACAAACATGCATATTTCTAAACTTGGGATAACATTTTTAAGCTATTTAGACGGGATGTTCCTTACCAGTTGTAATTGTGTAAAATATTTTTCAGGTTAAAACTAGAATTTTTTTTACAGTAAATGATAATATATGATGAAGATAATGGTATCTAAATAAAGTAATTTTTATGGCGATAAAAACAGTGAACAATATGTGTGGGTACATTAAATAAAAAAGAGGATTAGAGCTAAACACAAACACCACAGAAATGTTTAAACAAACATTGTCACAAAGGGTTTAGTGCATAAAATGAATAATAGTGACTGGTGAAACATGCATAAAAGAAAAGAACAGGCGTAACTAAATTGTAAATACATATGTACTGTTAAAATGTTCCAATCAGTCAATACATGTAAAACCATACTAAACTATACTAAAAATCTATATCCCACCAGTAATAGAGCAAAAGATGAACATATTTTTGCATATACAAAAGACAAAACCATAATAATTAGATATATCACTTCAGTAGTCTAGTGTAAAACACTATCCTCTTCGGCTTATGCCCTTTTGGTTAACCTCCTATTTTTCAAGCCCAGTTTACACAATGTTTACTGTAACAAGACATATACAGCTAGTAGAAGGCTTGCCTCTGGAATTTTTGTTAACTGTGATGAATAGAGGGAAAGGAGTATGTACAAATGGCACATTATAAATGACATAATCCCGACTGGGAAAGTTTAAAGGTGAGACTGATACACCGAATATATTCTGTATAGTTAGAGGATAGAAGAAATAAGCCAGTCTAATGAGGCTTTACCAGGATCTCAGGTTTTCAGATGAACTATGTCAAAACGGAAATCCTTAATATTGGATCAAATATAAAGAGCCTTAAAAACAAGGTTTTTAGTTACTGATAAATCAAAATGCTCTCTGAAGCGTTTCTTCTTTTAGAAACTAACGCTGATGCCATCTGATACACAATAGGATGAAAGATAATATGCAATGTACATTTTCACATTGGTTTACCCAAGCATGAGAAGCCAACGGTGTCTATCTGCTGCAGCTACATCAATGTGCAAAACTGCAGCCAAAGAAAACATATTATATAAAGGATGGAAGGTACTCCAATTTGTGGCTAGCTAGCCACGTCATTTACTTAATAATTCAGCTATGCTATAAATATCATCGTGAAAAATAATAAGAAATCAATTATCAACAAGCTTTAAGGAAAATGATAACATGTAAAGATTGGCCTAAAAACATGTTCTATACATGGGCATCCACATATTGCCCCAACTGACACCATCCCTGCTCCTCCACTTGGAAGTGGGTATCCCTGGTGGGGTGGTGTATGAGCAGTCTGTAGTCTAGTGCACATTCAATAATAAAAAGAAGGAACCAGGCACACCGTGAATCATAGTTTTATTCTGAACCAAACAATGTTTCAACTAAAATAGTTTTTATCAAGTCTTAGGGGTTCAGAATAAAACTACCATTCACAGTGTGCTGGGTTCCTTCTCTTTACTCGGCTAGGTGTGTGAATCCAGATATTTGCTTTAATTAGTACACATTCAGACTCTTTCTCTGTATTACCCCTTTGTACACTGGTGCTCTGACACTCCAGGAAGAATAGATGCTAAAGGGGACAAATCTGGAATTGTCTGTCTGCACACTATAAACAGACAGACCTGCCTCGTTGCTGTGTACACACTACTGGGCTGGCTTGGGTGAATATTGCCAACCAGCACAGTGGATAAAAAATATAAGGGAAAACAATTAAAAAGGGGGTCTGAATAATTTCCAGGACTGGTGGGGAGTGTCCCTTCTTTTTTTTTTTAATTATTTCACAACTAAATATTTCATTTTTTTACAGGCATATACAATAAATATACTCATTTGATATATAGTAGTTGGATTAGTCCAGCAAAGACAATAATACAATGTGACAGGACCATAAAACATAAAAGAGAGAAATAAAAAATAACACAGAATAAAGTAGGGGGAGGCACTAACAGCATAAGTCATCTCATTTCTGATTTTAAATTACATTAATATCCTATCTCTAAGTTTTTGTTTGTCCATGGGGCCCATCTTGTATTACATTTTTGAATATCATGGGGGCCTGCATTAGATGCAATGCCTTTTTCAATATTAAATTGATAGTTCATTTGTCCATACACCTGTTCCCAGGAAGGACATGTCTGAGATTTCCAGTAACCTGCTATAACTGTTTTTGTAGCTAAGAGGACGTGAATTAACAGATATATTTTATTAAAATCTTTAAATGGCAAATGTATTTGTAGTAATACTGTTTCTATATTAAATTTGTATTCTATATCAAATAAACCCCAAATGTATTGTATTACTCTGTTCCAGAGATTTTTTATAATGGTACAAGACCACCATATGTGAGATTGTGATCCTATCGCTGAGTTACACCTTCAGCACCTATCCGATTTTGTTCTGTTCATCTTATGTAGCAATTTGGGCATGAAGTGCCACCTATAAATGATTTTATAATGTAGTTCTATTAGATTCAAATACTTTACATTTTTTCTAACTTCTATTAGTGAATGAGTCCATGTCTCAGGCTTAACAACTCTGCCTAACTCTTTTCCCCCAAGTACTCCAAGGTTTAGGCTTACTTTCCTTCTCTTGCATACTCAGCCAGTCATAGTATTTAGGCAATGATTTATTTTTTTCTTCTTTGGGAAATACGTTATTTACGTCTTTGATCAACCAGTTATCATTTCCCTTCTTTTATATAAGGTCTACATAGTTTTTTAGTCTCAAAAACGTATATAGTTCCCTTGAGGATAATTTAAAATTTTCTTGTAGGTATGGAAATGCTTTGACGGAGTTTCCTTCCATTATATCTCCCATATTTTACATTGTCCCTTCTTACCCCCACTCCAGACATCTATGGCTCCAAATCCACATGTTTATATTTCTATGTATGTCTATTTTTCTTTGTTCTGCATTCATTACTTATATATGCATGTATGTATGTGTGCTAGATTTTATTTGGTACTTATTTATTTGGTACTTATTACTTATTTGGTAGGAAGTATTACTTTACTGAGAGGCTGGTGGATGTATGGAATAGCCTGCCAGCAGAAGTGGTAGAGGTAAACACAGTCAAGGATTTTAAGCATGCGTGGGATAGACACAAGGCTATCCTAGCTATAAGACCGGGAATGGGGGACTAATAAAAGTACTCAAAAAAAAAATTGGGCAGACTAGATGGACCGAATGGTTCTTATCTGCCGACACATTCTATGATTCTATGTTACTACACAAAACCCGTATTGCATCAGATTGAATGGGACATGCCACAACAACCACATTGCACTCACAGATCTTACCACAACACCCATAACGAACTATCAACAGCAGCCATATTGGACCAATATGCAGTGGTTTATCTTGGTTTTGGGCTGTCCTAGGCAGACCAAATTCGAGCACCCCCTACCCACGTTACACACCCAGGACATTCCCCATCACCCCATTACGTGCCCGCATTACATCACCCCATCACCCCATTGCATGCCCTCATTACATCACCCCATCACCCCCATTACATGCCCCCATCACCCCATTTCATGCCCCCATCACCACATTACATGCCTCCATCACCCCATTACATGCCCGCATCACCCCATTACATCACCCCATTACATGCCTCCATCACCCCATTACATGCCCACATCACCCCATTACATCCCCCCATCACCCCATTACATCACCCCATTACATGCCTCCATCACCCCCATTACATGCCCCCATCACCCCATTACATGCCCCCATCACCCCATTACATCACCCCATCACCCGATTACATGCCTCCATCCCCCCCATTACATGCCCCCATCACCCCCATTACATGCCTCCATCACCCCCATTACATGCCTCCATCACCCCGTTAAATGCCCCCATCACCCCATTACATCACCCCATTACATGCCTCCATCACCCCCATTACATGCCCCCATCACCCCATTACATGCCTTCATCACCCCATAGCATGCCTCCATCACCCCCATTACATGCCCCCATCACCCCCATTACATGCCCCCATGACCCCCCATTACATGCCTCCATCACCCCGATTACATGCCTCCATCACCCCATTACATCAACCCCATCACCCCATTACATCACCGCATTACATGCCTCCATCACCCCCATTACATGCAGATAGGTCACGTGACCCGGCGCGTGTCTGACAGCAGGTCACGTAAAGCGTCAGCACTTCCCCGTCATATCGTGCGTGCTCTGTGCTGTCTGTTCAGCTCCTCAGGCGGCAAGCTTGTAGGCTTTTAATTTTATTTTTTAATTTTGTGCCCCCCCCCCCCCCCCGAGTCATACACGAAAAGTGCCATCCTAGACACTTGCCTTGTTTGCCTCGCGCTAAATACAGCGCTGCCCACGTGCCTTGGCACAGCATCCACATTGCACCAGGTTAATATTTCACTGGAAAAAAACATTCTGGGTCACACGGTAAAATATATGCGGCACACACAAGGCTTCATATACTCGAGATCAACTTCTGAATGCCGCATAACATCACCAAACAACATATATTACCATGCAAAGACATATATATATATATATATATATATATATATATATATATATATATATATATATAAAAATACACTGTAGACATTTTCCAGTCACATATCCTGTACTCTATACAATACTACCAGTCACATGATGAGGTTGCATTTTAACAACTGATCCTGAACAATAAGGGAGTCACCATAGGTTACATTAAATGATCAGTGATTTAGTGTCACAAAATATTATATGGCCCAGTTCTAAAAGTATAACGAGCCAATTATTAGGATACAGTATTTCATATCAGTTCATTCCAGACAAGAAAGACTATGACGCTGGTATAAAAAAGCCCAAATTAAAGACAGTGCTGTAGGCTGACTGTAAAAGTGTGAGATTTATGACATGTATTTAGTCATATTTGAAATCCCTGTCAGGGTTCTGTTACGCTATGACTGTAATTAAGCCATAATTCTATCACTGTCATAGAGAAAGGTTACCGCTCATACGTCTACAGATATGACCTTTACTTTGCTTAAGAATTTTACAATAATTCATTATTATAAAATGCACTCATGGACATATTTTCGGGGGAATACCAGTTTAGGGGAGTTTCCTTTTACAAAGCTACTTTTTAATTCTATCCAGAGGAAAACTAGGTAGAAAGTTTTGGCTCAGAGAGCAAGGACAATTTATGGGTCCATGTTCATTAGGACACCCCTTATCAACAGAGATAGACACAATCAGGGAGGCATGATGGATATATTGACGGATAAGGTATAGAGACTGATAGGCAATACAATGGATTAAATTTCAGTTAATCACAGTGATCACATGCAATGGCAATGAGGGACAACCAGGGGTGGGGCTTGGGAGGGAAAGCGTCACTCAAACTGACAGTGCTACTGCGCATGTGCAGACTTTCGTGCATTCACATTATTAATGCTGGTGTCCTGTATACCATATAATGAAAGTCAGGACTGTGGGAGTGTGCTTCCAAATTGGCATGATCCAACTTAATGTGAAACAGCTGGGAGGCATGCTGTGCATCACACTAGCATGACTGTGTCCCAGTGCACAAAGCAAGATCCAAAAAGACATGGCTTGGTGTGGAAGAACTTGACTGGTCCGCACTGGGTCCTGACTCCTGACCTCAACCTATTGAACACCTTTTGGAATGAACTGAAACAAAGATTGCGAGCCGGGCCTTATGGTTCATCATCAGAGCCTGACCTCACAAATGCTCTACTAGATGAAGAATGGGCAAAACGAGTGGGAGCTGTTATAGCTGCAAAGGCGGGACCAAATACATATTAATGTCTATGTATTGTGAATGATATTTCACAAAAGTCCCGGTTGCTGTAATGGACAGATGTCACAATACTTTTGTTTATAGAGTATATCTATATCAGCGCATAGCTTGCCAAGTACTGGCAGAAGAAAGTTACAGTTATCAGACAATAATGTATTTGAAAAAGTGAATTTCTTGTTTTCTGCCCTCGTTATTACAGTTATGTTCTCCTTTCTTTATATCTTTCACATCACCTGTCATTGTAAGCACAGCACCCAACTGCACACATATAATTTGTCACGCCATCACTATACAGCATGGGTAGCCACACAACCCACATTGCAACCACAGAACGTGCCATACTTCAGACCCCCAGGACTTGCTTCAGCACCAACATTGCTCCAGATTGCACCCACAGAACTTGCAACAGCACCCACATTGCACCAAATTACACCCACAGAACTTGCCACATTACCCACAGTACCGAAAAAATTACACCCACAAAACTTGCCACAGCACCCATATTGCACCGCAGGACTTGCCACAACATCCGTATTGCATCAGATTGAACCTGTGGGACATGCCACAGCACCCACCTTGCATTCACAGATCTCGCCACAACACCCACATTGCACCTAAATAACTTTAAGCAGCAGCCATATTGCAGCCACACCACTTGCCACAGCATCCACATTGCACTAGAGTGAATTACAATTTAACTGCAAATATGAGGAATTAACAGTTGAACTGTAAAGATAGGCAAGACTCGTTCGAGGCAATTAATGTCTGATTTGTGTAGTTGACTTGTCAGTTCACATTTAGTGAAAACTCCCAGTATGTGAACAAAGATGTCTTTCAGTGGGAATATTGAACTTTAACCAGCCAAACACATTCCTCTACAACTTCTTGAACCAAAACAGATATGATCCTGGCTCTGTCCTAATAGTTAAAGCAAACTAGGTCAATTTGCCTCTAGTTGTTTTCCTGATATAAGAATGTTATATGCATTCACTGACAATCCGTCAATTGTGAAGGAATAAAAGGCATGTTTTAATTAAATATGTATTGACCCTTTTGTTGAATATTTTGCAATCGGATATGTAGTCGCACATTTTTTTGAAGAGGGGAATCAATCATAAACAAGTACATGAAAGTACATTGGCAGCAAGCATGTCATGCTTTTACAATCAGGCTTCATTAGGGGTATTTATGACCCCATTAATAGTAAAGTTTATCTTTTTAAAATACTTGATGTCAAACATATGTTACATGCATCAACATTGCTATACCCCAGAGGTATATTCCTATTACTATACATCCATAGGAATATATTCAGGGTAATATAAGAGATTTTGACATCACAAGAAAAACACGCTATTAGTTTGTTCCTCTAGTGTTTGTTGATATGCTATATTTACTGCACCTTCTTCAAAATCGGAATAGAAATGTTAAGTATTATACCTGTATAATATTACTACCACATGCTGTGCATGGATCTAGTGCCAAGACATTCATACAGTACATTAATAGCTTGACAATAATATATTGCAGTTGTACCATACGTTTCCCCATTGAACAATAAAGTATTGTACCCAAACATGGCTCGGAAGATTGGCTTTCCATATAAATTAATATTATTGTACAACATGCAGCCAATCATTTGCTATTGTACGTCATGGGAAAAGATACTGTAGTTATTCATTCACTAAACTATCAACCTTTACAAGAAAGACTTTCTCAGCATCCTGTGCAGTATGTCCCAACATTTAAGGCCTCAACAAGAGTAGAACCAGACAGCTGAGGGACTAGTACCTGAATTTTTAGAATAACCTAGTCCTGGTTTTCTCACCGATTCCTACAATTTCTGTGCCAGCCCTGGTCAAGGGTCATTAGAGGTTTGGCAGTCTTGGTGTCAAGAGGATTATGGGAGATTGTCACCAACAGTTCTGACCAATATTATTTTACTCTGTAAAGGGGCAATAATAACATCATTAACTATAATTTGCATATGCAGTCTCGGGAGAATGGTGTGTGTGAAGAACTGCAGTCCGCCGTACAAGCGCAAGGCAACTTCTCACAATCCCGCAGGTGATGGGACCTCCTCCTGTTATAATGGGGAGGGGAAAAAAAACAATAGCGCAATAACGTTTAGACAATTTTATTTGAATAAAAAGATGGACACTTACAAACAGGTTGAAGTCTAAAAATGAATCATTCAGCAGCCAAATGAGGGGAGTGCTCCGGAACACTCCTTGTCCAACTATACCAACCAAACAAGTCAAAGCTTGGTTTGCCGCTTAGCCACGCCCTATGCATTTTGTAGGTACACTTAATTTCATTGTTGCAGCAGCCTCAATTTATTCTATACCACCAACAGATTTGGGACTTTTGATAGTAGATGCATAACTTTTAACTGCTTCTGTAGAAGCAATTAACCCTTTAAGGACCAGGGATTTTCCTGGGCCAAGGACCAGAGCGTTTTTCAATTTTTAATACGCGGTTTTTGAAACATAAATTTCCTCTCACTCATTTAACGTACCCATACAAGTTATATGTTGTTTTTTAGAGGACAGTTAGAGCTTTCTTTTGATACCCTATACATAAAAATGATTTACATTTTAGTATTAAAAAATACATATAAAAGAGGAAATTTTTGAGGAAAAAAAAGTTTTTCCCCATTATTTTCCCAATAATAAGCTACATAACTAGTGCAACACTAACCCACTTATCCCCCCTAATTAACTAACTAATAAAAAAGAAAAATATTGGTTCCCAAACCCCCCATAACAAAAAAGACAGAAAAAAACTCTGAAGAGTGCGATGTCAGATCAGTAAAAATCATGCAACAGGCATGCAGGGGTTAAATTTTATTAAATAAATATATGAAAATTACCTTTATTTATTCAAAAAAACTTTATAAATTGTAAAAATAAAAAAATCTGTTAAAAAAAAAACTAAATGAGGGCCATAAAGTGGAAGGAAACTGATCACAGTAAAAAACTGTGATCAGCAATGAAAGGGTTAATTTTTTTTTTTTTTTTTTTACCTATGTGTATGTAATTAATTTATTTTTACTTACAGGTCACTCTCTGTGCTTCACTATAAGAATGTGAAGCACAGGGAGTGAATTAGAGGCAAAGTCAGTGTGTGAACACACTGACTTTGCCATCTAATTTGCATGTTATCGCGGTGATCACTCAATCACCGCGATCACATGCCCGGAAACTGACCGATCGGGTCCAGGAGCTTTGCCTCGGGTGCGAGGCTTAGTCCTGGACCCGTTGCAGACTAGCTGGCGGTGCCCACGGAGCGCACCGCCGGCTAGACTGCATGACGAGTTAACTCGTCATAAGGTCGCTAACGCTGCGGCTCTCATGACGAGTTAACTCGTCATAAGGTCGGGAAGGGGTTAAGCTTCACTTATCACTAGGAGCATAATCACTGTGTTTGTTTGTTTTATAGAATACTGTATTGATATATCTATATTTTTATGTTTTGTATTACATTTCTTTTACATTTTTTAGCCATTTGTAATATCCAAATTCCTATTTTTTTCCTATTTTTATTTTATTTTTCACACGTAATACTGTAAGCACTATTATTGCCCCTGGTTTTTAGGGCCTATATAGTGACAGAGCACCTCCTTTGCTCACAATTTTTTGTGTGCTCTTCCCTTCTTTTTAGCTTATTAGGTGGTAGGACGCCACTTTTTGGAGAGCCATCACTATTCCTAGCAGCTTGTTTCTTCTTTTTGTTAAGTAGGTGAGTGTATCTCACTGCTAACTCTGTTCACTATAAACTGGATATATTTATACAAATAAACAATGCAAAAGATGACATTAATGCAGGAACAGGTTCAGGCTGAGTGGCCAGGTGTATAACTAGGTCAACACTCCCTAATGTACCACGAGCACCTCACTTACACAACATTGCCTGCCCTGTCTACGCCAGATTTCCATCACATATAGCCAGCCATAAGGCGAACAAAAATCATGGAAACTGTAGTATATTTAGGTTATAGGCAAAGAGATAATCATCAAAGGCCAATCCTTTTTTCTTGTGCTTATCAGTGATGCTAACGTTTTAGCACCCGATCTGATCAAAATTAAAGTTCCAATCATGCTTAGCTAAGCAATATGGCTGAACATCACAAGAGCTCTAGTCTTATAGCTATCCTAGCTATAAGACCGGGAACGGGTGACTAATAAAACTATTTAGAAAAATTGGGCAGACTAGATGGGCCGAATGGTTCTTATCTGCCGACACATTCTATGTTTCTATCTAGTCTGCAGCTACTGAGCTACCGACAGGGGCATATTCTAAATTGCTTAGAATTTGGAGATGATAATAATAAAGACATTGTTATGAAAAACCTATTTATTATGGATTATACAATAAACTGATTTCGAGTTTAGAGAGGAATACAACAGCTAAGCTTATGTGATAACAGGGAGTGAAAGTTCTAAACCAGACAATTTCTCAATTTACCCTAAGGCATTAAATGAGCTAAACCTCTTCCTGCCACTCCCCTATCAGCATATAAGTACTCTGTTACAATGTACAATTTGTATTTTGATCGCTAACTAGTGAAATGTTTATTGTTTTAAAATGTGATTTTCTCTTTTGAATTTCTGATATGTATGGCAATGTATAAAATATGTCAGTCTCTTTAAAACCATCTGCATCAAATAGATTACACTCTACATTATTAAGGAATTCTAGGCCAAAGTAGCCGAGCTGGAATTTTTCCACCTCAGCTACTTTGGTCTCAGTTCCCTACAATTCTCTCTTTATTAAGTCGATCCTTTAGTCATTTTTCACATTAGTCTACAGGGAACATTTTTACCTAGAATTCCCTAATCATGTTTGGTAATAACATTTAGATTGTAATCTTTTACATGTTCTAGTTATCACCAGTGAAGTATTATTTATAAATCTCACTCGGCCATTGACAGAAAGACTACAGGCTACCATACATTCTCTGTGGGAGGTGTTAGCTCAAATAAGCCTCAAAAAGGCCAGACAGGAATTCAAAAGTTCGGTCACACTCCATCTGCAGGAAGGACAGGTGTGTACTGGGTAAGTGGTGCTGGGTAAGTGGCTGTTTCTGGTTATCTATTTAGATATGTTCTATATATGTGCTGATCTGTCCAAAGATGGAGGCAGTAGGTGCTTCAGGGCACCTGTGTGACGGAATCTATTGTGATGTATTGATTAAGACAGGTAAAAAAGGGAGGTGCTTGGCACTCTCTGGTTGCCTAGTTGCAATGAATCAATGCCTTCCTCCTACTGGATAATGGTGTTGTTAGGTATCCTTCCTTCTTTACCATGGACCCCTCACTGCAATAGCAATAACTGGTCCGCTAGTATGCCGCCAGTGTTGTAAGGGAATATGTGCAATAAACGATGACTGTAGCAATTAAAAAAATTTGCATACAAATAATCTTAGCAATCTAATTGGGAAGAATGTCTCTTCTTCCCATTGCAGTCAATCAGCTGCAACTATCGTCACAAGCACCCACAGCGAGGGACTTTATTTAGATCAAAATGGTAGAGGTACTTAGAATCCCCCCTATCAGTATCTAAAACAGAATGTAACTCACCGTAGAAACAGTTCCGTTCCAGACGAACTATACACTGAGTATGGAATGTATCTTAAAACAGAGGTCCTCAACCGGTCTAACCGCTGGACCAACATTTGTCCTTGGTCCTTAAGTCACGACCCAAAAATAATATAATTTCCGAAACATAATTTATTACACAAAATTATTTGTGACATTTTTAAGCTGCTTTTAGCTGCTGTAGTTATTATTAACAATAGTTAACTGCTTTTTCAACATCTAGATGGCACTTTAGCTTTATTGGATTCATACTTTCATTAGCCAGTACTTTGCTACTCTAAACACACTGAGATTTCTGTTCATCTTGTCTGTGTTCAATGTGCGAAAACCCATATTTAATATAATTTGTCTAATTACATTTCAAGGCAATGTTGACTGAGAAGCGCTATTTTAACTCATTGAACAGCTGAGCTCACGCTAGCTTATTCACAAGTAATTTTGAAGTCGATTTTTGGTGTGTCACCGGTTAGTGTGTGTGTTGTGTTCTTTGCAGTGATTATACTGGTTCTGCAGTTTTGATTGACAAGTTGACACTTGGTTTCTAGAATGTATTCACTGATCATGAGCCTATAAAAGCACCCCATTGGAGGTTCAGTAAACTTATATATAGGTAGAAAAAAGTTAGACTTTTTGATGAAGTCGAAGCGCTCAACCCACTCCAAGACCCACTACACACCAGCTAACAACCCACTATTGGGTTGTGACATACCAGTGGAGAAACACTTTCTTAAAGTACACACAATTTAACCCCAGCATTAGGCTCAGTGTAAAATAAATCTGGCACCTACTAAAGAATCAAAGAAGCAACATGGGTGCTATATGTGTTATCATAAACATTGTTTCAGTATACTCAGTGGTGTATTTAGGTTCTGTGATGCCTTTGGTCTGACTAAACTCATGCACCAGTTCAATCTTCATTTGCTCTATCCTTTCTGTATAAGCTGCACCGCTTCCTATTTTAGCTCCATCCCTTCCTGTTTAGGCTCCACCTCATTGGTGTCATTGACTAAGGTGTCACTGACTAAGTGTGAGGGATGCTTTGTCTAAGTCTGGGTGGCAGATTGGCAAATAAAAGGAAATGTAGACAAGAAATGCATTTTTGTTTTTATTATTTATGAAAAAGCAGTTTTTACATGTACATATTTAACAGGAAAATTTTTTTCCTATAGGGTAGTCTTATATTCAGGCTTTTTTTTCCTAAATCAATATTCAAAGTTTGGGGGGTCGTTTTATAATCCGGCTCGTCTTATATTTTCGAGCAATATAACACGGTAATATTTCTTGATAGGTCTTATAATATGCCAATGTTAAACCGTCTAGTTCAGGGCATTTTCCATCGTAAGAGTCTACTACATAATTTAGTGTAATCTCTTTCTATTTTTCTCCAACTAGTTTCTTATTGAACTTACATGATTTTCTCTATTACTGTCTACCTCTTCGTTAGGAAAGTTATAGAATTTCGAGTAATAATTTTTAAAACATTCCGTTATTTTTATATATCTGTATATGAAGCAAGACTTCATATACATCTATGTAATAACCATTCCGTTATTTTCTCAAATCTATTTTGTACCAAAGGAACTTTTTATACCTTATACCAGGGAACATTAAGAAACAAAATAAATGCTAGATCTGTTTCTTTAGCTTCCCTTTACATGATGTAGCATGTATATAGAGTAATGCTAAGTGGAACAGAACCTTTAAAATTCAATTAATAAGAAAACTTTACCTCCTTGGAATAAAATACATGTTTTTATCAGTATTAACTAGAATTTGTCGGAACGCAAATAAAACTGTTTTGGCACAAAAAAAATGCAGTGTAAATTGGAGACGAATATAAAGCAACTAGAAATGTTTTATTCACTCAGTACCAAACTTAATTTCCTATTTATTGTGGAACTATAACCCTTTGTTTCTAAAATGCCTGTCCATTCCAAATGTCACAGTCCCTTAAAGACAATTGGCAGGATCAAGTGATAGCTATTGAGCCTGACAGTGTATTACGCTTAAGTGATGGTGCTCAATATTCTTCACTCAAAACCCCCCAGAACTCTCTTTTGCATACTGGTGTTCATATTTCTGTTCACAACATCAAAAGTTCAGGGATACTGCAAGTGTATGTGTGATCACATGCCAGCCCAGGACACCCATAAAGTGCATCATTATTTTACATTTTTATTGCTTATTATTTGTGTTATTACTGTTATTATTTATTTGATTTAACTATGGGCAGTCAGTACATCTAATCTACACTTATTGGTTCCCTTGAAACCGATTTCTTAACTTTTTAAAGTTTTTTAATTCAGCTTGCCACTCCTTTCTGGGCCTCAGCTGCCAGGAAAATATGTATCATTTAACTGTTGTTTAACAGACACCAAATCTTTGTTCTTCATTGGGTGACACAAATCTATGCCGAATAGTCTGATATGAAGAAAATAATACCTTCTTGACTTTATTCACAGGTGGAAGGAAAGTATACCTGAAATTGGTTTAAAATTCTATTTTTATCCTGGAGTCATTTTTAGATAAATTGCTTGATGTTAGGCATATATTATCTTCTTATGTCCTGAGCTGACAGAGACCAATGTGTAATATATCTTAAATATCAAAATGTCCCTACAGATATGTTGTAAGTAAAAAATATGTCTTCTTCTAAGGGCTTAACATTACATCAAAATGGAAGAAAAGTCTGTCTTTTACCAAGTAGAGACTGACTTCTGTGATACATATTTCACCTTTGTCTGTAATTAATGTTTACAACATAACTTTAAAAACAACTAATTATTAGAAGTTTGTACTGTGACACTTGCTTTCCATTGCTGTAGATGAAGCATCTATTCCAGTTTTGTCCATGTATATTCCAGTTGCTAAACAGGTTGCCACCTATATTGTGAGTTTTGGTAATATATTTGCTTAAGAACCATAAAAACATAAATAACCATAAATAATCACATAGGCAGCTAAGAACCAACAGCCATAATCCATCTAATCACCTTTCTAAGGTTGAAGCCGTGGTGGTGTCTGTGAATCAGTTTTGAATCACTAAATAGTCATGTATTGTCTTACAGGAGAGACATTTAATAAATGGGGCAATAACATTCCATAAGTATGCTGAATCACAGAAACACAGCAAAGGATGTTTACGAAAGGGGCTGTGCATTTTTTGGGGGGGTGGCCCCTTTCCCTGGGCTGAAGATGAGGACTTGAGGGCCCCCTGGCACCCAAAGGGTGTCACGCTCCCCCCCCTCCCCCCCCCCGCATACCCTGGCAAGGTAGAGGGGGTAGGTAGGCAAATATTTAAATTGTATTATTTTGACTGGGTCTGGGGGATACAATTTGTATATAATTAGATGAGGTCTTGGGGCCTTTGACCTGTCCTCAGGCCCCACTTTGGGACCATTTATTTTTATTGAGGGTTCCAGGGTTAGCCAAACTCATGATTTATTTTTAGCGGAGGTTCATGGGCATTTGCCCAGCCCCATTTATTATAGGAGACATCATTGCCTAGGGAGGCTAGGGTTTGTTTTCCTATCTTCATGCTCCTTTCTGATAGGTCTTGCTAAAAGTGGTATATTCTAGAAGGTGAAAAAGGGGAAAGAAGTACTTTTGCATGCCTCCGAATATCATAAAACCAGACGCCTCACTCCTTGATTCTTATTCCTCATTAACTTATCTGTAGGTATGGTACTACACAGCTAGTCACATATTGTCAGCTCCCCTGCCTTATAAAATTAAATATATATATATAATCGATCGATTGTATTTGGTTTTTTTATTCATTTCACACATAACGTTTGCAAAATAGAAGTCTGCTAACAGGCAAACCCAGCATGTAATGTTATAAAACATGTGCACTAGATATATAGGAGGTTCACCTAACAACAATATGCAATGCCAAGTGACTTATTTACACACAAAAGGTGGTAAAATACAACCAATAGTGGCAAGAGAGCGGATTCACATGATATAGATTCTGCAAAGTTTTGGCTCGAAGTGTTTCTCAAGGGTGAGTGTGAAGCTTGTACTAGTATTTTTCTGTTACTGATTTTTCTTTCATTGGTGTGCTGACACCCAGCCTGTGGTGTTCTTTGAGGAGAATAGGTTGTGGTCAGGCCTGGGTGCCAAGGCGTGTGGTAGAACCAGAGTAAAAATGTGTGTATCTATACAAATACATGTTTTGTTTATTTGTGGGCAGGCACACAAAGGCAGGCTCAGGGGGTGACAGGCGAGAAACTCTGGTCGCATTTTTTTTTTAAACAAACTTCATTGAAACCGTGGACCGGCTAAACAGAGCAGAGCACCGGGAGACAGAGCAGCAAGGAGGTAAGTACTGGGGGAGGGTGCAAATAACGAGCCTAACGCTGGCATATTGAGTGGCAAAATACTGGCATATTAAAAGGCAAAAGAATGGCATACTGAGGGGCAAAATACTGGCATATTAAATGGCAAAAGAATGGCATACTGAGGGGCAAAATACTGGCATGTTAAATGGCAAAAGATTGGCATACTGAGGGGCAAAATACTGGCATATTAAATGGCAAAAGAACGGCATATTGAATGACAAAATACTGGCATACTAAATGGCAAACGCATGGCATACTGAATGGCAAAATACTGGTATATTGAATGTCAAAATACTGGCATATTAAATGGCAAAAGAATGGCATATTGTGGGGAAAAATACTGACTTATTGAGTGGCAAAATACTGGCATATTGAGTGACAGAATACTGGCATATTGAGTGGCTAAATACTGGCATATTGAGTGGCAAAATACTGGCATATTAAATGGCAAAAGAACAGCATATTGAATGGCAAAATACTGGTATATTGAATGGCAAAATACTGGCATATTAAATGGCAAAAGAATGGCATATTGTGGGGGAAAATACTGACTTATTGAGTGGCAAAATATTACTGGCATATTGACCAACTGCTCCTATCTACCCTCTATATTACACTAGACTGGGATAACATGCTTGTGAGGGTAGGTGGGGCGAGTGGGAGATATTGCCAGGGGGAGGGGTGGGGGGCCCAGAAAATTTGAAAATGTGTTCATTAAGGGGCCCTGAAATTCCTGGAGGTGGCCCTGCTTGTGGGAAGGGGACATGTTTTTTTTAACCCTGGATTTAATTGAGGGTCAACTATTGGCTTAACAACTGATGTATCATTCAACTAAAACAACATCAGGATCATGATGCTGTTGGCGGAATGACTCGTCTGACTAAGGAAAATGTATGTAGATTTTCATAAATTCTGCATAGAGAAATACTAAAATAATTTAAAAATATGTGTGATGGCTTCAAAAGCCTGGATATTAAAAAGTTAGTATCTAAGCACACATTGTTTGACTGAAATAATTGGTCATTGGAAACTATGTTGTACATTTCATGTATGGTGAGAGGTAATTAATAACAAGCCATTGCTAATACCTTGTAACCATATATTTTCCTTCCTCATTTATTGCTTTCAATAGTACAAATTCCTTAAGGCTGCTCTCATATTTAGTATTTAATAAAAAGCTATATTTTCTTCTTGTAAAATAGCTCACATTATTATATTTAATTGATACCCTCAGGCCTAAATGAGTGTTATAAACTTAGCTTTGTCTTTGAAGACTACCATTAAAAGGTTTCATTTTCCTGATCCCTGGAGGTACTAGCACCTGCAGATGACTTTATCAGACAACCTCCATTGGTAAATTCTCTGTCACATTTTCTTCATATCTGATAGCGCCACAGGCATACATGATTTCTAAAAGTATTTGTTCCTAAAAGAGTAATAATGACTATAACTGACACTGTTTTGGAGCTGCAGACTTTTTTTCACTCAAATCTTTGATATATGCAAAATTGTGTTACACTGTCTGTCACAAGTGTACTGAGGTAAATCTCTAGCTTCATATTATCTTCAGTTACTCGCTCCACAACTGTGTAATTTTCACTGTGGGATAATTGCAAAGCACACAGAATGGTCTTTATGATACTGTCTGGCAAGAGAAATGTGAAAAAAAAGTTGATGAATGTGCAGTAGCTATGTTGTACCTCCTTTCTGTGATTATATTGAGAAAAAAAACACAAATCAAAAATATTTATAACCTGAGCCAAGCAAAGATAAAAACGAAATATAAACCGTAAACTGAAATCTGGCAATGCGAAGTCTCCTTTTTTTGTGTGGCCATTTAACCAGTCATTTTTAAAAGATTACATTCCTCAAATGAGATATATACACTGCCTGTGTCTCCTCTCCTTCCCCTTTTGCTGACCCTGTGAAAAAGAGTGATTGTCTTATAATCCTTTGGATTCATTTTTCTATTCAGTGCTAAACCAAAATATATCAAGTCTATCAACATAAAGAACTAGTCTTTAATACACTTAATACAAAACTACAAAAAATGTACACACAAATGTAGTGTTACAAAAAAAATAATAAGCTAACTGAGAAATGGACGGCGTGTATTATGTATACTTGCAGCTAATAAGTATTTAATACTGCAGTGGTTAAAAATGCATATGTTTCAGGAGTTGGACACACCAACGATATTCAGGAGGCAATTAGAGGTAAAGTATTCATCCTCGTGTTCTCATTATCTATTTTTAAGTTAAGGTTCTGGGAATTGACTGTTTAGTCTTGCAGTTTGTCATGCTTTCAAGCTTGGTACATTTATATGGATAATGCTTTGTTTAGTTTAATTTTTATGAACAGAGCGAATGCTGCACCATATGCTAACAAGTGACTTTTGGGTACAAGAAAGTTATTTGGACTCCATTCCAGTGATATGCACGGACCAAGGCTGTGGCAGACATTTTCAAGTACAGACCTTAGTGAAGGACACCAAGGTAACATTTCAAAAAATAGAAAATCTTTAAAAACATAAAACAGCATTCCCTTCATTTAAAAAAAAGATAAATTAATCAACTATTGATAATACTGTATTGATGGATTAAGAACAAGCTTTAATTTTAGAAATGTTTTAAAGTAAAATAGAGATATATAATGAAGTGGATAGGAGATGTAAATGCATAGAGAAACAAACTAAAGGATGAAGTATCATTACTGATATTTTTTAAGTATGACAGAAATATTGTGGATCATTGGCTGTTCAAGATGCCACCAGATTAAATCATAACAATTGAAGAAAATATGCATAGCAATTAACAAGATAGATTACAGCACTTGCCCAACCACCCAGATTGCACCCTAAAGACCAGACCTGCTGCAGCACCCATACCACACACATAGCACTCAGATTAAACACATTAGATTTACCCAACATGGAGATTGCACACATAAGACTTTCCCCAGCACCCAGATTACACCACAGGACTTGCCCCAGCAACCAGTTTGTATCCACAATCCTTGCCCCAGCACACAGATTGCATCCACAGGACTTGCCACAGCACACAGAATGCACGCATAATACTTGCCCCAGCACCCAGATTGCATGTTATTTTTGTCTTAAGTTTGCAGTTTCCTTCTTATTTTCCCGCAAGTCACTTTTTCATGAATAAATCCTTTAGTATTCCTGATGTATCTCTCACCTGTAACTTCCGGTGTCAAGTAAACAATGATACATATTCTGTCTATCCATCTGTCTCATATATGGCCCCAATGTGGGGGGTTTCCTTATGATCAATGTTGCCTTACATTCAAGCAAATACAGTATATTGTGAAGCTTTGTTTAATCTTTTGGTCTTGTTTTCCATATATAGCTGACATCACATAATCTAAGCAGGCCGATTGGCTTGATTACAGGTCATTTGGAGTGATAGTTTTGCTGCCTCTACACAGATATTGCAGAAAGGTTTTCTTTCTACTTAGCATAAAGCTCTGCCTAAAGTGATGTGACATAGTATTTAAGTTCATTTAAATATCAGATTTCACAAACTGTAACTTATGAAATGTTACTTTCTTTGCAAAGTGCTCATGCAATTTTCCAACCATTCATTTCAATCATCTAAAAAGAGCTATTTCAATTTTATCTGACAACATTACTATATACAAAGGAAACTGTAAATTACCAAAACTGTAGGCAGAGATCTTATCAATAATTAGAGGACAGCATAAAAGAGTATAAAAACCCCCCCACAAATGTATATTTTGCAGCACTATGCTGCTTTATGCTATAAAAACATTTAAATGTACAAACACAACTTTTTATCCCTGAAATATTGCCCACTTGATATTTACCAATACAGAGCAATTTACAGTGGTTAATCATGCATGTGCAGTTACCATTACTATGAGAACTTACATTAAAAAAAAACCTTTGATCAGTACATTGGGGGTTATGTATAACCATGGTGCACATGCAGGAAGTGCCCAAAAAATGACAATTTTTGCTTGCCTGCAATGCCTACCCTAGAAAATTACTTCCTGGATGTGCTGGTGTTCACTGCGCTGGCGCAGCCAATGTATAAAAAAATCAAGAACCTGATTGGTCCTTCTCTCCTGCATTGCTGTTATACATACTAAACAATGATTATGCCTTCTTTTCCCCCTCTCCTGACACTTTGAAGTGCAGGAGTTTTAATACATCACCCCCAATGTGTCCTGTTACTGAAGGATGGTGGCTGTGTGTGTGGGTTCAAGAAAGACTGGGAGTAAGAAATAACAATTAAACTCATGCAAGTATGTGGGCAGAGATTGGAAGCACATATAGAGTGACAAAGATAGTTGACAATGTAATTAAGAGAGAAACAGATTAATTAAGATTTAAGAGATTTGAATGTGTATATTTTTAGAAACACAGAGAAATACACATAAAGTCAGCAATTAGATGTTCTCTGGCTGTATACCTCAGGAACCTGTTTTGATACATCTACGTACTAATGGATGGTGGTTCTGTAGTGGCTTTGTGTGTGGGTCCAAGAAAGACATGACACTTAGCACTATTACACTGAATATAGATAAAGGCATGCAAGAGGTGAGGTTAAGGTGCAAGGTGCAATCAGTGTCTTACAACATGAGAGAATTAGTTTGGTATTAGACCTACAGGGAGAAAAAATCAAACATATTTCTATTAGGGTAGTGGAAAATAAGTATTTCGGGTTATATATTACCTCTGAATGATAGCTATGCTAACCGAATAATACAGGGTTAGGAGAGCTTTTAGTAGAGGATGGCTTTCAGCACCACTTGATACATTTAGGATTGACTGGAATTTGCAAGTCTCGAACGGCAAAGGAGTCTTCTTTAAGAGCAAAGGATGAACGGAAATAAGAACAGAATAGAACAATAATGCACCAAAAGAGAGAACGGGAACGTGAAGGAATAGGATATATATAATGATGGCTTCAAAGAGACAGCTACTGGAACCATGAAAGATTCTCAGAACGTGGTCTGTGACTTTGCATTTGGAATGTTTTGGACACAATACCTTACTTTATCCATGCACAGTGTTTTTTTGGCTGAATCAGAATGCACCTGTTGAATTTCATAATGACCCATGTCTCTACTCTTAAGCTTCTACTTGGACTGCTGTCAGATGTTGGTTCCATTTACACAGGAATGCATTGAGATGACAAGATTCTCTTGTTAAAGTACAAGCTTCCAAAACACTTGTGGTCTAGCCTTTCACTTCGAAACCACAATCCCTATAAATGGATTACAACGGAGTTCTTTTGATGAGACTGCATTATTTGAGCTTCTGTTCACTAAAAACTATAAAATAAAAATGTTTTAATAGTCTCCTTGGTTGTAATCAATGAAGCGTTTGACTATTTCAATGAGAAATAATTGCAACTGAGAAATATCAGCTGTGTGTGTGGTTTATTAAAATCAAAACACAACATCAATGCAAATTTGAATTAATGAAATTCCAGATGTTTTACCAGGGAGAATATGATTTAAAAAATGTGTTTAAATTTAAAATATATGAAGAAAAATCTTTGGTTTAGATCTGTGACCTTTTCTCTATCCATTTTTGTTTTGTTTTAAATAGTATCACACATTTTTATTTAACTTTATTAAAAGGACAGTCTAGTCCACTTTGGTGCACAATTACTGCTTGTATAGTGCACAGGCTTTTTCCCCAGTGTGATCTGATGCAGGTATTCGGCATAAATGAAATTTTTAATATTTGACTCAAGCCCTCCCCCAGTGATTACTCTACATGTATACTACAAGTGCAGCAGAACTGCATGTTCGGTGGCGAATGTAATGCTCATTTGTACAAGAATTTTTTTTTTAAACAATTAGTTTATGCTACCAACTTACGGTAATTTTATTATAAATGACACTGCTATACAACATGATGGAATTTAGATTTTAGTGTTACAAGCTAAGCAAAAATACCACAAGAAAGCTGAGTTAACTCAATTGACCAGTTTAACAGAACCTACAGTATATCCCGTTGGTAAGTTAAGTAACGGAGGATAGTACACATGCATAGTGTGTCTTTATTGCGTTGTGCTTTCCTTTTTATTAATAGCACAATTTGTGTTTTTTTTTTTTTTTAAGTTGCAACAAAAACCATATGTGAATCTAATGCACTATCGATTCTAATGCGCACTCAAATTTTGGAGATTAAGTTTTGCTAAAAAAGGTGAGCATTAAATTTGAGTAAATACGGGATATAGACACTGAGCATATAACATTTTGTTTCATTTAGTCACTTCCTGTGCTGCTGGAATATAATTCACTGTGTGGAATGTAATATACTTGCTTTTGTACACATATCCTCTTAACAGTGCAACACATTGTCTGATGAGCTTTTTACTCAGCTACTGTAGGCAGTCCTGGTTTCTTGCAAACTGCTATGATGTCACCATTTCCTCTAGCTGTAAGTATTTAAAATTTTAAGCAATGTAAAATGTAAAACATGCATTTTAAAGTACTATGAAAGCACATTAATATACATTAGAATTTGGAAGATGATTTTGGAACTAGACCATCCCTTTTAATATCTTGTAACTTC
Source organism: Pelodytes ibericus (assembly GCA_036172795.1). Taxonomy (NCBI): domain Eukaryota; kingdom Metazoa; phylum Chordata; class Amphibia; order Anura; family Pelodytidae; genus Pelodytes; species Pelodytes ibericus. The sequence continues at coordinate 60,072,721 of CM069860.1, forward strand.
AATAACTAAGTGAAAAACAAATTAATGCCTGCTGCTCATACTATCGTTACCAGTGAATTAAACCAGTTTAGCTGTTATCAGGCTATTAACTTTGGTTAATTTCTGTACTATCACATCTGACCTGGGTTCGTTCAGCATGCTGTTAGCATCCTTAGGACTTTATTTAGGGCAACTTTAGTGACACCAAGATTGTTTTTTTTTATTTATGAAGATGAATGTGGTAAAGCTATAGAATGTTACCTTTCGGGGTAGGTAATGCAGTATTTGTATATTTGTAATCCAAATAATAGGAAAGTAGCAAAAAATACTCACACAAGTCAAAGTTGGCTCTAAATACATTTTTCTTTATTTCATTATACAGTGAACAAATAGATTGGCACATTTTTTTTGTACCTGCACGAATCTTGGTAAACAAATAGAAAACAATGACATCTTTGCATCAAATTACATTCATGTTCTGCCATACATTTGCACTATGTATATATATATATGTATGTATATTTACATATACTAATATATTGTTGTCTCTGAAAGAACATCACATATAAGGATTATTTATTTAGTAATAAACTTACTAATTGCATACTACTATCATGGATTTACTTCAGGGAGATTATACCAAACAAATTGTATTGATGTTTTTGATTGGGTGACTAAAAAATTAGGGCAGTAGACATAGCTTATCTAGATTTCAGTAAGGTTTTTGACACTGTTGCACAGAGAATGCTTATCAATACGCTGTAATGTTTGAGTTTGTATCTCAGTATTGTTGAATGGATTAGATAGTGGCTGAGTGACAGACAACAGAGGGTTGTAGTCAATGGAGTATATTAGGAGCCAGGCCTTGTTACCAGTAGGGGAGGATCTGTACTAGGACCTCTTCTCTTTAATATTTTCATTAGTAATATTGCAGAAGATCTTGATGGTAATATATTTATTTTTGCTGAAGACACAAAGATTTGGCACAGGGTTATTCCTGGAGTATTGTACGCAGTAAGGGAGTCTGCAGCTCCAGAAGGATATAGATACTTTGGAGAGAGTTCAGAGAAGGATCACTAATCTGGTGCATGGCTTGCAGGATAAAACTTACCAGGTAAAAGATCTTAATATGTAAAGAATGGCAGAAAAATTAGACAGAGGGATTATGATCAAAACAGTTAAATACATAAAGAGAACCAAAACAGTAAAGGGGGAGAGTGTATTTAAAAGAAGAAAAATTACCACAACAGGAAGGTCTTGTCCTAAATTAGAGGGGTAAATGTTTAAAAGTAATGTCAGAAAGTAATGGATGCATGCAATAGCCTTCCAGCAGAAGTGGTAGAGGTTAATACAGTGAAGGAGTTTAAGCATACATGGTATGGGCATAAGGATAATGAAAGTATTCAGATTTTTTAAAAATTTTATTTTAAATTAGACAAAAATTTGTCAGACAACATGGTAGGCATCTACCAGCACATTTTATCTAGAGATATAATGTTTTTTGACACTCCTGTGCTATTTTGTCAAGCCTTATATTCAAGGTGCTGAACAAACAGATATTAATATTATTTTAATTTTTATAAATTACTAAATCCACAAAAAAAGTATTATGCTTATCAAAGGTTTTCCTTTTGTCAAAGTTAACAAGTTACTGTATGAATGCACCTGACAAATAAGTAGTACATGACTTAAGTACTTTTCCCCCCCCAAAAGTACAAGTCTTCTGTTACTATTTTTTTAATCATGTAGAGCCCTGAAAAATATTAATGTGAAAATATCTTGAGTTCATATACTAATATACAGATGTAGCAAAATGTAACTACCATCCTTGGAATTAAGCCTTACTTAAAGTTGATCTGTGATCTGCACTGTTTTTTTTTTTTAAATTATTTTAAAGTATAAAAACTGTAACTTTATAAGGAAATTCAAGCGTTATGCACACAATTGAAGTTACGGAAGCACAATAGTAGTTTTATATGATCAATGTTTTGTAATTTATATGTTAAAGTAATAAGGGAGGGAGGGGCATGAAGTCTATATGACACAGTTAAATATTAACAATTATATAAGTTTAGCAATAATAATTTAGTAAATATATGAACATAAGATAATTAAACCGACTTGAAAAAAAAAAGATAGGCACTATGAATGCACTGTTTAAGAGATTAGTAGAAGCTATGTACTGAAAATACAAATGGTCACAAAAGTAACTTCTCATAAATAAATAGTCATGTAGGATTAAGCTAGGAGGGAAGGAAAGGTTATGAACACAATACACATAAGATAAGAAATTTAGGGGTCACATAATTATAGGTCTACCAATTGGGGAAGGATAGTCTAGACATAAGCACCCCTATATCTTACTGCAGAGAACTTAAGAAAGGAAGAGAGGTCTAATTAAACCAACAATAGAGTAATAGACCTCAGTAATAGCCCTAAGAGGCAATAAGGGTTAATATATGCCACCAATAAATTAGTATTATAAAATGGAGAAAGATTAAGCCGGACAACACTTAGAAACAAAGCAAGAGGCTCACTGATAAAGATATTGCGGAGCTAGATAGAGATGGGATGGGGGGGGGGGGGGGGGGCGGCGGATCCTCCCTCATGCAGAAATAAAATTGCCATCCTGGAGCGGAGGGGAATAGGGCAGGTAAAGAAGGTATTGAGACAATGAATATAGCACTGTGCCCCCCCCCCCCTTTTCTTCATGGATTTTGGCAAGGATTATCTCCTTAAAAATGCTAAAGGGCTGAGACTGGTATAAGTGATTGGTGTGTAGAGAAGAAAAAAATGGAACCCTGATTAGGGTAAAGGATAATTGTACCTCCATGTCAGCCTCAAGGCTTGACACTGTCCCTAGGGTTGTGTACAGAGTTAAACAATGGGGAGATTAACTGGGATATTAGGGATCTTGTTAGAAAATACCCGAAGGATATTCCCCTCAGGAATATTTCAGAGGTACATAGGGAGGAATTAGATTTCCCTATAGACATTGAAGAAGTTAGAGTGGCTATCCAACATTTAAAAACTAATAAAACACCTGGCGCTGATGGGTTTACAGGACAATTTTATAAGAAGTTGGCTCCATCCCTCCTTAAACAGCTAACAGACACGTTTAAGCTCATTAAGGAAAAAAGATTGTTCCCCCAAGAGATGATGCAGGCCGACATAATACCTATATTAAAACCAGACAAGGATCCAATGAAGGTGGGAAAATCTCCTTAATTAATACAGATACAAAAATATACTCGGCCATTCTTGTCCAACGTCTGAGAACTCATCTCTCTGACATTATTCATACGGACCAAAGAGGATTCATGCAGGGAAAAGCCCCAGGAGACAACACCAGGAAGAACTGTGAATTAATTAGTTTTGCTGCCAGGTATCGAAGGCCCATGCTGGCCCTGTCATTGGACTCAGAGAAGGCGTTCAGGAGGGTCAGCTGGGTCTTCTTGGAGGAGACCCTGAAAGTGATGGGCTTAGGCCCTAATATAGTCAATGCAATTATGGCCTTGTTTATAAATCCAGTTGCCAAGGTGGTAGGGCAGGGAATCGAATCAAGGTGGATGTCAATACGTAATGGCACACGGCAGGGATGTCCCCTTGCACTTCTGTTATATATTATCTCGTTGGAGCCCCTAGCTGAAAAAATAAGAACTAAAAGGAGATCGAAGGCCTTTTAATAGGAAAGAGGGAGTATAAATTGTCACTATATGCAAATTACATTTTATTAACACTAACTAATCCAGAAGTATCATTATCTAGTTTACTGACAGAGATAAAAAATTAGGGACGGTTGTCTAATTACAAACTGAATATAGGGAAGTCACAGGCGGCCTGTGTAGCTATGTCCCAAAAAGAGAAGAAGTCCTTAAGAGAGGAATATGAATTCCTATGGTCTGAAAAAAAGTTTGAATACCTAGGTATAGACATACCCCTAGATGAGAGGGACATATTGGAAATAAACTATAGAGGACTATTGAGTTCCACACAGAGTAATTTGAGGAAGTGGAGCCATTTACCCATCTCCTGGCTGGGACGGATTAATATAATAAAGGGTTACATAATGCCATTATGTAAATGATCCCAGGTCACTTGAATGATGAGTGGATCAAACAGATCCAAAGCTGTGTTTTTGCATTTGTGTGGTGGGGGAAAAAACAAGGATTAAGAGAGAGACCCTATTTAGGGATAAAACTAAGGTATTCCTAATCTGAGAACCCTGTGGGAAGCGAGCATGTTGATGCATGTAATTAAAATGCACTGGCAGGAGGCTAAGGTGCTGGATTGGAATCAGATAGAGGCAGAATGGGAGGGAGCAAAAGATCTGGAATAGCAATTATGGCTGAATAAACTAGGATCCTGGAAGATAACACCCAAAATTGGAAGCTATATATTGGGGGATATGCTGGCGTTTTGGCAGATATTAAAGGAAAGAATGGGGTTAGAAGGAAAGGTTATGTTCTCAGCACCTTTGAAGGTGATTGACCTAAATATCCCGGATATGGACATAGATAGTTGGAGCAAGAAAGGTCTCACCACTTTACATCAACTATTCCAGAAAGGGAAACTAAAGAATTACACATATTTAATGAAAGAGTATGACTTGCCTACTAAAGACCTATTTAAATATATAAGGATGAGACACTATCTTCAGGATACAATTTTAGAAGATACGAACGGGAAAGACATGGTGGGAGAACTGGTGTCCTTGCTCAACAACCAGTCAAAAAAAAGAACATTAAGGCTATGCACGAATATTGTGAAAATGATATTGAACCGATCACTTGGGCCAGGTGGGCTAGAGATTTGTATCCCATGGTTAAGGATGGGTGGCGACATGAAAATTAGATGACAGACTGGAATAAAATTAGGAAGCATGTTCATTGCCTAAACCTCCAGGAGATATATTATAAAGTAGTCCATAGATGGTAAAGAACCCCTTGGGTAATGAATAAAATGGATGCATCTAAGTCCCAGCTGTGCTGGAGATGTGGAAAGGAAGTCGGTACATGGGTGCATATGTGGTGGGATTGCGATAAGATAAGGGGCTGTTGGACAAAAGTGTTTAAGAGAATATCTGAAATTATTGGGACAAAGATTGTGCCTTGCCCTCAGAAGGCCCTCTTCCATATAAACTGGGGGGCGTTGAGAAATCACATCATGGAGTTATCCACCAGATGTTGTTGCCTATGAAAATTATATTATCAAGAAACTGGCTCCAACAGGATCCCATAACATGGTTAGAAGTAGAGAGACAGATACATTTCCAAAGAGAAATGGAAAAGGGGTTTTATAGAGTTAAAGGCTCAATAGAGAAATATAATGTGGTTTGGAAATCATGGAATCTCCTGTTGTAAAGGAACCTTGGTGAAATAACGGCCTGTGGGGGCCGCAGGGGGGGGGCGGGGGTTGATCGTCATCTCGCACAATTTCTTTGCTTCTTGAAGATAGCTGCTGATCCAGATGTTAATGCTTATAGACATGTCTTATTTGTTGTATATTGTAATTTTGTAATAAAAAATAAAATAAAATAAAAAAATCCGTAACTTTAATAAAACAGGTACTGCCACTGGGCTCCTGGCTCTTTACTCTCCCTCACATCTTTTTACATTTTGCATTCCCTCTTATTCCCCTTTCTTACACTCTACCCCCCACCCACATTGCCCTTTTACAACAAATAAATACATGATCAAAGCAGTTTTCAAATTATTTATGATGTCATATGATGTTGAAAATGTTTTCTGATGACAAGTCCACACTAACAAAGAAGGAAAGACATTCTGGTTATAGCATTAGATAAATTGGCCACTGTACACCTGGCCACATCTATTATTTCTCTCATAGGATGCTATTTAATATTGTGTTAATACTTGGGCAATGCGGCCCACCTTCACTAAGATTTTGCACATGTTGTGCCAATTTCTTGTTGTAATGCAAAAACCTATAAAAAATCTGATAAAGTGTATCAAATACAGTTTTGGAAATAACTAACTATTATGGATTGAATGGATTATTTCTTCTATGAAACATATATGTTAGCAGGAACCTCTCGCCATGATATTTTAGCATACTAACAGCAGGTTTTGTACAATTGGACAAAATCAGTACACTAGTTGTAGTCACTATTCTTTTCAAGTACAAAGAAGCAGCCTCAGCTTGTTAATCTCTCCGGTTAACATTCCAATAAAAAGGTCTTATAAAGGTTTTCAGAATCATGTTGCTTGTCTTGCTATCTGACAAAAGAATGTGTTATTTAAGCTTTGGTGTGATTAATAGCTAATGAGTACTGATTTTGAAATGTTAGAAGATGTGGAATTTTAAGTACTTCCCAGCTGTACATTTGCAATAATGGAATGCATCCATACACTGTGCAATCAGCACCATGGACAGCAGTGATAGATTATTCCAATGGAGCAGCACCTTAACGAGAATCAACACAGGATTTTTTTTCTCTGTCTTGCCTATATCTTCAACTCTTGGGACACCACTGTATTGTGTAATATCCATGTCTCTATAGTATTCATGTTATGATCATAATGCTTTAGTGGGGATTTATACACTTGGCACATAGACTATGTATTAGCTAACTTAGCTTGACTAACTTTAAAGAGTTGGTGAACCATAGAAACATATGATGCCTAGGCAGAGGAGAATCATTCATCAGTCCATCTAGTCTGCATATATTTCCACCAACTATAAATTCCTTATACTATATATGCTCCTTGGCCTTATCTCGTGTTCATGAAGGCCATATAATTATTCCATGTATGTTTAAACTCTTTCATTATATTACTAATTCTGATGGAATTCTATTCCATGCATCCACCAACCTCTGAGTAACACACATAAAATATGGACCCCATTGGAATATGCCTTCTGATATTACCACTTATAGACCATCTGTGACAGAACTCTCCATCACTGGGGTTCTCGGAGAGAAATAAGGGCCTACCTCCTCCATATAGATTATAAGACCTGGCATTAAAATTGAGTTCTATTACTGGGGAGCAGGGTATAGAGGGTAAGTTTGCACTTTGCATTGACTTATATCCAATAAATATGTTGTTGCTACCCCTTTACTCATGGCCCTAGATTGTGCCCTCTGTAATCCTCACTCACCCTGGCTTATGTGCTATAACTGTATATTTAATTTGGTTGGTCAGATTCTGTTTTGTATATTGGTTTTTGTCCAATGCATAATTCTGAGAGGAGAGCACTCCGAAGGATTACAATGTGTCAGGGACAAAATGATTCAGGGACAATGATTGATAGTTTACCCCCTCATCCATTGTTCTGTGTTAATTGAATTTTCTGTTAAACTGATGTGTTGTTATATATCTGTAGCCCAGGGTAGGGTAATCAGGTACTCTGAAAAAGCTGCGATCTTGGTCTCAACGTGTTTCGCCAGCTCCACTGTCGGCTTCCTCAGGAGAAATCTTTGTGCAAATTTTTACAAAAAAGTAGTGCAAAAAAGTATTTGCACAAATAGCTTATTTCTTATGGTGTTGAGGATATCTTATCAGCATCCGTCAATTTGGCTACCCAACCCGAGCTTCTATAGGCTTTAATTTTATCCGACATTAGCTTATTGGCTCTGTTGTTTCCGCTGTAATATTTTACTTTACATTTTTCAAGGTTTTTTCTGTGGCCTCCATAAGTCTTTGGTTTGATTTCTTCTACTTCTGCACAATTGCTTACTGAATGGACTTGTTTATTAAGTTTGGCTATTTTATCCAACTTGGTATATAACATTGATAACATTTCTCCCATTGTTTCTTTAAATAGTTGTTTAAGCTTATAAAGTACCCTCTTATGACAGCTTTGAAAGCCCCCCAGTTATTTTCTGGGGAAGTAGCACCTGGTAAATTTTACCTAAAATAATTCTTAATTGTGTCTGTTGATCTTTCTACAAATGTTTTGTCTGATAGCAAATTATCGTTCAGGCGCCAGGTGGAATAGCCTCCCCTCATCATCGAGTCCCTAAATTCACATCTTACAATAACATGTTCAGACCATGAATTATTCACGATACCTACTTTGTCTGTTCTTTCCAGCAAATCCTTTTCGCCGCAAATCATGTCTATCCTAGACTGAGTGCAAAAATAAAGTGATCTGTGCAAGTGAACCCTGTGCATTTGGTATCAATACTTGCGGTACCACACACAATGCAGCCTTCTGAAGCACTCCGGAATGCTTATATACAGTATAAAGAACAAATGCAGACTGGCACAAAATAGTTGGTACCTTAAATTAAACACATACAATAATAATGCAATAATGTTTGACCATGTGTACAAATCAAGTGATTGATGATAAATGCACTCACAAACATACGTAAGTGACAATCCATGCTTCATCCAAAATGACTGTCACTCACGTATGTTTGTGAGTGCATTTATCATCAATCACTTGATTTGTACACATTGTCAAACATTATTGCACTATTATTGTATGTGTTTAATTTAAGGTACCAACTATTTTGTGCCAGTCTTTATCATCAATCATATAACACAGCATTTTATGCACGAGAAAAAAAAATTGTGAAGGATATATAGGATGTAAAACCCAACGGTTCACATTTTTACAGGGGATACAATATCCATCACCAGAGGGTAAGGAGGGTCTTAGGGGGCTCGTCAGCCTAGGGCAACATATAATTTCAATAAAAAGCAAAGATGTGCCATCTTATAAATCCGCTCAGTCTCTCTTGTCCCATGAGGTTTAACCGAATCGATACCAATTATTTGAAATTCATTTGTTCAAGTGCTGCAGCTGTTGCAGTTCAGCGGAACATTGTGTTTTTTTACTCTTATTTCTTATACCTCCCAGATGTTCTAGGCCTCTAACTTTTAATCCTCTGGTGGTCAGACCTATATATTGAATGCCACAAATTCACTGCAACAGATACACCACATTAACCAATTTGCAATGTATGAACTGTTTGATTTGGTATGTTATGCCTGCCTTTGTGCTTGTAAAATGAACTATTTTTTTCTTTTGTTTATTACATGTATGGCACATTTTACAATTTCCACATCTGTGGAAACCTGGAGTTTGTGTGGCCAGGAAATGGGACTTTTTTGCTGTCCCCCACTCCTGAAGGACACTAGGGGCCAAATCTTGTTTTACTGTATCGGCCTGGGTCAAGTTTCAAGATGGGCCAACCTCTATTCAAAGCCCTTTCAATTTCCTTTGCCCTGTCATTATATTTGGTTAAGAAAGAGAAGGAGAGATCTCCATGAACCTCTTTCAGATCCCTTTTCTTGAGGAGAGTGTTTCTATCAATGGACTTAACCTGTAACATACTGGACTCTACGAGGCCTTTAGGATTTCCTTTGGGAAAATGTATTCACAAGCATGCCACTCTGTTCCACGAAATCCAAATCCCGTACTACAGTTCCATCTCATCCTCATAATCTGTCCCTTAGGGATATTTTGCAGCCATATAGGGTTATGATAGCTGTCAAAATCAATTAAACCATTCCCATCAGACGGTTTTAAAAAAGTGCAAGAGTGAATAACTCGTGGACAAAAAGAGTAAGATCTAAAAAATCTGTAGTATTTGTGTGAACCTTGGAGGGGAATTTTAAAATATGCGTGTTTTGGTTAATATATGAAATAAAATCGTCCAGGCGGTCTCTGGATCCATTCCAGATTATTAATACGTCATCTATGTAACATCGCCAGAGCACCGGATTTGATTATCCGTCCAAATATGTTTCGCTTCCCAATCGGCCACATATTGGCATAACTCGGAGCAAATGTGGTGCCCATGGCTGTACCGCATAATTGCAAGTAAAAGTGACATTCAAACCAAAAATAATTGTGAGTTAAAATAAATTCTACACAATTCAAAATTAAATCTCTCTGAGAGGAATGGATAGTGGAAACCTTTTCAAGTATCTCCCTGACTGCTTGGATACCCTTAGCATGCGGTATGATTGTATATAGAGATGACACATCAACCGTGGCCATTAAAAATTCTGGGGCCCATTTAATCTCTTTTAAGGTGTCCAAGATGCTGGTAGTGTCTTTAACAAAAGACGGAGCTACATGGACATATTTCTGGAGGAAGCAGTCAATATACAAAAGAAAGTTTATTGAGCTACCCAGGTGGTGTGTCTGAATGAAGGTATGCAATCCCTGTAATCCTCACCCGGGCTCCGGTGCCTCCTGTCAGCGCTCGACTTTCACTGAGTTATAGACAAATAGAAAGTATGCAGGAAAAACAGCACTCCCGGAGCCAGTTTAAAGGTGAAAAAAAGTATTAGTTTATTCCATGAATAGGTTATAAATCCACAGCGGTAGTGCAGGTGTACAGGTAAGAAAAAGCTTGACGCGTTTCGCGCTCCAGGCGCCTAATCATAAACTGAGTGTTTAAACAAACTGTGCCATTTAAATAGTATTTTGTGTAGAGGTACAAACCAATCAAGTTTGTGCTCCACCCTTTCATCAATGCAGATAGGTGATTAATTAATGTGAAAAATCTGTGAGTGTTGCACGAGAAAGGGTTAATCAACAGTGTTAGTAGCAAAAGTTAAGAGGGGGGAAAAAAAAAGGTGAATCTCTCATTTAAACAATTCGTGTGTGTTAAATAATCCTTATTGGATATAATTAAAAACAATCAGATAATAGGAGAAAGGTAAAAGTGGGCTGGTGGTTACCTGTACACCTGCACCACCGCTGTGGATTTATAACCTATTCATGGAATAAACGAATACTTTTTTTCACCTTTAAACTGGCTCCAGGAGTGCTGTTTTTCCTGCATACTTTCTCTTTGTCTATATATTCTGAAGTGTTGCACATAGGGGAATCTATTCCACTGATAATAGGTCTACCAGGAGGTATTAAAATGTACATGTATTTTTGGTAAAAAATACAAAACTGCACTTTTTGGACATTTAACATTAAGGTTATTACATTCTTTCTGATCTAGTATCCCACTAGATTGTCCATGTTGCAATAAATCAAAACATTTCTTACCAAACAAATTAGTGGGATCTTTTTTAAGTTTTTGATATGTATTGCTGATAATATGTGCCTCCTCGAGATAATAGGAACACTCCATAATAACAGTGGCTCCTCCCTTATCAGCTGCCCTTACTACCACTTGTTTGTTATCTTTTATCCTTTTGAGTAACTGAATGGAGTACAGCGCAGGTCTGCACATTGATGTTTTTATGTTCAAAATAAATTCGCAGAATGCAAATTTACAAAATATTAGCTATCTAGCATGTAAAAATTACCCAGCCACCATCATTTCGTCTAAAGTGACATCACTGGTAATGATAATGTTGAGTAGCAGAAGATTTAAAAACTAGAGTGATTCCCAGAAATATACTATCAAAAGGAAACATGGACAGAGTGCCGGCTTCAAGCTATCAGCCTATTATACATGAGAAGCTTTGTCTCTTCCGCATGTAGATAACTTAATGTGTAAGCATTCAACACTTCCTTTGTTTAATATGTAACAAATCCATTTTTAAATACCACGTAAAATAGTTGTAAGCACAATATTCCTTGATACTTTATGTAACATAATAACTAAGTAATTTAGGGTGCAAAAAGTCAATCAAGTTCAACCATTTTACCCAGAGCAGTAATGAGGGTGAGGCAACTGATGCACTTGCCTCAGACTCACACAACTGAGGGAGTGCAAAGATGAAAGCTATATGACTAGACTGATGTCCTTTCATGCAATAGAGCTGTAGGTTTCTGCCCTTCTGGTCTGCTCTCAAGTGTCAATCACATTATGTGCCAGATTTATGAGACCAGAAAAACAGAGTAATAACCATATCACTGCATCAAAACCCTGCAAGCAGAGTCTTCTGGCTGCATGGATGAATGATAATAAAGAACACCACCACAGGTCATTGGTATGTAATTATATCAAAGGGGTCTAATTTTCTGTTTTTGCACTAATATATATATATAAAAACATGTTTTGCAGCATTTTTGGTATTTTTGTTTTACTTTCTAGGTAGTTATACTCAAAACCCACTTTTATTTATGTATTTTATTTTATTTATAAGGATATTGAGATTTCTCTAGTTTTTGAGTATGTCCTGGGGACCCAATCCAGATTGGAATCACACAGAGTTACACATTTAACAGTAGATTAAAAATACATGCATACATATATTTATATAAATTGGAAAGAGAAGATACAGGGTAAATCATTATTAATACAAAAAAAAGAACAACATGTACAGTATACAAAGGTGTTTGTAAGCTAATGACAGGTGCATTCTGTTTTGAGCATTTTTAAAGATTTTAGACTAGAAGATGATTTGGCAGAATCAGGGAGGCTATTGCTTATATCTGCTCTAAACATATTTCTCATCAGTAGTAATAACTCGCTATTCTGTCTTAGAACAAAAACATATGTATCCATGGCAAAATCACAAAGTTGTTTATTCATGAAGCATATACACGTCTCTCAAATTAGCCATCATACTGAAATATACTATGGTTGCCGAGGATCGCTTCATGTATACTGCATTCCTCTCATTAATTTTGTACAGGTGCTGTATATTTGCTTATATCGACTCACATGTACATATGTAATAATACCTGTATCAGCTATGTGTTATGAAACTTAACATGTTCTTTATTAAAATCCAGCTATTGTGTAGTGGTTGTTTTACCACAAGTAAAATTGTGAAATTATGCCTGGGTCTTGTTTCCTTGTGTAAATGTAATCCCTATCATTATTCTAGCCTTTCATTGTATAACCATGTTCTTTCCTCATTCCAGCAGGAGGGCTTACAAAGCCCAGTTAACATTGCAAACCAACAATCTCGAACCTCTGATGTGATCCTACCACCAAGTTGATTAGATGAGGCTTGGTGTTGCAATGGTAGTTAAATCCTTCTAAGGAAATGACCAATTGTGTGGGATCATGTTCTTGACAATCCCTAAAATACCTACTGCTGGCTCTCAGTACCGGCCTTAGGTGTTCAGGCACAGTGTGCGGGCCATCCCCCTGCTGCCCCTCCTTCCTTCACCCTCTCCTGCTATCTGCCAGTCACAGGGGGTGGTATGGTATAGTTATCAGATAATACAACTGTTTTGAAAAAAAATGCATTACTCTACTTATTTTCCCTCCACTGGTCCTTCACACCATTTCTCTTACCCTGCTTTCTTTATTGCCCCCACAACCCTTTCCATTGCACCTAAAGAACCTAAATGCACCCATATAACTTGCCACAACATCCATTCCACTCATAGGGCCAGCACCAAGATTGCACTCACAGGATGGGCTCCTCCACTGAGATTGCCTTCACAGGACTTGCCCATGATCCCTGATTCTGTGACGTGAGGGGAGTCTGGGGCACCCTAAGAGGATGTCTGTGCACAGACATCTGCTGGCTGCCATCCTCACAAAGAGGGCTGGTGAGAGAAGATCTTTATGGTCTCCCCAGCCAGCATCTGTGGCACCCCTTCGGTGTAACAACCTGTGCGATTGCACAGGCGTTACACCCATAAGGTCGGCACTGCTGGCTCCTAACTTTTTGATTGTTTTGCATAGATCTCTATGTAATGCTGTTTCCATAGCTCCTAAAAGTAACTAGGCTGTCCCATGAATTGGTGTGTTTGACACCTAAATTCTACAGACATTTTACAAGTCCTGTGGACCATTAGACGTTTCATTGTTAAAGCCATCTTATGAAAACCTCACCGTGACCTTGGAGTTGGTGGAGAAAAACTATATTTAGGAAGAATAGAAAGGCATTTAGACTCATAATGGAAAATTATAGACCTATGGGAAGGGATAATACCTAACACGTGTATATCCCTAAAAGCCAAAGGCTAATATAATGATACCCTAACACATACAAATCATATAAAGCCCACTGCCAAGAAATGTTGTTGGCCTCAAATCCAGCTTTATTTATTTGAATACCCAGGGATATATTATACACATTAATGGTTTAATGGATACACTATTTAAATTTGATAGTTATTGGCTTACTCACAGTAGCTTAAAAAAATGTCAAATGTTGTGGGGTTTTTTACATGACATTTTATTATAAAATCTATCTTTAACTTAAAGGGACACTCCCACCAAAAAGTTAAAAGGTTTTACTTTTTTTTATTTTGTATTGCTGATTTCAGATTTGACTTTTGTTTTTCTTATGTGACTGTACTTTATAAAATATGTAACCAAACAAGTGTGACTGGGCGCTGCCATTTTGTGAAATATAGTGTTTTTTGCCACCCCCACACCCCCCCCCCAAAGACTTTTTTTTTTTTTTTATATTTATAATCTTTATTATTTTATCATATAAAACATAAAGGACAATACAATAGCACATACATAGCATTCCCTTTGTTTCCTTTAGAGCTTTTAGAGCTTACTTAAATTCTTATCCCTTATCAGGTCCGACTAGTCTGTCAGACAAATTGACTGTGGCATATTAATGGACAAATTGACTGTGGCATATTAATGGGCATACTGGCTGTGGCAAAGTAATAGGCAAATTGGCTGTGGCATATTAATGGGCAAATTGACTGTGGTATATTAATGGGAAAACTAGCAATAGCATATTAACTGGCAAACTTTCAGTGGCATATTAATGGACAAACAGTGCCACATTGTAATGGACAAACTGTGGCATATTTTAATGGGCAAACATGCTGTTGCATATGTTAATGGGAAAGTGATTGTGGCATGTTAATTTGTAAATGAATGGGGCTAATTTTAATTGGCAAAATGATTATGTGGCAACTTCTGTGGGGCAAAAGAACAGGTACTATGGGGCAAAGTGACACTGTGGCCAGGGCCGGTGGAAGGATTTTTTTCTACATAGGCGAAGGTGCGTTTTGGTGCCCCCCTCCTCTGACCCGCCCCCTCAACAATCCTGACTTAGAAGGGCAAAATCCTGGCAAATAGAGTGGCAGGGGCAGAGTCCTGTCATATAGAGGGGCAAAATCCTGGCATATAGAGGGGCAAAATCCTGACTTAGAAGGGCAAAATCCTGGCAAATAGAGGGGCAGGGGCAGAGTCCTGGCATATAGAGGGGCAAAATCCTGGCATAGAGGGGCAAAATCCTGGCATATAGAGGGGGAAAATCCTGGCATAGAGTGGCAAAATCCTGGAATAGAGAGGCAAAATCCTGACATATAGGGGCAAAATCCTGGCATATAGAGGGGCAAAATCCTGGAATAGAGGGGCAAAATCCCGGCGCAGTGGATTTTCCAACACTTTTTCTCCCAGGACTTGACCCCTGGTAAAAACGTTTATTTGTTGTGCCTTCTACTGATTATTATATATATTTTTATATAACTCTCTAGATCAGTGATGGTGACCCTATGGCACAAGTGCAAGTGGTGGTACTAAGTAGCCTCTAAGGTGGCACTTAGCATCTGAGTGTATTGTGCCATCATAATACATGGAGGTAGGACACTGAGATGGGGCAGCAAAAGGAAAGGGAACAATTACAAAACAAAGAAAAACTTAAATGAGCAGAGTATGCAATGGAGTATGCAATGGAGATGGGAGAGACTTTAACCCCAAGTGACAAGTGCCGTTTTGAAATTTCTGGGGTGTTTGTTTTTAGCTGTAATTTTCTTCTCACATACTGTACCTACAAAAATGATATGTTGTTTTTATCGTAATAAGAAGGGATTTCATTAGATACCATTATGTTCTTCATAGCTTATAATTTACCACAAAATAATTATAATATATGATAAAAAAAAAACCTTTTTCTAAATTTCACCTAAAAAAATAATTTACACAAACACAATCATAAAAAAATACCATGTCTAAATGGATTCTGAATTTTGTCCCAAGTTCAGAAATATGCTTGTTTCCATGTTTTTATGCAGTTTTATGCAAGTTCTATGGGCAAAAACTAAATACAGTGTTTTTTCCTACAGTGACCTTTTGACCCAAACTCTAAATTAAAACCTAAATTTAACCCTAATGCTAACCCTTAATTTATTCTAATTTTAATTTAGTTGTATCGCTTATGCTATCCCTACTTTAAATGTAATGTTGCAGTGTTGATGACTGTCTCTAGGGGCAGTCTAGCAACAGCATCAGAGCAACGGAAGTTAATTTTTTTTTTACTTCCGATGCACTACCCAGAAGAGGGCAGCAGCCAAATTGTAGGAGCATGCTGCTCTCCAATATGGCGCCCATAATCAGTTAATGGAGCGAGTGTGGGTGCCCCTGATTTAAAATTTCGGTGCTGCCTAATGTGTCGACATCGAGGCAATAGAGCAGAACCAACAGAACGGTTTTCGCAATCGTTCATCGCGAAAACTGCTTGTTCCACTGCAGGCCTTGCCAGGCATGTCCTTTGTCGCAAAGGGGTTAACTTAAACTGTTAAAACTGTATCCTGCAGCATTTTGGTCACTCTGGCCATCACTGTTCTAAATTGTTAGCTAGTGAGCAGGGCTCTCTAACTCATGTAGATCAGTCTATCTCTACCTTATGTATCGGTTTGTCTCTCATAGTTCCCTTAGTGCTGTACCAAGCACTAAATAAATGTTATTGTAATGTAATACAGTATATGAGGAATCTCACAAAGCTGACTTGCAAACATTGTCAGTTTAAAAGGTAAACAGGTTATTGAAATTTACATTATCATATCAATCAAGATATGCAGCTTTTGTCTGTGCTCAAGTTGCATAGAATAATTCTCCTGAGCTGAAGGATGCATGTGTAAAAGGAAACTAACAATATTAGAGTTGTATTATCTGACATGTTATATACTGTATAAAATGTCTCATCATAACTACATATATAGTTGCATAAATGTATTCAAGCCATACATGAATGTACAGGAGTATTATATCAACATTATAAACCAGGTGATAAAGAAACCTCAGCTACCACTAGGATTGCCACCTTTTCTCCAGGAAAATACCAACTTTCAGGGTTGGAGAAGCCTACCGGGATACCGGATAAAACCCTCTAAGGCGCCTGCCCTGTGGCCGCTGTGGGAGGCAGCAATCATTCTGCCACAGGCACGTTAAGAGTGCGTCCTCTGTGCGATGGAGATGCAGCCGCAAGAGAGTAAGAGATTACTTTCGCGGCCAATGAGATGTAGCCTTGCTGCCAATGCCAGTTATGTCATATCTGGCACTTTTTGCCCCTACTGTACAGTGCATAGCATTTGGAAGTTGTGGGTGCTGGAGGAAGTTCTGTGAGTGCAATCTCAGTGCTGGGATAAGTTGTGGATGCTGGGGCAAATCCTCTGAGTGCATCCTAAGTTTTGGGATGGATGCTACGGCAATTCCTGTGAGTACAATCGGGGGGCTGGAGAAAGTCACGTGAGTTGCGGGATAAGTTCTCGGTGCTGGGGTAATTTGTTCCCAGTGTATTACTACTGAGCTTGCTATATCCTCCACAGACTTAACATTGGCCTCAAGCTAAAAATTTTTACCAGCCTGCCAGTAAAATACTGGCTAGGTGGCAAGTCTAGGTATTAATAGATAGAACCAATAACATAAAAAGTGCAACTGATTTCCATTTATGCAAGCAACACAGAGGGACATGAAATGACAATGCTGTTGCAAGAAGATGGCAATCAAATCCCGGAAAGTACTATATCCAGGTACTCAACTGTTCGTTAACGGTTTCATCATTATGTTTGGTCCGTTTCTGCCCATGGACCATAAGCCATTGAGAATAATTCACTTGTAGGTGAATTGAGATGAACAGTTAATCTCACCAGTGCAGGGACAAACCTTGTGAGTTTCTTCTGCTAGGAAATCTGACTTGAGCCTGCATAATGCACTGTTACATCTTTATATATTGAAGAAATGTTTATCTTACCTCACTTTTAATGAATAACCCCCACAGGGCTATTCAACTATACATTGTGAAGTAACTCACCTGGTATTGGCCTGCACAATGTATAGCTAAAATGAGGAGATAAAATAGTCATCTCACCTCAAATAATCTGCAACTCACTTTTTTTTGTGAATAATCCCCATAGTGGGAGACATCTGGATTGTAGAAGCAATATTGGATCAGGTTTTACATTCAAGCTGTCCACTTTCATGTGGTTAGTGTTAATTCCTTTCTTTCTAATGCAAGTTATGCATGTTAATTTATAAACTTTTTTTAAAAATCTGTGAGTAGAACACCTACCACTGTTTTATATGGTGTTCCAACTTCACAAACATGTTCCGTTGCCTTATCAGATTGACATAAGGATCAGTGATCTTGCCCTTGACTATATAGTGCCTTTTCCATATGAAGAGCCTGGCATGAGGCTGTTCAACTCCTGACAGGGGATGGTTGTCTTGTTCAAGCCTCTGCTAGGCTTCTTTCTGTAACTAGGGTTCTGTTCCTGCTGCAGTCCTCTGTGGACTTGGCATACTTGTCTAAGCCTGGAGCTGGATTTCCCAAAGGATGCCTAACTTGTTCTTCCGCATCAAGAGAGTTACCAGCTACTGCTGCACCCAATGCTTGCACTAGAGATGGCAAGAATATGTGCCTTCATTGTACACCACTGCTGATGTCTCATTACTATATGTAAGTTCATATTAGTAAAACAGAGAAATATGACCATCTACAGTTCATCAGCAATGATGGTATGGCTGATATTACAAAGGTCTATGGCTTGCATAGCTGTACATGATTGTTTTAAATTATCATTGCTCATTTGCTGTTTATTTGAGAGGAAATTAATTGATTTATTGTAAAGTTTAAATTGTGTTCCATTTACATTTTTATTACAATTTGGGTCTGTGCTATCCATGTTTTGCATCATAGCAGTCTTTGTTGTCACTGGTTGATTCGAGGTAGGTCCAGCCTGAAGCTATTATGCCTCATGTATAATGATGTTTGTGCTATGCTTATGTGCAAATCTTTCCCTTGTATGAAGACAGCTTGATATTATTATTACCCATTAGTAAGTGAGTTAATGTGTTTTCCATTAAGCGGGATGTATATTGTTTAAACTATGCTGTAATTAGAGGCTGTGCTATGCCTGGACTGTCTCCACAAATCTGTTAAGACTGACATTGTAGAGCCTTCTTGTTAAATATTTTATACTAGGGATGTGTGCTTATATTGAGGTCCTCCAGTGATTTTCAGTAAACTAGCTAAGCTTGGTCCTTTACAGCCTTAAAGCGGAAAGAAAATCCTGCTCAATCTGACCATGTCCGGAATTGTTGTTGTCCATTTTTTCACTTTCAGTAATGCTATGTCTACATCTACCCACAGCTGCTCTTGGTTATACTGGAAAATATGGTCTGATTACTTTGGAGTTTCATTCAACTTAATGTTTCAGTAAGCACAGTGTGGGCTTTTCACTTAAAGGTAAGTTGCAGGCGAGTTAAGGTAAAATGAGTTTAGGTGAGAGGAACATTTAATCTCACCAATTAGCTTGTGGATGAACCTTTGTGGAATAGCCTTTGGGTAAGAGCCATGAATACACATGGATCTGACTCAATTTAGATACTATCTTCATCTGTTTCTCTAATGAAACTTCATATATAAACTATGCAGCGAGTGGCTAACATTGGTACGCAATGTATATCAATGTGTATCATTTTAATCTATACAGTGTTTTATAATTACCACGTAAACATTGTACAAATAAACCATTTGCTAGTGAAAATCCTTTGGATTAATAAACAATTGATTTTACCAAACAATAAAAGACTTATCCTGGCATTCCTGACTGCTACCCATCTGAGCTTTGACTGGTCCATTGCATCTAAATCATTCTGTAGGTTATTTAAGAAATGTATAGACATCAACAGTAAACTCCCTGATTACAGGCTACTCAGGAAAGTCCAGATGAGGGAGGCATTAGTTTAAAGAAGAAGAGGGACTGTGGTGATACGCTAGGACACACTTTATTTTAAGGAATAAACTACAACATACCAACACCAATGTGTGCAGCATGCAAAATAAGGCATGGTCAGGCATGAAGCTATTAAGTACAGTTTATTGAGATAAGTCACAAAATAAAGATATGTAACTGCAAACACATTGTAAATGGTCCTTCATCACAAACTATACATATATATATATATATATATATATATATATATATCATAAAAAATTACCCCCCCCCCCAAAAAAAAATGGAAAAACCAAAACAGTGTATAATGTCCACAGAAGAAGAAAATAGCAAGCTAAACAGAATGTGAAAAATTGCACTGCAAGTTCAAGCTTTATGTGTTTATAATGAATGGATTCTTCAGGACAAACAATGACACAGCACCATGGACATTTTCAAGTGTGTATTGTTATAAAGAGAGGGATTATATACTCCCATATATAATGTAGGATGTTGCAGCCAATCAATATGTTTCCTTGAAAGCCAGAACGCACTGCCTCGCGTATATTCCATTATCACATCCATAGTATTGTGAATCAGAAAATAATAACAATGCAGATAAATATGATTATACACAAAAATAATTGGAGCATGCACACCTTCCATATGGTTAGATCAAATGTGAGATGCGGCATTAATAGCCGAAATACAGAATAGGTCTATTTGGTCTCTTCACTAAAATTCGATAATGGCTGGAGGAGGTAGACGTTGGAGGTCAACTTTAATTTTAAGACTAAGCCAAATTCGGCACCCGAGAAAAAAACCCATGTTTGAATCTTCCCCACTGAAAGTAATGAGAGGCGAAATGATCGGAGCTATTTTAAAGCCTAAGTCAAACTCAGGATTTAACTTAATCTCAAAAATAGCTGTGATCATTTCACTTCCCATTACTTTCAATGGGAACCTGGGTTTATTTTTCTAAGTAAAAATGAAAGTCGACCTCCTTCAGCTATTCTCGAATTTTAGTGAATAGACCCATAAGAGTGTCAGAGAAATGAGCATGCCTGTGTTTGTTCCAGGCACTTCCATTGGAGTCTATACCCTTGGATTGCGGAAGAAGATTATCTGACTCTCTGAGACCTGTTCCAGACTCCTGATCGGGTCTCTGCCGCTGTGTCTGTGAGTCCAGATCACTCACTTTGTGATCGGGGCAAGGAACACATAATTGCCAAAGGACCATTGCCCATAAAGGAGTTAATCCAAAGAGTAAATAAAAGGACAAATCCATAACATGAATATGTAGGTGCCTGGTAAAACCCTAGCACACAGACTACTATAAATTGGTTACATACATTAAAGGTTAACTGGACCTAGATACTATCTATTTAGGACCTTATAGTGCCATTGCTTGATCAAGGCAAAGATGTGGCAAGATATATTATTCACTGTTCAACAATGAATACCTCCTCTAAATTGGCCAGTCAACAAACCAAAAAGCTTAATTTAGTCTCAAAAGGATCAGGCAGTAAAATGATGTGTACCATTTGAAATAAGATTACTTAAAAATATGTGCTGATTTTGTAGAGTTATTTCTTTATGTGCACCTTTAATAACATGTTGTAGAAAGCATACTGAATTGCATTTGGGTGCCAGTTTTTAAAACAAACACCCCATACCTTGCATACCTACTTCAAGCTTTGCAACTAATACCTGAACATAACTGTAAACAGAGCGTGTGCAATCATTTCAAGACTTGGGAAATGCTAGTTAAATATAACTCAGAGATGTTTGCTGTAAAACGCTAGAGATTGGAATCTAGCCAGCAATGTCAACAGTAGCAGGAAAAGAATAATACATTTAAGTGCTTATGCTAAAACATACAAACCATTTAATAGCCCAAACCTTACACATATTGTAGTTTTTGTTATGAAATGGATATGGCACTATTAATAAATTGATCTATTTATGTGGTTTATGTAATTTATAAAGCCTATTTCCCTTCAAAGATAAGTTTGATAGCTGAAAGTGGCTTATTAGAGTCCCTCCTATTTGTTCATAGGATTGTGATGTCATCCTGCTCTGATGAATGCCATTCCTTCTATGGACACTTATGCTATAGTTTTCTTCATCCAGAACCCAGTGCCACCTCCTTTCCTCATAACAGTAGATAACCATGGATATAGAATGCATGTTCTACACAAGAATGTTTTATGTCACTTGCGTTCCACCCTGAAACAATTAGCAATTACACCCACACCCATGCATATACGCACACATTCAGTCATATTTAGGATATTTTGTATTCTAGGCCAATTCTTAAAATAAATATTTGCTCTACTTTTCCACGTACTACAAAAAACGATTTGCATTTCGAAAGTGCTTCCTAAAAATTGCCCCACCTCTTTAACTGTGGGTACAGCTATCACATAAGCAGTTTAAGCATTGCTGTGGATTTTCTGGCAGAGCCCCTTTAAAATGATGGAGCAGAGACATCTTTTAAGAATCACACAGATTTATCCTTTTTTTTTGTTAAGGTTATCAACAGAATAGAATGGGTCACTGACCTTTGCGTTGTGAAAAGTGGAACTCTTTGGCACTATCATGGTGATAGATAGACTTAAAGAACTTCCAGTCTTACTGTCAGAATGGGGGATGTTACATGAGCCACATCAAAGCAGTAGAAAGAGATTGATCAGAAACTGGACCAATAGAGACTGGGAGGAACAGAAACAGGAACTGAAGAAGGAACATGTAAGGAACATATGAGAATACAGACTGAAGCAGATAAAAGGGATCATCAGTGGAGTGGAGAAGCATGCCCATCGCCTGTAGGAAACAGTGAGTGCTGTGGGCCACATGGAAGCCGTGGAACTAGGAAGCACACAATTTGACATGTTTAATAAAAGTAGTAGGTTGCTTCAATCTATGTATGCTCTCCATTCACATTTCTCTTATGCTCTACCACAAAACACATAGTGTGTTGCATAGCTTCTGTATAATTAAACCTATCATTTATTTTAGATGTCGCAATACCTCTTTTGTGTTAAACCACTTTGGTAGGTAAAGGATTTTTTTTAAATAAGGTGATTACAAGACATCATCTAGTTGCTTGATTTCTAATAGCAACATCACCTGGCAGCTCAGTCACCAATTCTAAAAAGTTCATTTCCATCATGTGTGACCTGTGCTAAGCTGATTGAGTTAACACTGAAGTGAACATGAGCAACAAGCCTTTTGAAAACAACAGCATGGATGTATAGTTAAGTTTGTCTTAGTGCTGGATAAAAGGATGCTTGGACTGCTAGATGTCATGCTTAAGGGATGTGCACCTTGATGTTGTAAACAAAATGTAATTAATTTTGATTTTTGGTTAGATTATGTTAAATTGGTAGTTAAACGGTTGATACACCAGCTTTACCTAACCCTTTCTACAACTCTTAAATGTGATAATGTATCACTAATAGTGTTGAGCGAACCCGAAACCGCACTGTTCGGGTTCATACTGAACTTTACGTTTTTGGACTCCGGATCCGAACACGGACATTTCACTGTATGTCCGTGTTGGAGTTCAGGGTTCGGCGATTACATTGTATGTAATGCTATTGGCTTTCTATAAACCGCAATAGAGTCCCCATTCATAAGAAATTCTTATGAATGGGGAATCTATTTCAGTTTGTAGAAAGCCAATAGCATTACATGTATTCCATAAGCCGAAAGTCTATAAACCGAAAGACATTCTGTTTATAGACTTTCTTTTTATAGAATAGCAATAGCATTACATGTATTGTATAAAACGAAAGTCTATAAACTGAATGTCTTTCAGTTTATAGACTTTCGGTTTATGGAATACATGTAATGCTATTGCTATTCTATAAACCGAAATAGAGTTCCTATTCTTATGAATGGGGACTCTCTTTCGGTTTATAGAAAGCCAATAGCATTACATGGCTATTGGCTTTCTATAAACCGAAATAGAGTCCCATACATACGAATAGGTCAATTGAATTATTCGTATGAATGGGGACACTCACCCACATTTTACTTCATTTTGCAGCCCTTTACAGTACTTTTTTAGAGGCATTTTAGTGGCCAAAAGTTCGTGTCCCCATTTACTTCAATGGGGTTCGGGTTCGGGGTCAAGTTCGGGGTCAAGTTCGACCCCGAACCCGGACTTTTTTCCGAAGTCTGCTCAACTCTAATCACTAATAGTGATATGGACTTGATTTAGCTGGACGCCAATGTTCATCATATAGATCTGTTTACACGTTTGAGATTCAGAAGCGAGTGAATCGGAAGTCTACCAAGTTAAACAGGGGCGAATGGGGAAAATGGTAATGCATGATAGTAAAAATGATAATGCAACGTAAACTTTAAATGGTATCTCCCCGGGAAAAAAAACTACTAATGAGAAGGATTTAGGAATAACTGACGACAACAGACTTGGCAACACTGCTCAATGCCAGTCAGCGGCTGCAAGGGCCAATAAGATATTGGAATGTATAAACTGGGTTATTAACTTGTGGGAGGAAATAGATTATCTTACCTTTTTACAAGACCTCACTTTGAAAATACGCAGTTCTGGGCACCAGTACTTAAAAAGGACTTTATGGAACTAGAAAAAGTGCAAAGGATTTGAAGATCTTGGTTATGGAGAGAGACTAAAACACTGTATTTAACTTCATCTTAAAGGGATATTATAACATTATATAATTAAGTTCATCACCAATAAAAAAAACTCTCCAATGACCTGTTTATTATCAAAAATTTACAAAGATCAAGAGTTCATTACCTGAGTCTGATAGAACAAATATTCTATAGACAACAAAGGAAGGGATTATTTAAAGTAAGTACAATAAAGGTATGGAACTCACTGCCAAGAGAGGTGGTGCTATCAAATACAATAGGTGCCTTCAAAAAGGGTCTTGGTATTTTTTGTTGCAGGGATTGCAGCGATATCAATAACTGAGTAAACATTAAAATGGATAGCTTCTTGATCCAAGTAGAAATCTGATTGTCTTTACCCCTAAGCAGCAACATTTGACATATTTTGTTTTACCTTCTTTTGTATCAACATCAAGAATGATAGGTAGAAGGTTTGAACTTGCTGGACTTTTCCAACTAGTATGTTACTGTCATGGTGTATACAAGCTAATTACAACTGAGTGGAAAATGCATGAATTTATTCAATAATGTTTATATTTATTACACAAGTTAGAATCTGAAAAATAAAAATCACACTACAAGAAATCCCCTTTAAGATCAATGGCATGGAGATACCCACCATTCTTTAATCAGGCAAGATAGAGACAATTTGCAGGGTGTTAATCCATTTATAAAAAAGAAAAATAACTTTTTTCATTGTCGTTTAATAGAGCTGTCAGGCTATTTACCCAGTGGTAACAAAATGGCATAGCAAAAAAATCATCACAGAGGAGATACAGTGAGATACAGTAATTCGATTCTTTTGTTATCTCCAGCTATGCTTCTCAGCAAATTTAATTACATGGTGACTTAAGATATTCTCCTCCCAAGAAAGAGAGACTAGTGAAACATGTTGTGTAATAAACATGCAACATCTATCTGCATATACAATCAGGGCCATCTTTAATATCAATTGGACCCTGGGCAAGCATTTTCTTGGGCCCCCTGGACTCTACCCCTCTCCCCGGCATGCAATCACGCCCTCCATTGCAATATTACAGACACAATTGGACTTTTATTGCAGTGAGTACTTTTATTGCAGTGTATAAAATGTGTATAATAAGTGTATAATTGCAGTGTATAAACTGTATATATGGATCAAAATGTGTATATATGGCTGCAATATATACAGTATACCTTCTTACTATGCAACACTGCAATACAACTACTCATTGCCTAAATTACAAAATAATACACGGATATTAGAGAGCATTTACATATGTTCATATATATTTATAAATATCTCTCACTTTCTCTCTCTCACTAGTTGCATTTATACTTATATGAACTTCTTAATATTATATTCAACTATTTTCATATTTATTATTTTATTTTCTGCACCCACATTGCACCTAAAGGACTTAACACAGCCCCATAGAGTAGCCACGGCACTTGGCTGGCACTCATATTGCATCCATATTGCACCCACACAATTTGGCATGCAATAGTATCAGTTTGCCCCACAGAACATACCACAGTTTCACTTTGTCCCACTGAACTGCCCCTGCAGAACAAGCCACATTGTCACTTTCCCCCATAGTATATATTATTTTGCCCCACAGAACATGCCACAGCATCACTTTGTCATAAAAATATGAAATAGCTAATTTGCCCATTAAAATATGCCACTGTTTGTCCATTAAGATGCTAGTATTATTGTGCCATTAAGATGCCACAGCCAATTTGTCCATTAAGATGCCAGTATCATTGTGCCATTCAGGTGCCAGTATGATTGTGCCATTAAGATGACACAGCCAATTTGCCCATTAAGATGCCAGTATTATTGTGCCATTCAAATGCCAGTAGTATTGTGACATTAAGATGCGACAGCCAATGTGTCTATTAAGATTCCAGTATTATTGTATCCTTGAGATTCCAGTATTATAGTGCCATTCAGATGCCAGTATTATTGTACCATTAGGATGCCAGTATTATTGTGCCATTAAGATGCCACTGCCAATTTGCCCATTAAGATGCCAGTATTATTGTGCCATTAAGATGCCACAGCCAATTTTTCTGTTTGTTTAACAGCAGTGTTGCTGACTGCTTCTAGGGGCAGGCTAGCAATAATCCCTGAATTACATCAATCACACATCAGGGCAACAGCATATTGAAATGACATGCTGCCCTCATTATGGCACTTGAGATTACTCCATAGTTGCTCCCTGGGGGCAAATTTGTGAGATGCTATGGAAGTTGTCACAAAGGGGTTAAAATGCAAGTATGTATTTCAGAAATCCCAAATAATAATATGTTAATGAATTATATAGCTACATAGTAAATTAAATATATATAAAAAAAAGCAGACATGCACACTGGTAATGTAAAAGTAAAATATATTTATTGAAAAGGTAATAATGTAACGACAATCAAAATAGGTGTAGGTAGGAGAAAAAAAGGAGGACAGTATATAATGAAAAACTGAAAAAAATAGAAAAAGCTAGAAAAAGCTATGTAGACAGAGTGTATGAGCAGCAAAAAAAGGAAAAATGTAGACAAAATGGAAAAAATATACAGAATGAAAAAAATGAGGAAAAAATGAACAAAAGCACAGTGGGAACAAAGCAATAAAAAAATGGAAAAGAAAGAAATGGAGTGGTTACACAAAGGGCTCAAAAATGGCAAAAATACAGTATAAGCTTAGTAAATGGCCAACCACTGCAAAATAAACAAATAGCATGAAAGAAAGGAAAATTAGTTGTGGGAAAAAGGGTCCACAAATTATGCCTCTTGCATAGCAATAAATCAGAGGACCTGCATCTGTGGTGGTATGGGGATAAAAAACCCCAAACAATTGTCGAAAGTAAAAAATAAAGAAAAATGGCCCAAACAGGGAGAAATCAACATAGATATAAAAAATAAAGAAAAGTAATTAAACCACAATTGAAAAAATAATATAAATAGGTAGGTAGTCCATAAACTTTAACAGTTCCAAAAAAACCTTATAGATGCAGAGGTAGTCCTGGGGTATATCTTCTGAGGCTTGATCAGGCACGGGGCGACACACTCCGAGAGCATACAAGCAGTTCATTTTCTTGCACCTGTATTTATTATATACTCTAGGTTGGCAGTTCTCAATCTCCAATTACCTACATAGTAAATTAAGTTAGAAAAGTACATTAAGTCTATCAAGGCCAATCCTTCCTCCCACTTACAGATCCAAAAGAAAGCAAAGAAAACAAAACACATAAAAAATGCAAATGCCATTCTAAAGAGATAAAGAAAATCACTCCAAAGGTAGTCAGATTCCCTCTTTATCAACATTTCCCAGGGTATTTCTAATTTTTATAGACTTGTATAAATTAGAAGTTAGAAAGGCATCCAACCATTGTTTGAATGCATTAAGTGAATCTGCCAAAACAAGTTCACATGGCATGTTATTCCACAATACAACTGCCTTAACAGTAAGTAATTTGGGGGGGATTTAGGGTGATAGTGTGTTCAATATTAGGAAATTTTGTAAGAAGTAAAATGAGGGATCATCCTGACAGTGGTATGTCCCAATACTGACATCCTGCTGCCAGTGTCCCCTCCAATTCATGCTAGCGCTGTACAGAAAGACAAAAACAAAACAATTCTTCCTGCTAAAACAAGTTATAAATGGAAATATGTGCAAGGACTCTGCTCAGTGTTCTATCTGATGTAACCCAAACACATATTTTTATTTTATGTAGTTATATATTTCAAATGCAAAGTGCCAAGGTAAATTTTTCCCAAATCAAATATCAAATTTTTTATTTTAGTTTTACCTTAAAGGGACTCATCATGAAACATTGTTTACAATGTAAATGTAGACAATAAAACCTTTAAAAAAATCTATATATTGTGTTAGCAGAATTTCAAACAAATACATAGATTAAGAAAAATGTGTTTTAAATCTCACTATAGATGTCTCCGGTATCTCTTATTTATGACATCATCTATAGCATAATATGCAAAGTAAGTGCTTTCTATGAAAATGTGTAATCTGCAGATCAATTGAAACCCCCCTCCCCCCGAGCAGTGCTGTGTTCTCTCCTCCCCATGCCTCACTCGGCGGGAAGACGCAGGCAGCATGGGCTCAGTGTGTGTTAAACACACTGAGCGCTCAATCCATGCTGCTCGCGCTCCCTGCGTGTAGTGATGATTCAAAGCATCGGAAATAAGGGCACAGAGGAGAGAACACTGGGTGGGGAGAGAACATGGGGAGACAATGGGGGACAGAGGAGAGAGCACAGGGGGGACAGAGAAGAGAACAGGGGAGGAGAGAGAGGAGAGAACAGGGAAAGAGAGGAGAGAAGGGGGGGGCGGAGAGGCGAGAACAGGGAAAGAGAGGAGAGAAGGGAGGCGGAGAGGAGAGAAGGGGGGGCGGAGAGGCGAGAACAGGGAAAGAGAGGAGAGAAGGGAGGCGGAGAGGAGAGAAGGGGGGGCGGAGAGGCGAGAACAGGGAAAGAGAGGAGAGAAGGGAGGCGGAGAGGCGAGAACAAAGAAGGGGAGAGAAGAGAATACAGACGGTGGAGAGGAGGAAAAGAGACAGCTATGGGGAAGAGGATAGACATACATGGGGAAGAGAATAGAGAGGGACATGGGAAGGCAGAGGAGAGACAGACAGACATGGGAAGCAATGGGAGAGAGACAGACATGGGAAAAAAGAGGATACAAAGACAGACATGGGAAGGAGGACGAGAGAGACAGGCGGACATGGGAAGGAGGACGAGATAGACAGGCGGACATGGGAAGGGAGAGGAGAGAGACAGGCGGACATGGGAAGGGAGAGGAGAGAGACAGGCAGACATGGGAAGGAAGAGGAGAGCGGCAGAAGGACATGGGGGAGAGGAAACGACAGACAGAATGTGCCCCCCAGATCAGACTCTGGATCCGCCCCCTGGAGGAGTTCAAAATATATTTTTCTCTTATTTTATGCATTAGAATATAATGCATAAATACTTTTTTATTCTCTAATTTACACAGTGAAAACAAGTTTAGGTGACAAAGTCCGTTTAATGAAAAGGAATCAACATAAATCAACAAATAAGCATACTGTGTGAGTCACCTCTTGAATGGTGTAAAACCATAAAATGCCAATTTCTCTTAATAAGCTGATACCAATGAAACAGCATATTAAGTCAATATTAAACTATACATGTTTTCATTGCCCTATGAGAATCAGAAGGGAAACCAGAGTTTGTGATCCATGCAATATGGGGACCATAAATCATTAATTATAATATCGCTTGGAGGAAAGATGTAACAAGGGGGATATGATCAAACATTTAAATACATACAGTAAATCAACACAATGAAGTAGGAGGATATATTTAAAAGAAGAAAACCTAACACAACAAGAGGACATAGTCTTAAATTAGAGGGGAAATGGTTTAAAAGTAATATCAGGAAGTATTACTTTACTGAGAGGGTAGTTGATGCATGAGATAACCTTCCAGTGGTAGAGGTAAACACAGTGAAGGAGTTTAAGCATGCATTGGATAGGCAAAAGGTTATCCTGGATATAAGATAAAGCCAGGGATCAATGAAAATATTATAATTATTTGTATGTATTTTTTGATAGTTAGGCAGAAATTGGGAGGACTAAATGGGCTGAAAGGTTCTTCCACATTTCTATGTCTAGAAAAGGTAAACTGAAATCAAAATGTTATATTTGTTGAGCCTGTAAATGCCTCCAGTAAGCTCCAGTAAATAGCATGGCATAATTTAGTGCACACTGCATCTTGTCAGTTGTGTTAAATGTGACATTTGCATCCTGTTGAGACTAACAATTAAAAATGAAGCATTTTTGTGGCTACAAGCAGTTAAAATTGAAAAGTTATACCCCCCAGAGCTGTATAGATTTGTGTAAACCAAATAAAAAGTATTACCCAAACCTGTTTTGTATCATAACAAATGAAAGATTTGTAAAGATGCATTCTTTCAAAATGTTTAAAAAAATATATTCACACTGTTTTATTCAACTCACATGTTAATAAAACATATTTCTTGGGTTTAAGAGCAGAAAAAGAAGTATGGTAACATTTACGCAAAGTTCTAAAACGAGACTAAGACAGCACAGTGTGTGAGATAGCGGAAGACTGCGGTGAAATACAAGAAAGTAATTTGTCACAGAAAAGTAGTAGATACCTGAATAACCTTTCAGTGGATGTAGTGAAAGTTAGAACTGTTTAGGATTTCAAGAATGTCTTGAGTGTGCCCACAGCACATAGAACACTTTTACTATCCATCACTTCAATTCTAAATGCAAGATAGTTAGATAATACATAAGGGAAATGCACATAAATCACCTCTATTATTAACAAGGCATTTCAGCACAATAATAACCCCGTAGGACAGAGGCTGTTTCGACACTACTAGGGTTTTTACGTTTAGCTAATTTTTTTATTTTTCATTTACCATATCCACACAAATTATATATAGTTTTTGGGGGATAAAAAGGGCTTTCTTCATATATCATTATTATGATCATATCATATAATTTACTGTAAATAAATAAATAAAATATGGTGGCACATTTAATCCCTTAGTGACAAGACATTTTCACCTTGACTTTCCCTTGGTGACAATGGCTGTTTTGACATTTCTGGGGTGTTTGTGTTTAGCTGCAATTTTCTTCTTTCTCAGATACTGTAACCACACAAATTATATGTTGTTTTTATCGTCATAAGAAGGGCATTCATTAGATACCATTATGTTCATAATATCATATAATTTACTACAAAAATCATAAAATATGATGAAACTTTTTAAAAAACACACTTTTTCTAACTTTGACCTAAAATATAATTTAGACAAATACAATCATTAAAAAAGACCCCGTCTAAATAGTTTCTAAATGTTGTCCCGAATGCATGTTTCCATATTTTTCGGTATTTTTTTGCGAGTTATGGGGCAAAAATGTTTTTTTCCTATATTGACCTTTTGACCCCAACCCAAACCCAAAATGTAACCTTAACACTAAATTTAACCCCAACTCTAACCCTTATGCTATCCCTTAATATATTTTAATTTTAATTTAATTTTAACCCTATCCCTTATGCTAAAAATCATTTAATTTTAACCCTATAGGCTAATCTAACTATATAACCAGTTTTTAGTTAATTAAATATTTATTTTAAATGTTTTCCATTGCTATGCTACTTAACTACCACTAGGGGCAGTCAAGTAGCATATTCAGAGCGACGGAAGTGAAGTTACTTTCACTTCCGAAGCTCAGACCGCCAGAGGGCATAGCCATATTGATGGAGCAACTGTAATGTCGAATGGACAAGGACTTTTTATGCAGGATTATAAACTATGCTCTAGATTTAGTAGTTAAGTGAATGTCCTGTATGTCTTTGTTCAAGCTAATCACATTTGATGTGTGCTGCGATAGATATTTATGCATAGAATTGTTCATCTTTATCCAGAACAAGAGAGAAAACAAAGCAAAACATTATAAGTGAAATATTTATTTTTCTCACATAGATTTAAAATCTATTTATTTTTAACATTAACAACACTACACAGAACCATTGTTTGAGCAAATGTAATTTGTATAACAGAACAACAGTCAGTTATTTATAAATAAACAAAAAAATATCATGCAAAAAGAATTCATCAAGAATCTTTTGTTGGAACATTTGTTGAAATCTTTAAGGTAAATTTGAAAATAGATACTGTTTCTCTGGGGAATTTATGTCCAAAAGGCATGGGCTGGATGTGGGCCTAAAGAATTTTCTTTTGGCCCCTACTTTGGCTAAAATGTTCATTGGTTCTATTGTATTACCTCTTAAACCCATCGGGACAAGAACTTTTTGGGGGATTTTTTTTGTTAACTGAAATTTCTCTCTTTCTCATACATACAAACTATATATAGTTTAAAAAAAAACTTTTAGCTTTCTTTTGATGCCTTCCTGATCCTTATCCATCATAATTGAAAGGGACTCTATCACCTAAAACATTGTTTTTACTGTGACTGTAGAGAATAAAACGACTTGTCTGTGGAGTGTCCTGTCATCCCCTGTGGCTCGAGATGCAAATGAACAGGCTTTCAGTGGTAAATGTGTAATTTGCATATCAAGCCACAGGTGATGTTATAAACAGGAGACTCTACAGTCAATGTTAAAACATATGTTTCTCCTAATTTAATAATTTGCTAGCAGTTTTGCTAACACAATGCATTGATCATTTTTAGTGTTGAGCGAACCCGGACCGCACTATTCGGGTTCGTACTGGATATTAGGGTGTACGTGCCACGAACCCGAATCCGGACATTTCACTGTATGTCCGTGATGGAGTTCGAGGTTCGCCTATAAACCGAAACTATAGTTCTTTTTATAGAATAGCAATAGCATTAAATGTATTCTATAAAACGAAAGTCTATAAACCGAATGTCTTTCGGTTTATAGACTTTCGGCTTATGGAATACATGTAATGCTATTGCTATTCTATAAACCGAAATAGAGTCCCCATTCATTTTGCAGCCCTCTAGCCCTTTCCATGACTATTTCAGAGGCATTTTAGTGGCCAAAAGTCCGTGTCCCCATTTTCAAAAGTTTGCTCGAACTTCTCGAACCCGAACATCCAGGAGTCCGCTCAACTCTAATCATTTTTAATCATTTTTTATTCTTTACAGTCCCTGTAAAAACAATGTTTAGGTGTTTGCATTCATGATGTGTCAGGACCAGCAACTAATAATGTTTATCCCCCCCCCCCCATCTTAAACTACTATACTATATATGGCCTATCAATTTAAAAGTTGTGCAACACCACTCTTGGGTACACCTTTACATAACAAATGCTTCGAGGACTACCGTTTTCAACCTTGCAATGAAAGAAAAATAATAATGCTAACCTATATGACTAGAACAATGGGAGTTTGTGGATTTACCTCACGATCAATGTGTACGTCTTTATTCACTTGTGGCTGGTCCCACTAGTCATGAGAACGACATTGTGCTTGGGAAAGAGAAGAGATTCCCACATGTGGATATGAAACAAATAATTCATTTGTCAGTGTTCCACTTAACCTGTACATTCAATGCTTTTACTGTTTCTAGGTTTTAGCCATATTTTATGTAAAGTTCTGTAGTACATACAAACGTGACATCATATTTGTGAAAACAGTTTCACTAGTGACCTCCTTTATGGAATGTGCAGTGTTTTTTTACCATTTCCAAAATGTTTCTCCCCTGTTTATAGAGATAAAGAAATGTGTCTGCTCATGTCCCATTTAGTTTTTCATTACAACCTCATCACACACAAGGTTTTCTTTTCATCTATGTCTAATGTGTGGTGGAAAGAATCCCATTGAAATGTCACAGTGAGAAGAGGTTATCCTGTTAAACCTGCTGATAACAATGTGTCAGAGGTGAATTCTCTTTCCCCCCCTACGGATATTGTACCTTGCATGTTCAGCAATATCAACAAAGACCAAAGAATTTGCAAAAGCGGGTTAACCCATTAAAGGAAGGGCTTGTTCTCTGTGTGTTTGCAGAATTCTTAGATAGAGGTTCAGTCATTTAAAAAATATGTGCCTAACGTGCATACTGTAGACAGGTGCAGGTAGCGCATGTTACTTAATGTGTACTTAAGGAAGGTACTCCTGGAACGCAGAAAATACATACTGAGCATAGCTGGATCCCATTACTGCCTTATTTTCCCTGAGGGAGGTTTCATTAACATCTGATGCAATTAAACAGCTTTGGTTTATCAGTGTCTGGACTGCATTGGTATTGCAAACATAAAACATCTGCAGTTAAAAAGTACATATGGATTATTCTATTAACAAATAGTAAGATGACCGGAGTGTTTACTGTTAAAGTCCAGACTACATATTGTTAATCATTTTGCATATCTCTTCGGCACTGGACAATGAAAGGGCTAAATGTGGCTGAGAGATGGTACTTGTTGATAAAAAGAAGTAACACGTGTGTAATGTATGCTAAAATGTATGGACTAAAATGGTTTCCATTTTAACATACCTGGAGTGTGCATTTTTCATAACCATCCCTGAATAAAATGATTACCGTATTTATCGGCGTATAACACGCGCCGGCGTATAACACGCACCTAATTTTAAGAAGGAAATTTCAGGGAAAAAAACTTAAGAACTTAAATTAAG
The DNA here is from genome assembly GCA_036172795.1 of Pelodytes ibericus. NCBI lineage: Eukaryota > Metazoa > Chordata > Amphibia > Anura > Pelodytidae > Pelodytes > Pelodytes ibericus. The sequence goes on from CM069860.1 coordinate 60,107,255, forward strand.
AACTTTGAAGCCCAATATGCCATTTTAATATGCCAGGATATTGCCCCCAATATGCCATTTAATATGCAGGATATTGCACCCAATATGCCATTTAATATGCAGGATATTGCCCCTAATATGCCATTTTAATATGCCAGATATTGCCCCCAATATGCCATTTAATATGCAGGATATTGCCCCCAATATGCCATTTAATATGCAGGATATTGCCCCCAATATGCCATTTAATATGCAGGATATTGCCCCCAATATGGCATTTTAATATGCCAGATATTGCCCCAATATGCCATTTAATATGCAGGATATTGCCCCCAATATGCCATTTAATATGCAGGATATTGCCCCAATATGCCATTTAATATGCAGGATATTGCCCCCAATATGCCATTTTAATATGCAGGATATTGCCCCAATATGCCATTTAATATGCAGGATATTGCCCCCAATATGCCATGATATTGCCCCCAATATGCCATTTTAATATGCAGGATATTGCCCCAATATGCCATTTAATATGCAGGATATTGCCCCCAATATGCCAGGATATTGCCCCTTAGTATGCTCGTTATCAATCATAATTTCTAAATTGCTGCTGTTTACTTCCTATTAACCTGAATAGACCTTGGCTTAACCCCTCATACTGTCTGAATCCAAGCGTACAGATGTATGATCGGCCATTTTATTTGAAAAACACCTATAACTTTTACATGAATTCTTTTGTGTTCTGAGAGAAGTCAATGAATCAGTGGTAGTTCATATTTCTGGATTGCTGGATTAATCAAGTGCTTCCCACTGGATACACCTGCATTCTAGAGAGAAATATGTAAACACTATGTGGCAGGCAAAAACATGGAAATGACAATACTATTTGTATGTAAAAAAAAAAAAAAAAAAAAAAGGTATATGCAAGACATAGTGTCCTGTGCAATAAATATGCTATATTACAAGTATAGTTATTGCTTGGGACACATAGCTTATTGAATTTTTGAAACCCTTTCAAATGTTACTTTTTTAATCCCATACTCCAGTCAAGCATGAGGAACAATAAAAGCTGCAAACCTGATATTTGCATATATTTAGAATGCAGATATTCAAATGTTATTGAATGCATACTTTAAAATTATTTGACTTTAATATGCATTAAAATGGCCATTTTCATTTTCAGAATGTTAAGAAACATAACAATCAGCAACAGTGTACAATAAGATAAAGTGTTACTAAGAATACTGAGAATGATTGCTGTCTAGGGTAATGGTTCTCAAGTAGTGTTGAGCGAACCCAAACCGCACTGTTCGGGTTCGTACCGAACATTACGGTTTTTGGACCCTGGACCCGAACACGGATATTACACTGTATGTTCGGGTTGGAGTTCGCGGTTCGGCGATTTAATGGCACGTTTTGAAAGGCTGCAGGGCAGCCAATCCACAAGCCCTTAGAAGCCATCACAGCCATGCCTACTAATCAAATCGAGGTCAGACTATAAGACTGGGATCCAGGTCCCCCGCAGCTCGATTTGAGGTCAGATTATAAGACGAGCTCGAATGTAAGACGAGGGGTATTTTTCAGAGCATTTGCTCTGAAAAAAAACCTCTTCTTATGCTGCACTAGTCAATCACATCCATGCCATCAGTAGGCATGGCTGTGATGGCTTCTAAGGGCAAACGAGTCAAACGCTTGTTCAATGTCAGTAACATGAACCTGGCAAACCTTTTTAACCTTACCAACTACTGTACATATTGTGGGGGCTCAACCGTGCACCCTGCCCATTTGAAGAAAGGGATACTCCTTGGCTTAGTCAAAGTACATTTACCGCTATTCCCACTTGATTCAATAAACGTCCTTGTCTTTTTGCATTAACTTTTAACTACATGTATTTCACATTATATATTGCAATGTTAGTGTCCAAAACAGCGACAAATGAGAAACTGGAGTCATGTGAGTGTTTATGGCAAGATCTCTTTAAAAAGCAATTATATGCCAGTGGTAAAGGTTTGGTTATATATTATGTTAAAAGGCTGAAGTATTTTTAGGCTCACTTTTTTGTGTCACTTTCTTGGTTTTCTGTTACAATACAAAAACAGGTCAGAGATCTGATGTAGTATGACAAGTAAAAACTAATCTAAAATCACTCACATGGAAGCGCTCCTTTTTGCCTCAATTTGTGTGTAATGTTTCATATTATTTTGTATAACAGTTTTAACTGGGTTTTTATTACTCCACTCATTTTGTATAATGAACACCTGACATGCAAAAATGACTTGCATGCACTTTAAAGAGGTCAGCATTGATCTCTACATAGAGCTAGCCAAACTGACAGTAAATATATACATACAAATATATTTTGGTGTTGAATTTTGTGATTCACAGAAATTCTAACCACCACGAAGTGCTTTAAGGACCATTGTCAGCAACACAATAAATTATGTTAAACTGAAAGAGTGCATATGGGGCATGTACTGGGGTAAGTTTGGTGTGCATTGTTGGTGTGTGATGGGGCATGTCCTGGGTGGATAATGTGGGAATGCATTGGCAAGGCTGGGGGTGCATTGACAAGTCTGAGGGGCAGATTGGCAAATATGGGGCACATTTGCAAGTCTGGGGGCAAAAGGGCAAGTCTGGGGATCTGTTGACAAATCTTAAAATCCTAACTTTTGTCAGATGTTAGCCTGATACCTTGACGCAGACAGTAAAGTCAGATCTATTTATAAATAATCAGTATGCATATATTAGTTGTGTTGTCCTCCATTTATTTTTGAGGTAAGGCACTTTTATTGATTGGCATAGTTTTCATTACTAATTACCTATTTTCAAATGTGTCCTTTTGATTTACATTTCAAATATAAGATAGAAACAACCAATAATGTGGAAATACATCCTTTTCATGTGCTTCTACTCAGAGAGCACTGGGTTGTTTTCAAAATGTTGAATGTTGGGTTATCTTTGGAATTTATATCTTCACCTTACTATCTATAGATATTTCTGCCCCATGATATGCTTTTGGTGGTTTAATTTGCATGGATACTGCATTACTGGTGGTTATGAGAATGTATTTATGCAAAAACTTCAGTATTCTGTTTTTAACATTGCACTAGAAACCACACTATTATTTTTGTGTGTGTGTGTGTATATGTTTGGCAAATTATATACTTAGGAAGCAATGCACCACCATGTGTATTTGTTTTTCAAGCTATATATTTATTGAAACAATGTGTCACCATGTTTATGCGTCTGTCAAACAATATTCTTAAGGAAGATATGCAACACCATGTATATGTGTCTAGCTAACTATACACTTATAGAGTTTGTGCACTGTGGGGATTATTTATAAAAGTCAAATCAGGGGCATAGTCCTAAATGTGGAGCCATTGCCATGGAAATCAATGGATTGTTTCTTAAGTTTAGGCCACTTTCAGAAAATTGTCCCAGAACTAACTTTTATAAGTAACCCTCTGTGTATATATATCTGGAAGGCAGTATACTTATTTAATTGATGTGGCACCATGTTTCTAGCACACTATATACTGTGGAAAGTGGGGTGGGATATATGTAAACTATGTGGCACTGTAGAAATGGTTGTAATGGCACTGCATGGCTTTAAGAAGTATATAGTTTGACATCATGATGGCCTTCTGTTTTGGCTGCCAAATATATGGCACTATGGAAAGTGTTGGGTATTAAAGATAGTATATAACACTATTACTCAGTCAGGGTGTACTAGAGAAACTGTGAAACGTGTAGAATGTATGGCATCGTGAAAACTAGTTGAACCCTATGTGTGGTCCAATTAGAACCTCTTTCGAATGCCATACCACATGAATGTCTGTGTTTTGCCAAAGCAATTGCCAAAGTGATTTTTCACAAGTTCTTACAGTTAGGCTGTAACAGTCTCAATTTAAACTCAGTCATAATGGTGTTCTACAGTGACTGGGAAAAGTGGTGGGTATGGTGCAATGATGTTATTGAGTAATGGGTTAATGGAGCAGTAGTGCACACTTTTACTTTAAAAATACAAAGCATTCCCCCCTAAGCCATCAATGTGCGGCTGAAATGTCTGTTTTGTATTTTTGCTTGTCATGAATCCTTAGAGAGAAATGTACTAAGCATTGAATAGTTGGCGTTAGTTTAGTAAAACAAAAAAAAAAAAAAAATTCTTATATACAATAACTAAAAAATTATTAAAATGTCCTGTTTTAGCAATGTGGTTAGTACTAATACACCATCCTCCTAGATTTTCTTAAGTGTTTCCTTGCTTATGAGTCAATATTGAGGTTATTTCCTTTTTTTTATAAATTAAATATCTGGCAAATGTATTCATACAAAACCATTGTACATAGACATATTGATATCAGATCGAAAAGTCATGATTCAAACTAACAAGCCCAAGCAAATTGTCATGTTATTTTTTTCTTCTGATATGATGTTTAAAGTTATTCATTGTGAGTTTACAGAAAGTAATTTCGGCTGTTTCCCCTTGCAAATCATAATACAGGCGTACTGCCAAGAAAAGACACGTGGAAGCCGATTTCATAAAACCACACACACAAAAAAGATGACACATATATACGATCAATGGATTTTTGTAGCTTGGTATATTAGAGTTAGCCAGAAAACGTCAGCTCACCAGAAGTTGATGAAGAACAAATCCCATCATTCTTGGTCAGCATACAGAAAATAGTGATGACAGGGGTTGAAGTTTGTCAATGGAAGGTGGGAAACAGTTCCCCAGGTCTTTATCCAACCAGCCACATAGCAGCAGTGGTATGACTGTTTGAACAAATAAGTGGTAAATATAGATTTTTGTATCATTTTTTGCATTACCGCTTTGAACAATCACTAGAGGGTCTACACAATATAGACCGATTTGTTCTGAATTGGATTCGGGGCACGTATAATACCCGAATCGACTAAATACCCGAAATACGGTTTCACCGTATACAGGAGCTTGCCCCTGAATCGGCAGGCTGTTCAGTAACCGAAGCATCAGAGGCCTTTCCGATCGGGACAAATTCACCATAAAAAACATACAATTTCAGCTAACAATATGCGATGATCAGACCCAAATACAATTAGGGTTCAGGGATAATAGCCGTGTTTTTCCCATTTCAACTCTCCTATTCTGAGATGGAGAAATGAAAAAGTAAAAAATAAAAACAATTAAAAAAATATAAATCCCCTACATAAGCTATCGACTGTATAATTAAACTGCAGAGGGTTAGTCGCAGGAATAGCTGAAAACCTTCCCTCAGATAGTTAAATAGATAGGTACGGCTTCCAGCAATGGATTAGGCATCAGTTAGAGTTATTCCAAACAGCACGGCAGACCACTTCAATGCAAAAGCCCAGTTAGTAAACAGGTGTATTTACTCATAGGGCAGGGCAATTAACAAAGCCAGTTAACACTGAGAGAAGCAAAAGTGCAAAACAAGGGTAGGGTGGCCACTAGAGGTAAAAGGAGGATTAAGACCACAGAACTACAATTTTATGTACATTGGTCAGAAAATCATGGTAGAACCATGATAATTTCATTATAATGATAGTATTGATGTTATTGTATATATTTTCTAATTTTATAATATATCTTATTATATTGTGTAATAGTAATGTTAAAATATTATGCTATATGGGGTCTCCCTGGTTGGCACATTTTCCTGCTTAACCCGGTCACCCAACCCCCCCGCTATCATTTCCTCCTTCCTTTTTCTTTTCCTTCCTTCCCCCTCTCTCTTTTGTCTTTTTTTATATTAATTTGTTGATCGCCTTACCATCCCTTTTCCCTCCTCAGGTGTCATCATCCCACTATCTGGCACCAAACTCAGAAGACTACTGTGCACTTTAGTATATGTTACAGTGGATATAAAAAGTCTTCACACCCCTGTTAAAATGTCAGGTTTCTGTGCTGTAAAAAAATGAGACAAAGATAAATCATTTCAGAACTTTTTCCACCTTTAATGTGACCTCTAAACTGTACAACTCAATTGAAAAACAAACTGAAAACTTTTAGATAGAGGGAAGAAAAAATATAAAAATAAAATAATGTGGTTGCATAAGTGTGCACACACTCTCAGGGCCGGCCTTTGGGGTGTTTAAAATTTTAAAAGAAAAAAAGCCGGTAGAGGCACTGGCTGGGGGAGATCAAAAGATCCCCCCTCACCAGCCCTCTGCTCGGCATGCTCTGCTGTGTCGGGGAGGGGGCGGAGCTAACCGGCTGAGCGGTGTAGCTCCGCCCCCACCCTGTGAAGCAGAGAAGCTCCTGCTTCACCGGGAGCTGCAGGCAGCAAAAGAAAGTGCTGCTCGGCTCCCCATGCCTGCATTAAGCATGGGGAGCCTGAGCAGCACTTTCTTTTGCTGCCCACAGCTCCCCGTGAAGCAGACACTGCTCTGCTTCACAAGGTGGGCGCGGAGCTACACCGCTCAGCCGGTTAGCTCCGCCCCCTTCCCTGATCAACATTTGCAGGCAAGGGGGGGGGAAGAGGCAGACTGAACAGGGGGAGAGAGAGAGAGACAGAACAGGGGGAGGGGGAGAGAGACAGAACAGGGGGAGGGGGAGAGAGACAGAACAGGGGGAGGGGGAGAGAGAGACAGACAGAACAGGGGGAGGGGGAGAGAGAGACAGACAGAACAGGTGGAGGGGGAGAGAGACAGACAGCACAGGGGGAGGGGGAGAGACAGACAGACAGAACAGGGGGAGGGGGAGAGAGAGACAGACAGAACAGGGGGAGGGGGAGAGAGAGACAGACAGAACAGGTGGAGGGGGAGAGAGACAGACAGCACAGGGGGAGGGGGAGAGACAGACAGACAGAACAGGGGGAGGGGGAGAGAGAGACAGACAGAACAGGGGGAGGTGGAGAGAGACAGACAGAACCAGGAGAGAGAGTCAGACAGAACAAGGGGAGGGGGAGAGAGAGAGAGACAGAATAGGGGGGAGTGAGAGACAGAACAGGGGGAGAGAAAGACAGAACAGGAGGAGGGGGAGAGAGACAGACAGAACAGGGGGAGAGAGAGACAGAACAGGAGGAGGGGGAGAGAGAGAGACAGAACAGGGGGAGAGAGACAGAGAACACGGGTGTCTGGGGGGGGGGGAGAGACAGAACACGGGTGTCTGGGGGGGAGAGACAACGGGCGGGGGAGAGACAACGGGGGGGGGGACAGAACAGGGGGGAGGAGAGACAGAACAGGGGGAGGGGGGAGAGAGACAGAACACGGGGGTCTGGGGGGGGAAAGACAGAACAGGGGAGGGGGGGAGAGGGAGAGAGAGAAAACAGGTATGGTGGAGTTAGAGCGAGACAGACGTGGCAAGGAAGAGGAAAGGGACACATACATGGGGGGGGGGCGCCACGGGGGAAGCCCGCACAGGGCGCTGGGACACTTAAGGCCGGCCCTGCACACTCTTATAACTGGGGATGTAGCTGTGTTCAGAATTAAGCAATCACATTCCAAATCATGTTAAATAGGAGTCAGCATACACCTGCCATCATTCAAAGTGCCTCTGATTAACCCCAAATAAAGTTCAGCTGCTCTAGTTGGTTTTTCCTGAAATTTTCTTAGTCTCATCCCACAGCAAAAGCCATGGTCCACAGAGAGCTTCCAAAGCATCAGAGGGATCTCATTTTTAAAAGGTATCAGTCAGGAGAAGGGTACAAAGGAATTTCCAAGGCATTAGATATACCATGGAACACAGTGAAGACAGTCATCATCAAGTGGAGAAAATATGGCACAACAGTGACATTACCAAGAACTGGAGCTCCCTCCAAAATTGATGAAAAGACGAGAAGAAAACTGGTCTGGAAGGCTACCAAGAGACCTACAGCAACATTAAAGGAGCTGCAGGAATATATGGCAAGTACTGTCTGTGTGGTACATGGGACAACAATCTCCCGTATTCTTCATATGTCTGGGCTATGATGTAGAGTGGCAAGACGAAAGCCTTTTCTTACGAAGAAAAACATCCAAGCCAGGCTACATTTTGCAAAAACACATCTGAAGTCTCCCAAAAGCATGTGGGAAAAGGTGTTATGGTCTGATGAAATAAAGGTTGAACTTTTTGGCCATAATTCCAAAAGATATGTTTGGCGCAAAAACAACACTGCACATCACCAAAAGAACACCATATCCACAGTGAAGCATGGTGGTGGCAGCATCATGCTTTGCGGCTGTTTTTCTTCAGCTGGAACTGGGGCCTTAGTTAAGATAGAGGGAATTATGAACAGTTCCAAATACCAGTCAATATTGGCACAAAACCTTCAGGCTTCTGCTAGAAAGCTGAACATGAAGAGGAACTTCATCTTTCAGCATGACAACGACCCAAAGCATACATCCAAATCAACAAAGGAATGGCTTCACCAGAAGAAGATTCAAGTTTTGGAATGGCCCAGCCAGAGCCCAGACCTGAATCCGATTGAAAATCTGTGGGGTGATCTGAAGAGGGCTGTGCACAGGAGATGCCCTCGCAATCTGACAGATTTGGAGTGTTTTTGCAAAGAAGAGTGGGCAAATCTTGACAAGTCAAAATGTGCCAAGCTGATAGACTCATACCCAAAAAGACTGAGTGCTGTAATAAAATCAAAAGGTGCTTCAACATAGTATTAGTTTAAGGGTGTGCACACTTATGCAACCACATTATTTTATTTTTATATTTTTTCTTCCCTTTTTTTTTTTTCAATTGAGTTGTACAGTTTATAGGTCACATTAAAGGTGGAAAAAGTTCTGAAATGATTTATCTTTGTCTCATTTTTTTACAGCACAGAAACCTGACATTTTAACAGGGGTGTGTCGACTTTTTATATCCACTGTATCTGCATTTAAGAAGTTTGTACGACCTGATTGCGATTAATGGCTTACTTCACAGTTGTTTCTGTGTTCTGTACACTTATATTTGCTCATTGTATAACCGATTTATTATGTGTACAAAAAGAAAATTTGGAAAACCCTCAAAAATAAAGAATAAAAAAACATGTCATAACATATATATGCATATTAATTTTTAGAACTGGAATGAATCTAGCCTATGCATTTTCACGCCAGTTCGATGACACCTGAATTGCCTGATTTAAAGGGAATTTAGGGGGAGATTTAGGGCTACTTTAATATTTGGGGCTTACTGAATGAAGTAAACTGGGTTAATAGGCATTAATAGCTGAGTTGGAAAGATAACTTAATTGGAAACATTTCTAAATTAGCTACTAATACCTGATTTTTGTGGTTATACAGTTTGTCCATTTATAGGATATATACAAACTTCCATGTTAATGCGGAAGTGAGAACAAGATCCAATGTCCTGATGATTCCCTGGGAGCCATTGTAGCATTATAATAAGGTTTACCTGGATTTGGATATTTATACCACATAAGCTTTAGGTCAATGGGTAAGGGATTTAGGGACTGGAAAAATGTATATTCTGCAAGGAAATGTTCTAGCTTTTTTAGTTACAGCTGTTTTAGTTTTTATAGTGACACCTTATTTTTTATTTAAGTAGGCCCCAACATTGCCTTTTATGTAGTAGCTATTTCATCAAGTAACTTAATGTAAGACATAATATTAGTTTAAAGTCTGAACATATTTTATGGCAATGTGTTCTGAAAGGCATTCTACCTGTGAAACACTTACTGAACATACTAATGGGATGTAGGTATTGTATTCCATTTGTCAATTTCCTGACATGTTTATCACTTTCCCCTTTCTCCTGTTTTCCTTTTTCCAAGTTTTACCAAAATATACACGAGGCACAATGTTTTTAAAGAGTGCGGGCTTGTTATAAAGGAGCTTGTCTTCACAAGACATATTGCAAACTGGTTTGAACACAATTTTGCTTTTAGACATGTTAAAAAGGTCAAGGCAGTGCAATCTTAAAAACACGCTCTACTATGACATCAGCCTTCTTGTTTACTATTCAGCGAGAAAGTCATCTGCAGCATCTGTGTTAAAAGAGCCTTCACATGTGTCTCATCTGTTTGACATTAAAATACCGAAAACATCACCCACCTCTTTAATGAAAGTTGAGTTTTCTCCCAAGCCACTGGTCATGTTCTAGGCAGTAGTGGCACATGGCAATGAAATAATAGCAGTTATTTAATATTTAATATTAGCCCTTTCTAATAATGGTACACCTAGCTGTGGGAGGCCTACTGTGTTGAATAAGCCTGATAACACAAAGCACGGTTTACCATGGTGATCATCATGCTGATGCCACACGAATATGATTAGCAAATTACCTTTTGGCATGAAAGCAGGAAAGAACTAATCATGAGATGTTTATTCCTCTTCACAAAGCAACAACTATACTGGTAGAATTGCAATTAGGAACTATAAACACCGGAGATACAGATGTAGCAGCACTTTGGATTTCTGTCCATCATCTTTATAAAAAGAACTGTGACTGACCTGGAATTTCTGCCCAAGTCTCATACTGAAAGTGTAGAAAATCAGAATTAAAACATGGAAATGTGCATCGCTGTAATGATCATATTAGGTCTCACTGATGAAGCCTCTAGGTAAAGTATTGTTTATAGCAAAGGGTCTTCTCAATAAAGAGAGAATTGCAGGGAACTGACACTGTATTTAGCCAAAATTAGCTTTTTTAATTGCTTTTGCACTGTACTATCTATACTTCCTGAGGTTTGATAAAAGTCAGTTGGACATTGAACATCCCAACAATTCAGAGTGTGGGAGAAGAATCTCCATCAAACAGTGCTTAGTGGAGATGCTACAAACCTAATCAAGTGCTTAAACATTTCTGATTCTTTAAATATTTGTTGCACCAGAGCAGTGAATGATAGAGCAACATGGAACAGTAGAGAAAGCAGTGTTTCCAGACATCTGACGGGAGTCTGCTTTATACATTGGCACATAAAGGGATAGCGGCAGTATTAGGTGTGTGCCGTGTCGATATAAATAACCTGTCAATCATTGACACATCTAGTTTCCTTAGAAATCATGACACTTTCTATTGCTTTGAAACTAGCATTTAAATGTCCTGTGAATGACTGCTTTTCATTCCAAACATTTAAAGAAAAACTGGAAGACTGACGGCAGTCACAACACAGAATAAGTCATATTATCAGAGGAGTTCCAGCCCTGGTGAAGGAAGGAGGCAGAGCCAGGAGACAAGTGAGGCAGAAAGCAGCCGGAGGGGAAATTCATGAATGTGTCTGCCTTGCGGAAGATAGATTATGGTGACGTAAACCGAAAGGTCCAATCACGTTGTTACGCTGGCAAAATTGAAAGAAGAGTGCAACAATGCTACCTCTAAAGCATTTGTCCTCATTGGAGGATGGATGAATGACGAGATCTCAACCAGTGAGCTGCTCAATGGCTCCCTGCACACATGATTGAGTGTGATAGAGTGTGCAAATTATAAAAACACATCTCAATCCACTAGTGCACTGCTTTTTCACTGGTGTAGATTTATTCACATACAAAACAAAATGGCAAAGAACAATTGTTCAGACAATCAACAATTGCAGTGGGGAGCCCCCCTCGTTAGACCACTCACTTGCGGGGGAGCCTAATATTCCAGACTCAAGATGATGGGTGTATACCTGATAAAATATGCTGGATGGCAGTGTAATAACAAACAAACAGCAATGGAGCTCAGAAACAGGCAGGCAACAATAGACAGCAACAGATGAATTATCCTGCTGTGATTCTTTACCGCTGTATGGACATGTGCATGGAATGCTAGCAGTCGGTTACACATAACTTTACATTCGTCTATACTGACACTCATTTGCCACTTGCTTGCCCAGTCCCCCACTTTGTCTAAATCTTCCTTCAAAGAGGAAACATCAAGGTTAGTCTGTATTACCTTACCTATATTTGTGTCGGCAAAAACTTGACATGACTCTCAGCACTCTTTGGAAGATAATTAATACAAAATGTATTAATAATTAAAAAAATAAGTGCAGAATATAAGAGAAGAATATTTTTATTAAAAATTCATTATGGAAAACAGCAAATGCTAAAGGTACATTGTAAACGACACACACTATGGAGTGTAAGAATGTATTATACATGACATAGATATATTGCACATGGTATTGATGTATTGTACATGGTATTGATGAATTGTACATGGTATTGACATATGCTTTCGACTGCCTTAATATACAGTTTTTTATGTGGCAAAAGAAATGAAAAACGTTAAATAAAAAAAAACTAAAAAAACTAAAAAAAACTGAGACATGGCTCTCAGCACTATTTGGAAGATAATTAATAAAAAAAATTAAAAAGAAGAGAGACTAAAAGATGTACTCCTTTGCCCAGTTTGAGGATTTCCTATGACAACAACTCTTACATTTATTATTAATTATTAAATTATTTTTTAGCCAGTTTTCAATTTAAATACAATATAAAACATTTTCCCAAGCCTATTTCCTTCAGTTTGTAGAGTAACCTTCTGTGTGGAAGAGTATCAGATGCTTTAGTAAAGTCTAAATAGTATAGTATAAATCAAATGCCATCCAACTGAGTTCTTCATAGAATGCTATTAAGCTGGCTTAACAATGCCTGTCTTTCAAAAAACCATATCAAGATGTATTCTTGAATGTATACCTTTAGAAGCCCTTAAAATCATTCCCCTACCACAGATGTCAAGCTCACTGGGCTGTAATTGCCCGGCTGAGTCTTTGATTCCTTTTTAAATATGGGCACCACATCTGAAGAATCCTTAAAGATCAAAAATAATGGTCTGGCCAGAGTACACTTAGGTGCATACATCTGGCCCTGGGTCCTTGTCTCTCTTAACAGTGTTTAGTAACTTAAGCACTTTTTCCTGTGTCAGCCAATCTCATTTTTTCAGTAGCAGTTTTGTAAAATCAGCCATCAGTTCTTCCTTATTATAAACAGAATCAAACAAAGTATTTAACCCCTTCGTGACGCATGGTGCTTGCATCCCAGACGACGCAAGCACCAAAAACGTCACAATTTGTTCCTGGCCACCAATCACAGACCCTGTGGGTCCCTGCCAAAAAATTGTGAGACCTCCGGAATTCACGTGTGACATCACAGATGCGTGCCCAAACCCGGAAGAACCGACATCATCTGACAGGTGGGATCCCGCTGCAAGTGCCTGCAATGAGCCTCGATGATCTGTTTAACGCAGGATGTACTATGCCGTCCTAGCATCTTTTAGGCACTAAAACTCAGGACGGCATAGTAGGTCCTAACGCCGGGAAGGGGTTAAAATATCTGCTTTCTCTCTGTCCTCACTAACCAAATCCCCCATGTTGCATAACAAAGGACCTACATTTTCTGCCTTTATATTCTTCCATTTACATACATAAACATTTTTTGGGGGTTAGTTTTACTCTCGTTAGCAATTCCTCATTTTCCCATTTAGCCCTTGTCAATTTCATAAACCCTACTGAGATGGAAATATGCTAAAAATTATTTAATGCATATTAACTTATGTTTATGTTGCAGGCAGAATTCACATAGTTAAGGCCTTCAGGAAAATGTTGCACATTGCATATTGCACATACGTTATCTTTATTTTATTTATATTTTATATATTGAGACTGATGTCCATAACTGAAAGAATACAGCATATTGGGATGTACCTGAGCCTTTTAGGAAAATAAGAGATTTTATTTTGCTCTATTTTGTATGCTTTTGGTCACATAAAAGAACATAAACAGAAAAGTATGCATAGGTTAATCTTTCACATTAACACACAGGAGGACTGCCAGGCATTTGTGATTCATAGTACTGTAATAATACCCTTGTATTTTTCACATACAGAAGAGGAAATATATATATATATATATATATATATATATATATAACCTTAAAATAATCCAGGCCAGTAAACTAGGGATGGGCTTGATCCTATAGGAGAACTTTTCCTATTTTCTTAAAATAAAATAGTTACAGGAATAAATGACAGCTGGGTGTGGGTAAAACTCAGAGTAAGTCAACTCCCCACAGTTTAGAAGGCATGTTCTACATAAAAGAAATGTTCACTTAATCCGTGCAGTGCTGAAATTATGCCCTCTGGGTTTATTTTTTTCCACTGGCGTTTAATAATGATGTTACATTTATTATGACAAGTATACATATGTAACACCTTTTTGTGTAACCTGAGGCTGTCAGCTAGTTTTTGAACCGAAGGCTGACTAGGGATAATAGGTGTTATAGTGCACCCACTACTTGTCCAAACCTGCCTTGTGTACCTATGTTTGGTCAATGATTATTGTGGATGGGAAGTTTCAGTAGTTTTTAAAGATAAGATAGGCAGAATGTTATCCTAGACATAAGATCAGACTAGGGACTAATGAAAGTATTTAGAAAATTGGACTTGATGGGCTGAATGGTTCTTATCTGCCGACACTTTCTATGATTCTATGTTTCTGTGATGTAAAAACGTCACAATTTGTAAACTAGTAACCACTCAGGTTATATGGGAGTTTTCAGCTTTCTGGCTGTATGGGAGTCTTCATCAGAAAAATAAAAAGTTCTCCCTACCGACCCTCAGAACGTCCTCATCTCCTCCCCATTGCCTATGTTAGCTTGGGGTAGAGGTGCCCTGTTGGGAGATGAACGTGATAGTACCATTTCCTATTATGCTCAGCATCATGGGAACTCTAGTTTACAACTGGGTGGTAAAAATTAACCACTACTGCCCCAGTCAACTATTAACTGTGATTTCCCTTGGTGTTTAACCGGTAAGGGCTAGTTGGCTATCATAGAACCTGCAGTTCCTGTGTAGTGTAGGCCTCCACAGCCCCAGTCTAACAGTACTATGCTGAACAGTTGAACAGCAATGGCTAGTTAGATATCACGGTAGACCCAGTAAACAAAAATTAGTGCTTTATTCATGAAAGAGGGAATTGCAAACTTAAGGCCAAAGTAGCTAAGTAGAAACATTCTCCCATTTAGTGATACTTCAATTGCTGCTATTTTGGTCTTAATTTTGCAATTCCTTTCTCATTCCCTCTTTCATAAATAAAACCCTTATTGTAGGCCTCTCCACAGCCCCATCTACGTTTAACTACTCCCATGGTGATCAATCAACATTGTTTCTGGTTCAACATAATGGGATTTGCAGTCAATAAAGTTTTATGTCATGTTGTGTAGTTAGGGTTGCCACCTTTACTTCAAAACAATACCAGTCATGCTTTTGCTTCCCTAGACCTATCACTGGCCTAAAGCCACTTTTTTTTTTTTACTGGCCTGCCGTTAAATAAAAGCTGGGTGGCAACCCTATGTGTAATGTAGCTCTTTGATCCACAGGCAACATGCTATTACTGTTGTTGAGTATTCCGTTTTCCATGATACCAAATTGCTGTCTGAGAGTAATGGGAAATGTAGTCTCAACATCTGGAGTATTAACTAATTCTAACTGCAATACATGTTTTAAATAAATTACCTTGTGTCTGCAAATTGTGTCTCTGCCCAGGTAGGCTTGTGAAGAAGCAGCTGCCAGAGTGAAGAGGAGGAGACCAGCTAAAGGGAGAGGAAGAGAGCAGTTCAACCCACTCTGACAGCAGAATGTGTACTGAATTAAATAAAATAGATTTTTTGCTGCACTACCCTACCTGCCAGGTGTTTGTCCTGCTCTCTATGTGTGGTCAACTTACCTAAACAAGCCTACTGCTTCTCTCACCTGCTGCAACTCCTGTGGTCCTGTTGGGATTGCCAGGGGGTAAGTGCCACCTCTTGCCCATGATAGGATGGTTAACCAGAGCACAATGGCGATGGAATCAAAAGGGCACTTTACGTGATGACTCTGCATGCTTGATCTTGAAATTGCCATCTCAATTCTCTGCATTTGTCTCTTTATGGAGTACACCCTTCTATGTTTCTGTTTAGGGCTTTATTTATGAAAGAGAGAATTGCAGGGAATTGAGAAAGTAATTTCATACTAAAGTAACCGAGTTGAAAGAATTCTCCCATTCACCTGAAATTTTCTTCTCAATGTCCTGCAATTTTTACAGTGCACTTAAATCTAAATCACAATTCCACTTTATATTTTAAATGTAGGTATTGATCATAAACCATAAGCTTCCTACAATTCCCTGCTCCGCAGTATTTCCTTAATACTTATCCTATTTCCCGTTAAGTAGAATTAAAGGAATTGAGGGGATTCCAAGATGTTGTAGGATCTCTGTTAAGCCTAGAGAATGATTACACCTGATTACTACATTTTGTTGGCACCTCGACCCATCTTTGAACTGGACCTGAGTTGTAGTACATGCGAGGAACTGGAGTGAGCAGTGAGAAAATATTTCATGTAGACAGTTTAGTTCTTTTAGCATTCACAATGATGTGTGTTGTAATCATTTTGGAAGACAAAGTGGCATAATGAATTGTACAGAGTGTCAAGTTTACCGAGATGCATAAACTATGTCTCTGTATAGCTGAATATGATACACTGGTTGTGGTGGATTAGATGTGCCTGTCATAATGTTTTATGAGTTCAATCTCATAAACTTTGCAACATAAATTTAGCAGACAAATAGACACACAGAGATAGATAGCTATATAGACAGAGACAGAGAAAGGCAGACAAAGTGAGAAAGCGATAGATAGATAGATAGATAGATAGATAGATAGATAGATAGATAGATAGATATTTGTGACTAGTGAGCTGGGAATACCTTTACACATTTGTGATTTTTTGTATCTTTATATTTTTTTAAACTAGTTCTGCATAGAAATACATTATAAGCGTTGAGCTACACATCATGAGGTTATCTATGTTATATATACTGTTTTACCATATGAAGTCTATGTTACAGACTGATTGCTAAGAATGTATAGGTATTTGATATTTCTGCATTCAGGTATTGATGTAAAATAACAACAGTGAATGGCTCCTCATTTAAGCAGTGTATGAGTGAGTATAGTGTATTGGTGAGCAAAACACATAAATGACAAACAATTGTCAATTCAACTGGATTCTCAAAAAATAATGCTCACAAAAGTAAGCAAACAAAAACATTCCACTTGCTGTACTGTTTTAGTTATTGCTAAATATTGCTGAAATGTAGTAGACAATGTCACATTTCTAAGAGTGACGTTATCACCATGGGAACCATTACTGAATATTCCACTTTTAGAAAAGTTAATATTGTTTAATATTTCAGAAGTGTATTTTATAAATGTATGCCACACAAGTTAAATAAAAATATAAATTGCCATGCTTTGTGTCACTATTCAAATGACACAAATAATTGTGATCTGGCACTTAGATGTCATTACCTGTATAGGATATTATATATATATATATATATATATATTTCTATAAATGTAAAATGATGATAATATCAATGCAGTCTGTATTTCTCCATAAATCAGCATGCATAAAATGACTACGGTTCACTGTGTGTAATCTTTCGAGTTTGGTTACTTTTCAAACATGAAATCAAGTTTTAGGGTTAGTTAACATATAGTGCTCTGTATCTTTAAAAGAATGCCTGTGCAAGTGTGTATGTGTTGTAATGAATGCTCCTCCCTTATTCCTCTGCTAGGAATGAGCAGTGTGTCAGCAGCCGGGAACAGAGAAGCAGCTCGTAGGGAATATTGTGAGCTCTGTATTAAAGTACTGTCTACCTGTTCTGCACTACAAGCACAGCCACAACTTATGCCGTTTACTTTGCCTGCTGTGCTGCAGCTCTGCTCTGCAGTAGGAACTGAGGCCAGTCACCTTGGTTGATGGGAGCAAGATGCAAGATAGGGCAGAATGGCATCACCAGGTGGACAGCTTGCCACAGTTAAGATGACCCCAATTGTCTTCCTGATCACCTTGTTCTGCTCACTACACCAGGTAAGGATGGTGATGGTAAAACCTTAAGGTCTCCAATTAAGTACTTGCTTTACGTAATGTATCTATGGAATCAGAACTTTATTCATGTAGTTACCGGCTAATTTGATGATAACATCATTACCACTGACATCCAGTGTCAAGTGCTGATTCAGCAAGTCTCAGACAATATTATAGGCTTTACATAACGTTTCTGTCTCACCCAAGCATCTGTAAATCTTTTTAAGACTACTTTAGTAATCCTTTCTGTTGACACTATTATTACGTCCCCTTACTATTTTGTTACACAACATGATCCACACATCTGTATTAAAGTTTGAATCTGAAAAGTGGTAGACTAAAGGTGGAAAGTTTTTTGTGTGTGTGAAAGTGTAGTAGATACTTGGAATGATCTGCCAGTGAGAGATATTATATCTATGTCTGTGAGGTACATCTGAAGAATATTTACAAATAAGTATGTTTCAATATGAGCACACTGAATGTACCAAGAATTTTTACATGGTCATTGTCAATGCTGTGCTATTGACAATGGCACACATGCTGTGCTCCCATAGAGACATGCTGACACATACCTGTAATGATATCTTGTAGAGTATGGAGAACTATACAGTGCTCTTCAACGCAGCAGGCGTCATTACAAGAGATTACAATAGAGCAATACGTCACCACACACATAACTTTCACTGACAGAAACATAACATGCACATATTTTACAGCTGCGAAATCAGGGATACCTGCCCTTCTGCTACTCTCATAAATAATACTTACACCTCTTACAGTTACCCAGTGACATCATTTACACATATCTATCACCCTCAAGATACATGTAAAGGTCAAATACATTTTTACATCCTGCATACATTCCTACCTATTTTAGATGTTATGTTGTTTCATTTAGTTTCTTTTTTTGTGTTTCTTTTTTATATTTTTGCCCTTTCCCTGTTTAATTGCCTACCTATTTCTTAATGCCAATGTCAGTATTTCTCTTACCTTGTTACCTGTTTTTTGAGAGCCCTGTATTTTGTCTTATTTGAAGTTGTGGCGATATAGTCAAACTATTTTAACAACTGACTGCTGTGTGTTATATGCCAGGAAAATAACTTGTGTCATGCTACAATAAACATATGCTGTATAATAAACAGTGTCACTGTTAACGTTCATTTGGATAATTGGCTTTAGGCAGGACATATTCCACTTTGGGGGGATTTTAAGACTGTGTTTTCTTTTTCTGAGGTAAAAAAGCGCAATATTTAGATATGAATTATATATCTACATATGAAATAGAGTAAATATCATGCTTCATTTTAAAATATAGGTTAACTACATGCACCAGGTTTTTTTTTCTATGATATGTTGGTCAATATTGTGTAACATTTTATCTGATGTTATAATTCTTTTGTAGAAATCATTAACACAAATCATAGGCTGACATATGCAGTAACTGACACATGTTTTAACCATATGTGTGACAACTATGTTATTTTATAGATAAGCAGTTACCTATCAGAAAGTAGCATCTGTCACCTGTGTGAATAGGTGCTGAATTGAGGCTGCTCTGCTCACACAGAATATGAGAGACATTTACATTCCAGAGTCTTGACATTGAGTAATTGTATGCCTGACATTCTTTCACATAAACAGAAGGGAACACACATCTCCCAACTAGCCAATTTAAAGGACTTGGACATGTTCCAGTGCTAAAAAGGAAAACTAAAAAAAGCAAGCAAATTTTATCTGTGCATGCTCTGTATCATAATAGAAAAATGGCACATGCTAGGGCTTGCTGGCTGCTTTCTGTCAGGTGCTATGATGTTTGGGTAAGGCTTGTGACCATGTAGTGTGATGTCTGCTCCTTGGCAATAGCAGGACTGTGTCATTGTACTGTGGTGACAGGCAGTGCAAGAAAAGAGCAATTATAGATTTAGAAAATAGCAGCAATCCATCTATGGTGAACAGACCAGAACTTAAATAGTTAAAGTTAGTCTATTTATATATAATAAATCCAATGTTGCACTGAGCATCCAGTCTTCATTTGCAATATGCAGGGTATGCATGTTCCTTCATTTCTTTATAACGGCATGTGTTTACAGTCATTTAACTCACGTTAATTAGTAATCTTCAGAATAAGCTGGGACCTTCTTGCTTGGCCTTTGTGATTCTGGTATACTAGACACAATTCACCTAATATTGACAGAACTTACTAAAAGTGAGAGCAGGTGAGTTGCACATTTCATACATAGTGTCAATCTTGGTGAGTTTAGAAGAGCTCAACTGCATAATGTGTAGGAAAATCTTTAAAACACTCAATTTTTCACAATGTTGGGCTGACTGTTCTTCTTGCATAAGAGACTCATCAGGTTTGTCCCTGCATAATGCATGGTTACGTTCGGTGAGATAAAATGATCATCTTACCTGAAACTCACCTTTTGTGTTATATTCAGTAATAACAGCGGTGATAACATATATCAGATCTCTCTTTATTTTACAATCTGACCCATCTGGCATTGCAATGTTTAGCTCTTCAATTCCAGCTGTTCACCCCATGTCACCTATTTACTGCCAAATATGAGTTGTCCCCATTCACTTTTAAACAAGATCCTGCACACCTAGGTCCAGTTGGGGGCATTGTCAAGTTGGGAGGTTGACCCTTTCTTGCCCTATATGAACAATAAGGAATAGGACTTCAGCCTGCTGATCACTAATAGTTCCAGGCATGGTGATCAGCTACAAGTGTGTGTAATTTACACCCATTTATTCACTTTAACTTTCATTTATTTATTGGCAGTTAAATATAATTATGTTTATGCTTTGGAAAGGAAACTGCACATGATGCCAGAAAAGAATCCATAGCAAGTTGCATTAAGTATATATAACCTGTACCAGCTGGACCACATTCTGATGTTAAAAGGCAATAGGACACTGGGGAAAAGTACCCTATTGAGTGACTTATTGATATTGATGGACATATTAATAAACCTGTGTAGTAAATTGTAAAACACTACTCATTTCACCAACTTACAAAATATCCATAAACATCACGTTATACAACAGTGAAAATATTCCATACTCACCCTTCTCCTTAACAAGCAAAAACTAAGAGATACCATTGTACTTCATTGTCAGATGTTGTGTATGTTAGCCTTTTTTATAAAAGAAAATTATAATAATCCTAATATTGCTAAATTCTGTGCAGATGTCAATACACTCACAGAAAATATAATTAAATCACAAGAAGATTGATACACACAATTGTAATATGAACATTGCATTACATTGCACTGCACACTTCTTTGACCTTCAGTGGTTTATATTTTTAGATTTGCAATGATGGCAGATTTTATGTCTTGAATAAGCTAAAATGTCGCACTGGACAAAATGTTGCAATGCATGGTATAAAACAGTACTCCTCCAAAATATTTTTAAACTCCCATGTTATTTGGCCATTTATTGGTTAGCAGAGGATTATGGGGTCAGTAGTTCCATATTATCTAAACAGTTACTGCGGCCAGGGCCGGTGCAAGACTATTTGTCGCCCCAGGCAAACATATAATTTGCCGCCCCTTGCTGATCCCGCTCTCAGCACCATTTACACATTCAGAGGCACATGTACACACACACACAGTCACACATGCATCTGCAGCCACATATATACATTTTCTCACACGCACAGTAACACATAAAACCACACAGACACATATTTGCACATACACAGTTGTAGTTACAGGTGTAAAATATCAATAGCACACTGTTATACTTTATTAAACTCTGCCACACAAAAACACACACTTACACTCTGCTACACACACACACACACACACACACACACACACACACACACACACACACTCTGCCACTCACACACACACTTACACTCTGTCACTCACACACACTCTGCCACTCAAATTAATTTTTTGGACTTGCCTCAGCACTTAGAAGCAGAGTTCAGCAGCCTGTGCCTAGTTCCTACACCACCATGCTCCCCGCCAGTCACTTTAGTCAGAGCTACAGGAGGTTACATGACCTTGGACTCTCCGAATTCCAAACAATTGAGGGGAGTGCAGGAGGTTTTGTGCGTGTCGGGGCACATAGAGGGCTGCCAGCCAGCTCCTCTGACCCAGGAGGCGACCTTACACGGACATTTAAAGGAATTAAATTAAAAAAAAAATATGGGGCTGCCAGCAATGTCATACATATATCCCGCAAAGCAGATGACGCCCTCCCACCCAGTTGACGCATTAGGCGAACACCTAGTTCACCTAATGGTAGAGCCAGCTCTGACCGCAGCCCCAGTACATCACTTACTGTTGCCTCATTGCATGTATAAAATATGATTTTTGTCATCATGTCATGTTGCCTTGTATTAGTCTAATTTGATATAATTACCAGTCTCCAATACTACTGGGAAATGTAAACCAAATGCAGGGACCAAACAAAGCATGTTTTTGAGCGTTACGTTTTGTGAGATTACTTGTTGATTGCCGGTGTCACTATTTTGGTTAAATACATTTGCACAATTCTTTCTACAAGCAAGCAGTGTGCCAAGTTTATTCGTTGAAACTTTGGGCCTTGTATTAGTCACCAACTCAAACTTACAGTCAGTGTAGTCAGTATCCAGTGATGTCACAACACTATGTACCAGTGGTATGAAGTCATGACTATATTCGCCAATGTAACTCTCTTTAAAACATTTTGCCCATGTATGATGCTATCTGCAGAATGGCCAATGCATAGTTGCCATTTTATGAGCTAACATTAAAAAATCATGGTGATACTTAGTAGGTATGAAGTTGACCCGAAACTTTGGTTCATCCACATCCCACAACCAGTTATATCACCATTAATGTGACCATATATAGTTAGTTTGGCTTTCTAAAATGTAAACACTGTCCTGAATCAACCTTTACCAAAGTAGTCACAAAAATCTGTCTGTAAACCAAAATAATGCACAGTGCCAAATTTGCTACTCTGCACAGAGTTGGCAACCTACCAAGACACCTTAAATTAATAAAATAAAATCATTAAATTAAAAGGTATTGTGGGTGGGGTGCAGGTTAAAATAATTTAGTACATGCACTAACACAAACAAAGCAAAGTGGGAATACATAGAGCAAAAATGGGTGAAGTTGGACTCAATTTCAAATATTTGTAATTAAGCCACAATCCTATAATGAGTTTATGTATAAAATGTCCTCAACCGACACATAAGGGTTGGAAAGGAAAAAAAACCCAATAAAGAGTCAATTGCCACTCCTTATGTATAACAAAGATTTCATTTTTTTGTACATCCCTGCACTTTTTTAATATATTCCCACACTTTTGTGGGTTGGTTTTAGTGCCTCTGCCAACATAGGATGTGCCAGTGCTAAATGAGCTGGAGCAGTCCTGGAGTGCGGGACATTGAGAGTTAACATTACACAAAGTGGCGCTATTTTATACTTAAACCCTGTGTCTGTTGTGACATCTCTAAAGAAGGCTTTCACAGAGGAATATAGATTTGAGAATAACAAATGATTCATGGTATAGTAGATTTAGATGTCTACAAAAGTGAACAGGAATCTGCACTGCGGCTTTACTTCCACCATCATATATCGCATAAACAAAAGATCATTTTTTTCATTTTAGAAATGTTTTCAAAATACCTCTTTCTTTCACTTATAAAAGTACATTTTCAAAGTGTTTTGAAATACAAAATCTGCACTACATCACTCATATAGAACCAAGGAATGTATTTGTCTGTGGCTTTATTTGAAAGATTTCTGAATGTTTTCAGAACATATAACTACTGTGTGTTTACCTGATGGTAAACATATTCACAGTCACAGAAGTGGCCAAATCCTCTTAGCGCAAGGGTTGTTTTTCAACAATGATAAGAAGACTATGCATTCACAAAGTGCTAATGTCAGTCTCCAAATCCTTCTGATTGGGTCCCAAAAATACCAATTTTGGCAGCAGAGGAAATTTAGAAATTCTTCAAAAGAACAGGTTGCAGACAAATACACATGGATTATATTTTGAATATAAAAATGATATTAAATAATTGTATTTGTTTTTAGAATGCAGACTTAACATGGATCAAGTTCTTTTTTGCAGTATGGTTTGGGACCTTCCAAAAAATATTTTTTACTTCGTGTTGCATTCCCTGTTGGGTTACAGGCATATTTACTTTTGCATATTGCACTTTTGAAGCTGTTTATGTCAGTTTTCTAACTAGCATTTGGCCTGCAGCTTCTAACTGATGTCACATAGTAAATGGAAAGCTGCTGACAAATTGAGGGCTAAGCTATTAACATGTAGACAGCTGCAAGACGTGGTATACAAAGGTGATTCCTAAAATCAGGCATTGCCCAATAGCGTTATCTGTAAAATTTTAATGAAAGTGATTATTCCTATTTAATGTATATGAAATAATGTGTGACTTTTGGGCAGTTTCCCATGACAACAATTAAAGGACAATTACAAGCATAAAAAACGGGGCCTAATTACCCTTTACAAAGGCCCTCCCATCACTTTTTTTTTTACTTACGGTGGGGCAATCTGCTGATACATAGGAACAAAAAATACCAAAATCAACCTACAGGGGGAAGACATCTTTTCTAGTAGATCTTGCACAAATAGAAGCTTTGCTTAAAACCCAATAAAGAGAGAATCACAGGAAATTGAAACTGGAATTTAAAACTTTAGGCCAATGTAGATGAGTTGCAAAAATTCTCCAACGGGAGAATGTTTACAACTTGGTTACTGTACCCTTAGGTTTAAAATTCCTGTATAAATTCTGTGAAATTCTCTTTTTATTGAGTAGACCCTAGAGTGTATATACATTCAGATTGCAAATCAAAGCAATACATATGCTACCTTAGGTTACTGCTTCCACAATGTTTACTTTGTTATTTTTTTTCACATGCATCAGGGAATAGCTTCACACATCAAAAATATGGGGACAGA
The DNA here is from genome assembly GCA_036172795.1 of Pelodytes ibericus. Taxonomy (NCBI): domain Eukaryota; kingdom Metazoa; phylum Chordata; class Amphibia; order Anura; family Pelodytidae; genus Pelodytes; species Pelodytes ibericus. The sequence goes on from CM069860.1 coordinate 60,131,955, forward strand.
AAACTAGACACATTTCTTATGCATTAAGGTAATATTGTATAGTTCTATTTTTAGACACAAGATTTAACCTCTGAAAATGCTCTTTAAAAAATACTGTGTGGTGTATTTATGTTCTTGTTATTTATATCTGCTACGTATACACACTCTGAATATCTTTATTTAGTTCCAATACGTGCATACCCCACACTTCCACATACTGCTCCTCTATTCCCTACCTGCTATGAGAAAAATAATATTACAATTTACATTCATAGATACTATTACAATAAAACTAATGGCAGATGATACAGTATGGCTACTTTTTGTATAGTTAGTCATAGACAGTACATACTGTATACTATTGTCATGTAGTTAGCCTACCACAGATGATACATTTTATTTACTATAAACAGCACACAAAAAGCTACTCTTAGTCAGTTTGGCCCAAAGTGCACAGTATAGCCACTATCATCACATAGTTTGCCAGTCATATGATACATCAGCTCCCATCATCCTCATCTTTTCCTTCAGTTGGAATGCTGGCTGGGTGTCATAAAGGCATGGAAGTATAACAGGACTATTTCACAGTTGAGATTTGACACTACAACTGCTATGGTTAAAAGTTTCCAGGATACTCTGTTATGCTCTGTCATATTAACGGGAGCCTTTTGGCTGGCTAATCATCACAAGGACTATAATCCACAGCTAACATCTGACACTCCAGCTGCTGTGGTCCAGTTCTCATGATGCTCAACCAGCAAAATGTATTCTGTCTCATTTCTCCGCATCTTTTCTGCCTGCTTTAGCAGGTCCCTGGGATAGAGAGAGCTACCTACATGACAAAGCTACTCAGTGGTATAACGGACTATAATACACCAATTTCTATATATGTATAATTATCTGTATGAAGATATATCTGTTTAAGTACCTTTCTATCTATCTATGTATTTATTTATCTGTATGTCTATCTGTCTGTCAGTACATGCAGGGTTTTAATAATTTGTCTTATGAAAATACAAAACAGAAGATCAGAGCAGGAAGCGGTCATCAGGACAACATCTGATGAAGCTCTGGGGAAAAAGTAAAGTTAAATGGCTAGGATATGGGAGGAACCTATAAAAGTGATTTAAGCAGATGTTTGTGGGAGTGAGTTCACTCTGGAAAAGTCACTTGTGGATTATGAACCTTTGGGGGCTGGGCTCAGTTGCAGAATAGTAATTTATTGCTCACCTCATAATAAATATGGTAATGGGTCAATTAATATAGTGGCTAAGCTTGTGATTCATATTGACGAGTGTGACATAACACCAAGTAAAATAACTTAAAGAGTACTAAGAACAGTAAAGTCTAAAACACTCTCCAATGCTCTCCAGTTCCATGTTTATTTTCTGTGCCTGTCTCAAAGGTCTTTTCACTTTATAGCTATTGTCCATAGAGCCACTTTCCTCTTTATCACACCGGAACTCAATAAACCTCGATCAAGCCGGGGTCAGTGGTTCTCGAAGATTTCAATTTCAAAACCATCTTAGAAAATGTGTGAGCAGCAGTTTACCTACTTATTAATCTTTATATGTAAACAGTATAGCTCAGTTATATGGTAGAGATTTAACCCCACCTGAGTAAACTTTTGTTCAGTAACCTTCAGCAGTAGAGAGGTGTTTCACGTTTTTGGGAACAAAAACATTCCACACCTGTGAGGACCCAAATATTAGCTATTTGGCCCCTCTCCATAACTATCTTATGTCATCAGAGTTAGGTGCTGGGGGTCCATAAATTGTCACCTAATTTGCTTCTATCGTAGTGGTACCCACATCCACCTTCATATAGAGTGTCTAATTCTAAAGCATTCTGATTACTCAACTTTACATGTTGAGAAGATGTACTATTATGGTGAAAAACATCTGGCCTTCTGGAGATTATTTGCATGTTCCCAGTTGCACTGGAAATCAAGAGACACACTCTTGTGTTTAACCTGGAGACCTTGTTATTTAATTCAAAGCAAAACATCCATCATGTTCTCTATACTCCACTTTAATCCTCTTTCGTGTCCTCTCAAAGATGGTTAACCCTTGTGACACCTGTAGGCCCATCAAAGACTTGAACATATTGTGCTCTACTTTTGAAGCCTCACGGGCTGCATCTGGATGTGTTTCTATTCATGAGGTTTAAATACACTATTGCTGTGCACAGTTACATCAAAATATTGAATAGTTTATTATACATTCCCACCCATCACAGTTACAGCTGTACAAACACAAATCATAAAAATTGGTCAAAGAGTAAATGTAAAAACAAAATAGCAAATAAACCATTTTATATATTCCCAGTTGTCATATGAATATCCTTTTACATTGTTACCTAACTTTTTAAATTGCATAGCTTTTCATGAATGTACTGTGATCGCCAGGTGAGATGTAACTTGCTGCAGAATCTCAGCCTGTATGGACTGTTGAATGCTGGTAGCTGCAGCTTAACCTCCGATTGATTGTAGGAGGGAGGTGGGCAGAGGACACGCCAACACTAGAAAAGGCAATCTGAGGATAACCATGATGCTCAAAATGCTGTTCTTGCTCATGTTGTCACAACCAGGAAACTCTCCTGCAGGGAGCAATTATCAGACACCTTCTCTTTCTATTTTAAGACCCTACTGAAAATTCCACATTTAAAAGGAGCATCTCTAATTTATGGCCAATATTACCGACACTTGACCTTCTTTACTTACACTTGTACTCTGTTTCTTGGTCTCTCAGACTGAAATATGTCAGGGGCAGTGGGGGAGGTATCTAATTTTACTCTTTGTCAGTATTCATAATGCAAATTAGAAAATTGTTAATCTGAATTACTAGTCCCTGTGTAAAATAATCTTGTAATTTGATGTTACGGCTGGATTAAAATAGATATACAACTTTCAGAAATACTTTTCCCTAAATGGATTTCCACTGTATCTGCAACAAGGGTAAATATCACATTAGTTTATACTTAAAGAATATATTGTTATATAGTTTTTTTATATTTATTGTTTCAAACCCCTTGTAATAACAGGGTGTTGATAATATAGTTAGCCACAACCTTAAAGAAATAATATCTATTGTGTACATATAACTGGTTCCTTGTTTTTGCCATCTGTATGATATTAGACCAGTAGCTTGCTATTGGCCTCAAAAATCCTATCACCAGAGGTAATGTTTTGAAAAGATCCTTGGTGGGTGCATGGGGTGCACAGTACCAATGAGACAGAGTGCGCAGGTAGAAGGGGCGGTGCTAAGATGAGTGGGCACTGATGAAATGAAAATGAGCAGCGATGCTCGTTATGTGGCTCTGATGCTGAGCGAGCACTGACAAAACCAAATTAAGAGGCACCTGCTCAGGCACCTTGTTTTTCCTAAAGTGATTCTCCTCTGTTTTCAAACGAGGAGAACATAGATCATAATGATGCTGACATCAATGCAGGGGTGGGGGACACATGTAGCATATAGTCAAGTGATTCCATCCCTGCAACTGTAATAAATAAATGCTATGATTCTGTAATGTAAATTCTTGAAAGTGAAGCTCTATAATAATTTGAACTTTAGTCTCTTTCATAGCTGCATGTCTGCCGTTCTGCCACTAGATCTATTCCTTTGCGCTTATTTAAATACCACAATGCAGGACTTAATACAATTTTATCTATTCAGTGTTAGTAGGTTAATTTGTTAATTAAAATAATCTTGTAACTCTGTTAGGAGTATGTCAAAGTTTAACAACCCTGATCTAAACAGTTATATATAGCACCAATAAGCAGTAACAATGGTGTGAGTTAATTAGCATATTTTCAGACCTATTTACTCCTTGTATTTTCAAGTTAAGTAGTGTCTTTTCAGGCCCTCTGTTTACGCTTGTCTTTTCAAGTGAATCCATTAGGGCCTTGCAAAACAAAGTTAGTGCCAGAAAGTCTGATTACAAAAAGGGGTGAGGCTTATAGATGGAGAGGCAGAGTTGCCGCCATATAAATGGGCTTAGTACATGAACGAAGTCAGCACTCGGGTAACAGAATCCAGATTAGGTGCTTTAATCGATGAATAGGCGTAGTATTAAAAACCCCCATCAGAGTGAGGTGCAAAAACCACTTTACATGTTTCGCATCATGGGTGATGCTTAATCATAAGTGCAAATAACAGGTGAACAATGCACTATAAATACCACAAATAACCAATCAGAGAAAAGGTTAAAGTGCAATTAATCAAAGATAAATATAAAAGGGCTTGTCTGGAATGGACATGTGTAAAAGGGAGGGGCTAATAAGATATCCATGCCCACCAGGGGGCACAAAAAACCCCTGCACCCAGGCATCTGTGAACTTAGATTTAGCCCTGCTTTTTACTATGCCTCCCCCTGTGTCACCAGGTTCATTCACTGAGCCTGTGACATCATATGAGACAGAGTTAAGTGATTTGGCAGTGTTGCTGAAATACAAAAACTGTCTGTGCCTCTTACCCTAATACAGTTGTCAACAACTATATAAACAAAATATAAATGAGAAGTTTTGGTTATAGAAATTGGCCAAAGCCTAATTAAGAGTGTGCCTTAATGTGGCTCGTGAGCTTAATTATGCTTTAACCAATCACATAAACAAAAACTCAGGCGAAGGTGCATTTTGGTGCCCCCCTCCTCTGACCCGCCACGCCTCCCACACCACCAACCATCCATACATTTTTTATATATAAAAGTATAATGTATAGTGTGGAAAATAAATACATCTAAATATTCAACTCGCATGCTCTAAATTTGTCACACATTGACACCCTAACACACATTGAAATATTTATACACAAAGACACCCTTGGGTCACACACAGATACACACTTACCACTTACACACACACCCTTACACAGACACAGTGACACCCTTACACAGACACAGTAAAACACTGACACAGTGACAAACACGCACACACACACACCCTTACACTGACACAGTGACACACTTACACCCTTACACAGTGACACACTTAAACACACACCCTTACACAGTGACACACTTGCACACACACCCTTACACAGACACAGTGACACACTTACACACACACCCTTACACAGAAAGTGACACTTTTACACACACCCTTAACACTTACACACACATATGCCATTTAATATGCCAGTATTTTGCTCTTCAATATGCCATTCTTTTGCCATTCAATATGCCAGTATATTCCCCTCAATATGCCATTTACTATGCCAATATTTTGCCCCTCAATATGCCAGTATTTTGCCCCTCAATATGCCATTTAATTTGCCAGTATTTTGCCCCTCAATATGCCATTTAATATGCCAGTATTTTACCCTCAATATGCCATTTAATATGCCAGTATTTTGCCCCTCAATATGCCATTCTTTTTCCATTTAATATGCCAATATTTTGCCCCTCCAATATGCCATTTAATATGCCAGGATTTTGCCCCTCAATATGCCAGGATTTTGCCCCTCCAATATGCCATTTAATATGCCAGGATTTTGCCCCTCAATATGCCAGGATTTTGCCCCTCCAATATGCCATTTAATATGCCAGGATTTTGCCCCTCCAATATGCCATTTAATATGCAAGGATTATGCCCCTCAATATGCCAGGATTTTTCTCCTGCAATATGCCAGGATTTTGCCCCTCCAATGTGCCAGGATTTTGCCCCTCAATATGCCAGGATTTTGCCCCTCCAATATGCCAGGATTTTGCCCCTCCAATATGCCAGGATTATAATCAGGGTAGTCTTATATTCAAGTAAATATGGTATACACTGTACATTCAATTACACTGTATTTGCATATGCCATTAAATGTATATTGATCATTATGCATGTTAGATTTATTAAGTTTGAAAAGATGGGAAATGGGAACCTGATGTTGATAATTAAATTAATTATGCAATTACTTTGGTATGAAAAAAAAAAAAATTGCAGCATGCTCACACCTGTTTTGTAGGCCTCACTTACTCGTGTATATTTATTATTTGAGCCTGCAAAAAGCTTAGCGCACCAACATTTTTCTTTTCCACGTGTTATTGAAATGTTGCTTAGATCTCTAACAAAGTGAGAAGTGAGGCATCCTGTTTGTGTAACTGATCACAACTAAAAATAATAATGATATTTTGCTCTTTTATGCAGTGTAATACAGTTTTAAATGGGAACCAGTATTACAATTAGCAACCAAATTAGGAAGCCTCTGTCAGCTGTATGTGATAATGGATGTTTAAAGGAGAACTGCTGGCAAAGCCTTAGAAGATCTGACTCAATGCATGCTTCCACCCCTGATATTTTAGTTATATGGAACTTTATAGATATTATAGTTATAAGAAACAAAGGGGGCTCCATTTTTTCATTAAAGCATTTCTATTTAAAATGTCTACATTTGATGCAGTTAAAAATAACTTCATTTTTTTGCTGACTGTTTTTCTTTAAGTGCAAAATGTGCTAATATAATATATTTGAAAAAAATAACAAAGCATAAAGACATTTTATGCTCAAGTAATTACATTTTTTCAGCTTGAAAAATGGTATATTTTACTGCTTAATCAAATTAATAATTTATCAGGTAACAATTTCAATTGTTCTTATCGTCTGATTTTACATTAAAAAGAAAGCTAATGATGCTTTGGACAAGCACACTTCAGCCACTAGATGGCAGCCCTGTTGATCATAGTCAGATGCATGCCAACCAAATAAGATGGTATATTTGGAGAAACACAGTAGCAAGTACAAAGTATAAGTAGCAGATCAAGATTTATGTACATTGCAAGACAGTGTTCGTGTGTATACATCTATGTATGTCTGTTCTATTTGTTTATCTTTATCTACTGTATGTCTCTATGTAGCGGTAGGTAGCTATGATTTTATAGATTATAATATCTACACAGTTACTGCTGTTTTAAAGTTACTATATTTAAAACATTCTTACAGTTTTAAAATTCTTGAACTTTCCCCTGCGATTGAATTTCTCCTCTGGCACAGTGCTAAACATAAGTGAATCCGTGGTTACTATAGCTGATTGACAGCTGTAGTTCACTATTCATGGATGGGGTTGTTAAGTCATTAGGGGAGAGAGAGTGGGGGAGGTTACAATGTGAATCCCAGTACTCACATATTTCCAAATTCCCTATTAAGCATTTTGGCTTCAAACGACTCCAGAATCAATGCTTATTTATTCATGTTATGAAGCACAGCACTCATGTACAGTTCTATTACAGTGAAAGAATATTTCGACTTTTTTGGTTTCAATGCAGATAATGACAAGGTCCTAAGTGAGGCCCAACTCAGCTTTGGAGACCGTTTTTTTTACTAAATGTATACATACTATAGCTAGAGTCTTCAGATTGGCCATTTTGTACTGGATACGTATATACTTTTACATACTACCCTAAAGTATGTAGAAATCAGATCAATCCTGAGGTAAAAAAGATATTTCAGATAGATCAATTCATGAGCTAATGTAGTCTATTTGTCGAGCCTTGAATATGTCTATGCCTGGGTACCAAAATAGCTGCAGAACCTATTGCCTCTAACTGTGCACCATTTGTGCTGTTAATCACTTTATTGCTGAAAATGACTATAAAATGAACGAACAGCTGTTCCTTCTGCCACCAGGACGTTCTTGAAAACCAGTAAAACAAATTCAGGCGCATTTGACCATAATCTTAATCCCATCCATTCAGCAACTGTTTTCTGTTTTCATGATGTAACTCAACAGATTTATGTGTAGTTAGTATGATTTTGGTAGAACTAGGTACCATCTGTTTATCTTCCAGGACGATATATATAAAGAATCAATGTTAAAGCTAAACGTATGTATATCCTTCTTATTGCAGGCTTTGAAAGGATTCCTTGCCTGAACCCTGGCAATATATGGTTAATATTTTGGTGAAAGTGCTTGCTGTTTCACGTTTGTTAACATGTTATCTATCTTGTCTGTCATAGAAGAAATGGCTATCCTTCATTACTGGTAATTTAACCTTACATACCAGCTGTGTGGAATATATGGCTAAATGATATGAAATGTTTTTTTTTACATTGTCAAATTCCTGTTGTCTCCTGCTTATAACCCCTGGTGCCTATCAGTTCACCCCAGTCACTTAGCTCAAAGTAAGATTTCAGATTCCCGGCGAATGAAGCCATTTAAATACATTAATGTAATCTTGTCTCCAAGTGGCTGATTTTCTTCTGCCGAGAGTGAAATTCACAGAAGACTATCAATGTGTGTGTGCCTAAGAGCTTCTGTGGAAAGATATCTGCTTTAAACTGAGGCCAGCATTTTACAAGCACCATATTTAGTTTAAAAAATAAAGTATTTATTCTTTAAAGCCTTCTACCTATAGATGCTCTATGACACATATACACTTTATCGAGCTGATTTGCATAGTTTCATAGGTTTTACAATTTTTTAATGTTTTGAAAATCACTTTAGTTTTATGAACAATTTTCCAAATTTCTATCAATGTAAAGAAAGAAAACATGAGGAATATATTTACCTTTATTATGCAGGAAACAGGCAAACAAATCAGCATTTTTGCGGTGACAGAACAAGCGCTAAGTTACTTAATGTTAGTAGCCAAATTATGGCTGCAGAGGTGGCTCTCTAATTAGGCAAGTTAGGCGGTCGCCTAAGGCCTCGCAGTAATGGGGGCCTTGCTGCTGCCTAACTCACCTAATTGTCTTTGATCTGACATGGGGGCTTAACGCAGCCGTTAAGCTCCCTGTCATAGTAACATTGGCAGGGTAAGAGCAATTCTTTTTTTTCTTTTTTTCATTCTCCTTGTGCGCGATCGCAAGGCTCCACCCCCACTGTCAGCATCCGGCGCACTTAGGAAGAAGCAACGGACAGAGGAGAAGCCATGACAAAGTGATTTGTAAGACCACTTTTAACTTTTAGACCCTGTCCTTCTGGCTGAGTGAGTAGTGAGTTTGTGCTGGCTGAGTGTGTCTGTGTTGGCTGAGTGTGTCTGTGAGTGTAAGTGTTTGCTGGCTGATTGCGTCTGTGGTCTGTGCTGGCTGAGTGTTAGTGTGTGTTGGCTGAGTATGTCTGGGTCTGTGATTGCATGGTGTTAATGTGCGCTGGCTGTGTGTGTCTGTGAGTCTGTGCAGTCTGAGTGTTAGCATGTGCTGGCTGTGTGTGTCTGTGAGTCTGTGCTGGGTGTGTGTCTGAGAGTGAATGTGTGCTAGCTGAGTGTGTCTGTGAGTGTGTGCTGGCTGATTGTGTCTGTGAGTCTGTTCCAGGTGAGTGTGTCTGTGAGTGAATGTGTGCTGGCTGAGTGTGTCTGTGAGTGACTTTGTGCTGGCTGAGTGTGTCTGTGAGTGAATGTGTGCTGGCTGTTTTTGTTTATAGATATTTGTAGAATAATTATGAGAAAAATAAAATTCTAGGATCTGTGAATTCCTAATTGCTGGGTTTTAAGGCTTATATTAAATATAACATTTATACAGTTCATTTTTATTAACTATTTCATTTATTTAATTTAATTATCAGTGTCAGTGAGGGCCTCAAGTTTCGCCTAAGGTCTCACAAAGTCTAGAGCCGCCTCTGTATGGCTGAATTTCAGTATCACTCTTTATCACTCTTTATCACTGTATTGCAATAGTGCCAAGTGGTGCTAATGAAGTGGACTTTGTGGATACCCACATCTATAAAAAGCCTGGGAATGCACAATGTCTGATCCTCCCCAAGAACTGAGATGCTTCTTTTTAGGCCATTTTGAGATGTCTTCAAATTGTAGCCAAGCAATATAGTTCAGCCAGACATTATTCCTTATTTACTTGCTTATTTCACAGGCACAGATTCCACAGGCAAGCACATTGGAAGATGTGGAATAATCCAAGAATGCTTACTGATAGAAACATTTTATAGCCACATATTATATCATTATTTTAAGGACTTTCTGACTGATTGTCATGTATTGCATTTATTGCATTTGATCACTGTCATTGATTTTCATAGTGATTATCTGAATGACAAGGGACCCTGAGTGCCCGGATGCAGGAGGTTAATGTCAAGTTGTGGAGACACAGGTCCTGGTGCAGGGTAACCACACTCCACTGGTGGCTTGAGGCCCTAGGTTCGTGTATCCACATTCCAAAGCCCAGCGGTAGCAGCTGCTGTATTCAGTCAGAGGTGAGGTGGACAAACGGAGGAACCGTGCAGACATCCTGGAGCAAGCATTGGACACAACATTGATAGGATAGCAGGGTTTCTGCAGGCTAAAGTAAATAAACCAAGCAGAGCAAACACAAACAGAGCAGAAACAAGATGAATGAAATGCACAGTGCAGGGCTGCAGGACAAACTAAGGAGTAAAGGGAGAACCAAAGCATAAATGAGGAGGGCAAAGCAAAATACATAACTACAGAACTAAGGAAAAAATAGTGGTACATATATAACACAGGACAATATACAGAGGACAGGGTAAGGGCTAATGAACACAAGAAATGGAGTGAGGAGCCGAAATCCTCAGACGCATCTAAAGGGGAACCATAACTGGGACATGGGTATAGGAGAGAGGAGCAGAGATCATCAGGTGCTTCTGGGAAAGAATATACAGGGAGTGTAGTTTTTTTTTCTTTCATATTTTGTTTCTTTCGCCTTTTTCTATCTCTGTACAACTGTTATATATGTGCTCATACCTTTAACTGTTAAATGTCATTCATTGGTGGTGTATAAATGTTGCATTAAGGGGAGCAATAACTATCTCCCTGGGGAAGTGGCTAGGTTAAGCTGCGAAATGCATAGGGACATTTAGCTTTTTATAAATTTAGTTTATGCAGCACATTCAAAGTTTAAGATATTTTTTGCTTGTAATTAATATAGCTTGGAGGTTACGGTTATATTGCATTTTACCCTAGTCCATGTTATTATGATGTGTTAACAGTGTTCTTTTTAGAAACACTCGCCTTTTGGCCTTCTTGTATGTTTTGTAGTATATATACAGGCTTTAGTTTTACCTCTCTGTATCCAGGAGATGAGAATGCATTTTGTCCAGTAGCCTTGCATTTCACTTTTTCCTTTCCTAGACTCTTCCAATCAATTGCCTTCCATTCTAATCCCCTATTACGATCGTAAGGTCTTCGCAGGTCTTCAAAACTCAGTGTATACATACCGTGCTAATTATTGTATGTTGTATATTTTATTATTGCCAATAAAAACACAATAAAAAAGAAAGTCCTACTACAACTTGAGGAATGCATGACAACACATAATTAAATATAGGTGAATGTATATGGTGGATGCATTTTCTGACATTAGTTAGACATTCTTTTGTATTCTGCAATAAAATGTCAAAGAATTGTGATAAAAAGGTGACATATATTATACTGAGTCAGCAAACATCTAGTAATACTTTAAACTACATGCCTGTCTCAAATTAGAGCTACTTAGCTGTACACTGTAAATAAATAGTTCACATATGCTTTAGTAGAGCCATATTTTAGCTTTAGGGTAGTAAAAACAGTAGACAAGTAAAGTCATTTTTAACCTCTAAAATGTTAGGAGTTTGAAGTATTCTGCAATAATGATAGATTACAGTGTTCTTCTCTAGTATTGCATTATATTACTATTATAAAGCGACCACTAGCAATGGTTTTATTTTATAATATGGGCCTTTGAAGATGGAACCTTTTATAACTAATCTATTTATTCTCTCCATGTTAATGATTCCTGTTTCAACATGGTTATCATTATTTATTTTATTTTTTTGGCCTGTGCAAGATAAAAGAGTAGAGGAATCATTCCTACTATCCGACGGCTTTGGATGTTAGTTACTAGGTACACATTGTTGTGAAGGCTTGATTATGAAAAAATAGTATTAAATAGTATTAAATGTCTTAAAAAATGAATATTTAATATATTATATAATATTATGTTACATAATATGAAATGGTTTAGAAGTTTAGCAATTATAATTAATTAAACGTTTTCATTTTACTGTCCTAGTTATTGCTCTGTTAACCATCCCATAATATTTCCAGTATGCACTTCACTTTTTGGTCCTGATTGGTTACTAAATTTCTACACAAAAATAAAGATATATATTTTTTAAAGGGATCTTTCCTACACAACTTAGAGGGGTCAAACATAAATACTATGGGGGATAAATAAACATTTAATTCTGAGGGGAAGTTTCAAAAGTGGAGTCTCAGAAACGCTCTTCATACAAAAAACTAATTTTCTTATAATAACAAAGTCCAGCTCGTGTTTCCAAAGTAGAATTAAACAAATAAAACATTTATAAATGTTCTATACATTTAGAGAAATTATTTTCTCTTTTTTTCTCTCTTAGAACGTTGTGTTCCTGATGCTCCAATGAGCAGCTAATATCTATTGCTATATGATTGGAGAGCCTTACACTAGAACTCTAACCCCATACATTGTTACCAATTTTCATTTAATGGCCTGTGTGGTAAATGTTAAAACACATCATTTTATAAAGTCATGCTTGTTTAAATCCAATATTTGTGTTATTGCTCAGGCTCATAAGAAAATATACTGTCGCAAGTCAATCCAGGACAATGTAGAGCAGCAAAAACATTAAACACATTTTTTTTATTGGTACTGGCCTAAGTATGATATAATGCATTGTAAAAATAAACACAGGGTTGCAGAGTTTATAATAACAAAGTGTTCAACCAGGAAATGTACACTAAGATGTAATTTCATTTTCAGATTTGTCTTGGGGATTTTAAATTTCGCCAACATATAGGATATGTTACTATTATTCAATTTAACGGTACTATTTTTATGGGATGAAGTCAACCTGCAATCTTCATGACCAAGTACATTTTCCACACTTGTTGCATTCGCCCAGTAAGTTATCTCACTGACACTATGTTTCATGTTTTTCTTTTAGAATGCCATTTTATAATAAAAGTAATATACTTTATGAGATTTATATTTTTTAAAGTACTCAAAAATTGGTTACACTATCACATTAAATCATTCATGGCACCAGGCAATAATGACTTATTGAATAAACTTTACATAAGGCATCCATAGAATAAATGCCATTCATTTAGCTGCATGCAGTGTAGTGCGTAGATGTGGGCACTGTGTATGTTGTAATACAGAGAGGAAAGTGTATATCAATTGCTCACAACTCGTGAGCTCAGCAAGTGGTGTTTGCTACAACAAGTATGAATAAGCAAATTCTGCACGCAGACAGATACGTGGTGGCTAATCTATAGATGTCTTATGCAAAGTTTATTCAAAGGCGTTACAAGTCATTGTTGCCTGTGCAATGCATGGTGGAACATAATACTGTTACCAAGCTTAATAGTTGCATGATCCTTGGAAGGGAGATAACAAATACTGCCTGCTCTCATAATAACTTTACATTTGTTTGGCGAGTGTGTACTGTACGGCTTTGTAAATTCTTTATTTTTAATTAGAAATTATACATAAAAACATTTAATATAACAAATAAAAAAATTATGTATAATAAATTAATACAAGACCAGAACGTACACTTATATTATAAAAAATAATAATATAAGGATATCAAGCCAAGAGTATTCAAGAGTAGCCAACCATATTTTATCATATGATTTAAAGTTTTTATGTACCGTGGCAGTAAAACGATCCATTTCCCTTATATCCTTAACTTTATTCTTCAGAGTGTCTAATGTTGGCTATTCAGGTTCGCTGACTAATGTTGTTTTGCACACTAGGGCTACTCTAGCTATAAAAAATGTTTCATATTTTGTTAAATTATCTGAAGATATGTCCAGGGATCTAATCTTATGGGCTTATTCAATAACATATCACCAAACATGAATATATGTACCACATTTTAGAGATTCACAGATTAGATTGATACAAACCCATATTGTGTAATTTATCTGGGGTAAATTGCTTGTTCTTTGTTATTAACGCATATAGACATTTTATTTATTTCTTCCAGAATTCTTGCTCAATCCTCCCAATTCATTTGGGTAATTTATAATCGCATTATAAAGTATGGAAATTCTGGATTTACTCAATAGATTGTTTAAAAATGAATATTCTAATTTTCTGGCCCTTCCTTTTTTAACTATGTGGTCTTTTGCAAGGCTTTGTAGTTGTCGAAATCTAAAGAACTCAATTACAAAAATAAATAAAAAATAAATGCCACATGAAACATGGGAATTTTATCATGTCTTTGATAGCTGTGCAGTTTTTGTATTTATTTAATTGCATTGTATTTTATTATGTGTGTAGTATTGGAAGAACCTTAGCTGAAGTATTTTTGACAAAAGATCGCAAAACCTCCCGAAGTGACATCACTGAACAAGTTTGGGCCACATGTGGCAAACATACATATTGGTCAATAAAGTAGATCATTTGTGGATTTGTATCTGCCAATTATCATACCAAGTGTGCCTTTGGGACTTTTCTTGGTAAAAAATGATGACTGACAAGGAGGGGATAAAGTCGGGCGCTATAACAAGTCAATGAGAGTCTTACCAGTTTGGTGGTGTTTAAAATATTTGGGAGGGCAGTACTGAGATGCAAAAATTAAATAAAATAAAAATTTGTGTTAAGGTTTTTGTTTTAATTAATCTCAATAAAGTCTGGGATTTATACTTTTCTAAAATATTGAGTGACACTACTTTTTTCCATTGAAAGCTGCAGTTCCCAACAGACCTAATATAGCACTCAGTAGGATTCCACTCCCCGGGCTTGATACCAATTTCATCTGCCAAGTTAGTATAGAACGATAGCTGAGTTCACTTTAGTGAATATCTCACTTGATTTGAACACTACTGTTTTTCCAGCTATGAACTAAATCAACTATCGACTGCTTAACTACATAGACCCAGGAGCATGTGTGTAAATGTGAAGAAAAAAAATGGAACCAAACATAGGCATAAGCCGCTTTTAGTTCACTTGGCTAGTACAATTGGTGCACAATCATTTGCATAGAAGAACATTTCATGTCCCATTCACTGTCCATGGTACTGACATGAGTGATAAGGAATGAAAGACTGATCAGAAATGTACATTTCTGTATTAGCTGAGACTAAATTTGCACAGCACGATTGATACTTGTGTTGGTCACACTGAAGTAGAGATCATGCATTCTAACACTGCACACAACAGGGTACAGATTTACTGTGTGGCAATGTGTATATTGAAAAATATTGTATCAGAGATTATCACCAAATGAACTCATTGAAGTTTGGGTTGAAGAAATCCCTGCATACACTGGTTCAGGGCTCTTGGATGCTAACAGTCTGTTCTTCCCAAGGTTTGTCAACCAATCACATTTAGTGCATATGAAATGTCATTCCAACTCTTACCTTCAAGATGCAAAAGAGATGTGAAGAGTTCTTTAAACATCTTTTTAAGTCAATTTATGATTCAAACGTTTTAGGGTCTTACTATCTTCATGTGAGCCAGTGAATCTTCTTCTTAAATTGATTCTTTAAAGAGGGACCAAACCTAAATAAATTTGTTAGGCAGAAAATCTCTTCTGTCAGGTGATAAGTTTTTTGAATTATGCTCCAAGGTTAGCTCTATTCAAAAGTTATTTAAGCATCTACTCAAGAAAGAGTGAATTGTAGGGTACTGAGATGGGAATTTCATACTTTAGGCCAATGTAGTCTAGTTGGAAAAATTCTTCAAAGCAGCTGAATGGGAGATTTGTTTCAATTCATCTACTTTGGCTTGACGTTTGAAAGTCCCATCTCAATCTCCTGCAATTCTCTCTTTATTGTGTAGACACTTTAGATGTGTTTGGAAGATCAGTCGCTGACACACGTTCTATCCAGTTGGGAAGGAGATGCTCATCTCTTCCCAAGCCGTTGGTTGTGGCGGCACACACCAATGATGGAGAGAGCAGGTTGCTCAGTTGGCTCCGTCAGATGGCAGCAACCTAGTCTTTGCTTTTGCAAGAGGAAATTAACTTTTGAATGGTTGACAATAATGGCCTTCTGATTGAAATTGATTTTTTTTGTGTCTAGTCCCTCTTTAACACTGATCAAAAAGTGATTACATTTGTTTCTGCTTCCTTTTTATCTAGTGGGGTAAAATGGGCTGAACTACACAGCTAACAAGCTTAGAGGAAATACCAATTCTTGGGTGCAACTGAGAAGTATTAACTCCTTCATGACTTGAGGACCTTCAGTGCCTTCCTAATTTACAGGTCCCAAAAGACACTAGGATGGCTAAATATGTTGGCTGGGAGACCCTGATCGGGTCTCTGCCACTCTGCCCCTGGCTACCGATCACCTTGTGATCGGGGGCCAGGAACACAAGAACAACGTCTTGGTGCTCGCGTCTTCTGGGACGCAAGTACCACACATGATGAAGGGGTTAATATAGCAAATACCATCTACTTTTTTTTAGAATATCAAAAAATATAAACCCTGTAGCATTTCCATCGTAGCTTAAACATGATGGCCATGTCCCTTTTAGGAGTCAAAAAATAACATATTTGTTTACAGTTTCTTTTTCTGAGAAGAAAATATAACTCTATTTATAACCTATGAACTTGTGACCAAATGTCAGTAATGTTGAAGATTCTTTGACAATTATCACATTTATATTTTGACTTACACCACTTTCACTGTACATTACTACCACTTGCCGTAGGCTAATGTAACTGAAAAAGTTACTGGATATAGCTTCTGAAAGTTGGAAGATTTGTAGGCACCTGGTAATATACTTTAGAAATAAATACATACATTTCCACACTTTTGTCAGTAAATCACTCAGTAAGTTTATAATCACAGGAAATTGTGTTCTACAAAAAGCTGGTAAACATTGCAGGAGAAGTAGTTCACAGCAGATATAGTGCTATAGATCCAGGGCCTTCTGATGCAACTGGAGCCACCCACATGATATTGTTTAAGTCTATATCTCATATATATGACCAGATTTAGGCCAGTGCCAAGCCTAACACAACTCTTTGTCCATCCATGGTCATCAAGTTCTGATGTTGACTATATGTAAAATGCACTATTTTTGCATGCACTAGGTTTACCAAATTGTATTTTGTGAATTGACTTTGCTCTTTATTCATCCAATTGTGGTACAATGAGTACAAATAATTTGGGCAATAAAAATCTCCTTGATATTAAGAGAATATCTCAATGTGGCTTTCTTGGCATGTTATTATTAATCATAGCATTATAGAAACCCATGTTTGAGATAAATATGCTTCTAGGTTATTTGTATTTCCCTGCCTTGGACTTCAGTTAGCTATATACGTATCTGCTGTCAAGACATTACTGAAATGGGACTTAACCCAGAGTGCTTTACTAACACAGTGAGAAGCACGACTACCCATGTGCTTAGAGACATATTGGGAGGCTTATGAATAGGTGCAAGGCTTGAAGTTCATGCCCAAGAAGATTAATAACTGTAAATGGGCTTAGTTTGTCTCTCATGTGCATTGTTTAGTAACTACATTCACTTTTTATTAGGTAAGCCCCTGCCTTAACTAAGTGGGAAAAAAAACTCCCCGTTCATGGCAAGTCTACAAATAATACACTGTAGAGTTATCAAAGTTCATGATGTAAAGCAAACACTTCATTCTATAAAGCATTTATGGTATTATGAAGCACTTTTTCATCCATCGTGTCAGAGAACATGTTGCAGTTTTAAAACTATGAACTATATGTAGTTTTGGAACTACATTTATAAAAATATACATATATTACAAGAAGTACTTATTCATTTAATGTACTTTAAATACCAGAGAATGAGGTCTACATTCATTTTGAATGATGCACTTGAGAAAAATAAGTAGGGATAATAAGCCAGTGCTTATAATGTTCTAAAGCACACTATGTAAAAGAAGTACATATCACTCTCACTCTATATCTACACTATAAAGATTATAAGTAATACGTCACATACACATAGATATCAATATATATATATTAAGGCAGAGTGCGAGGTATGGTAGGAAAAGGAGTGTATAGGAAAATATATTTTAAAGGACTGTCTAGTGCCAAAAATACATCTCCCAAATATTAATGCATGGTCTAGTGTGTTTGAAAACTTGAGGGAGATGCTGACAATCTGTTTACAGTGTTTTGTTTTGAAGAATGGTGGTTTGTGAATTGCTAAATTCTGAAATAAACAGGGTTTGTGCATTTGGAAAACTCATCCATGCTTCTGGAGATTGCTTTGTATTTCCCAGAAAGACTGTGCAGTACCAAAGGTCCCAGATAAACCTATACCAGCACGAGCAGGCTTGGCACAATATATATATATTATATATGCTATATAATGTATATAGATAGATAGTCACAAATAAAAACATATTTGTAGAAAGGGAAAGAACAGACAACTAAAAATGTATATTTGTATATTAACCCCTATGCAAGCACCAAAACGCCACTTTTTGTTCCTGGCCGCTGATCGGTAGGGTAGCCAGGAATACAATACAATGGCAGAGACCCCATCAGGGTCTAAATAGACCTTGTGGGTCTCTGACAAAAGATCGCAAAACCTCCCGAAGTGACATCACAGAGGCGTGCCCGAACAAGTTTGGGCCACATGTGGCAAACATACATATTGGTCAATAAAGTAGATCATTTGTGGATTTGTATCTGCCAATTATCATACCAAGTGTGCCTTTGGGACTTTTCTTGGTAAAAAATGATGACTGACAAGGAGGGGATAAAGTTGGGCCCTATAACAAGTCAATGAGAGTCTTACCAGTTTGGTGGTGTTTAAAATATTTGGGAGGGCAGTACTGAGATGCAACATTTTGCCATTTGACATTTTGATGTAAATCATTATGTCGTGGTTGTAAAAGCATATCATCAGGGCCACAATCTCCTCCTCAATCTAGCAACATCCTCTATTTTGACTTCAATGTGCTGCTTGCAATCAGCAAGCTCAGAGTCATTGGGCTGCATTATGTGTAATAATGGGTCTAGGCATGATTTGGGATAGGGCCCTACAATACTGAGGCAGTAAAGAGGATTAATTATCTGTAGTAGGTTAACAGAGTACAATTTCTGTTCAGATTATCTTAACCCCTTCGTGAAGCATGGTGCTTGCGTCCCAAATGATGCAAGCACCAAAATGTCACGATTTCTTTGGTGATCGGTAGCCAGGAACACTATGGCAGAGACCCGATCAGGGTCTTAACAGAGCCTGTGGGGCCCTGGCAAAAAATCGCAAGACCTCCGGACTTCACGTGTGAAGTCACGGAGGCGTGCCCAAACCTGGAAGTTCGGGCACAGCGCGATTTAGAGAAATGTAGCCCCTGCAGTGGAATCCAAGAACAGCTCATCTCGGGAAGCCGCGATGAGCTGTTTAGCACAGGATGTACTATGCCGTCCTAACAACTTTTAGGCTCTTAAAATCAGGACGGCATTGTACGTCCTAACGTCACAAAGAGGTTAAAGTAATAAAGTCTCAAATGTAAACCACATATTGTCACATTGCAATAAAGCAATCACATTGTAATCCCGCTTATATCATAATTCTTCAGACCCTGATCTTAAGCCAGTTTTCACAAATGTACATGGCTCAGCCTTTCAAAAACTGTGTTTTTATGAAAAAGGGAAATATCTGTATCTTCAGAAATTATAGCAATTCTACTTAAAAAACTGTAGGTTATGTGTGGGTGTGTAATAAAACTGGAAAACACAATTATTTATGATAGAAAAATAGCTATGTAGTCAAAAGGGAAAGGCACATTGTGTTTGCCAAAGTAAGCACCTCTTTGCTAAATGTAAAACAAGTAGCATTGGTTTAGTGATCAGATAAAACCAGAAGAAATAGCAGAGACAGAGCTATTGACAGAGAAAGGAAATGACAAGTGAAAGTGTGATTACTGAAATTCGATGACAGCCATTAAGTAAACAAAAAGCTGTCAGTGATAGAGTGGATCACATATTGGCATGTTGGTTCTTAATGGGTCATAGAGTCATTGAATCTAGGTGTCATTATGTTTATGTTGAAACATTACTTTGCTGGAAGGAATGTTCTTGGGCTGACTTAGGGAAATGGTTAATGGAAATAAAACATCCCTTGGGAATAGCAATGTGTAAGCCACTTATCACTGGGATATAGCACTTCTGGCTGTCATCTGGTTTCAACTGTATAAAGACATTATTTTTATATAGGGTGTGATTTAAAGTGGAAAAGAAAGGAATTTGTGGACTGCCTATGTATGTTACACTAGGAGTTTTGTTCCTGTTATGTCATGCTATTGAAAACATTGGACTTTAACGACCCATTTGCTGTGTAAGACCTTTTTGTCGATCATTTTTAGAAATTGACACCTTTCTAAAAGGTTGTAAAACATATTTTTATTGTGCCTTCCATATTTCTTTACAATTAAAAGTTTATCGTCAAATTATTGAATAAAACTATTAAAACACATTCTTCCTTTACATCCTAAAAATGTAATATCTAAATTAAGAAAACATAAATACACAAAGTATAATCTTAAGTATTTGACTTAGGAAATAGGCACTAGTTCCTTTTGTGACATTCTGGATGTACAGTACATATTATTTTGTGAAAGGATTTATATAAATTGGGGTCTGTGAGCAAATTATAAAAATGGAGAGAAAAAAGTATTTGTTCTTGATAAAACTTAACTTTTATTATATGTAATAGATGGAATATAAATAATATAAACACCATAAAGAAATAAAAACAGTATATCAATTTTGCAACAAAATTGCTAATCTCATGATAGTTATATGGGATATAATACACTGAGGTGATAAAACTGGAAAAACATCAGCTGACCATGAGTACCACACATCAGTAAGATAAGTAAATAATATAAGCAAGTAAGGTGAAGCAAGATGGGGCAGAAAAAATGGGGAATACATTAACCTCTATGCTGGATGTATAAGCAGAATATATGTCTGAATGCTACATCCAGGATACTGCAATATAGCTATACTGTACATCAATTGGCTTAGTAAGCCCGATTGTGACTTTTTACTAGACATGTGCATTCGTTTTCGACGAATGCATTTTCGGATGAAAATAGCATTTTTGTCCATTCGTCCGAACTATGAATAACGAATATGATAAACTAACGAAATCCGAATGAACAAATGCTAAATGAACGGAAATCATTCGTCCATTTGTTCATTCAGATGCTGACAGCCATTCTGATATGTCGAATTCAAATTTTGTCTCAATTTCGGCTTAAGTTATTGTATGTAATGCTATTGGCTATAGAGGTGAAATAGAGTCGAAATTCATACGAATTGACCTAACTGTCGAATTCAACAGAACAGAGTAATCAGACATTCAGTATTCATATCAGATTAGTTTTTATTCTGCATAACATTATGCTATACAGAAGAAAACTGATCCTAAATAAATAATGACTTTGATCTGATCAGTGGAATCTGTCCATTCGGCAATTCGGCTTTATTTTGACACATTTCGAATAAAATTCAGATGTGGAGGTCGACCTTTTTTAAGTCAATAGACCCAATAGACTCAATTTCTACTCAAATTTGTATCAATTTCGACTCAAATTCGTATTCATTTTTCGACTTTAGTTTTAGTATTGCAATGCTATTAGCATTTGACACAACAGCCTATGTTTCTGCTTGTTTGGTTTCAACAAAATGATGTCCATAAGCTTCTAAATCCGAATTTCCCAACCACTTAGAGCCAAATTTCAACTGCTCAATAGCACGGGTAAGGGGTGAAAATCGAAACTTTCGACTCTTTCAACCGAATTCTCCAACCTTGTACTATTGAAGTGAGGCCATTTTTGTCCATTGCTGCATTCATTTCACCATTCAGTTCGTATGAATGAACATTTCACCTATGTTCATTCAATACATAGTATAAGGTTGGGGAATTCGGATGAATTCGAATTTCAACAGTTCAATAGCATAAGGTAGGGGATGAATGAAATTCGGATGTAATTCGTATTAATTAAACTCTTTGAAATGAATTCTGCTACCTTATACTATTGAAGTTAGGTTAAATCTATATACTGTATGTCTGTCTGTATTTGTCAGTTTTGTATATTTGTGTTACTAAGCATTTTGATAATTATGGATGTGAATGTTTTAAACTTTAAAAAAAAAAACGTGTAATACATATTAAAAAAATTGTTTAAATTTCATAGCCATAATTATCAAAATACTTAGTAATACAATCTATGTTATATGTTATATGCTTATATACACTGACAAAATGGAAAAATCACCTCTGGTCATTAGCCCTGGAAAATTCCTGGTTCTTTAAGGGTTAATGCATGCCATATGAGTATCTCTGACTGAATGGTATAATATACCAGTAACATGCTCTAAGAGTTTTCGCGGGACAGTTCTGATTTTAGGGGTCTGTTTCGCTGTCCCACCGAGCTCTACCTCTGTACCGCTTTTTGGAAGAGAGGTATAATTCGTCAAAACAGTGGACTGCTACACCATGTTGTTTATCTGTTCTCCGGTGTCTGGGACTCTGGAGACTGAATACTGCGGATGCACAGTGCTGCCTGGTTGTGTAACAGCGCAACCGCGCATGCTTTTTTATTTTTTTCAATTTAATATGCAACATATCAAATATTTGTATACACTTTTATTAATATTTTTGAAATCACACTTTTGCGTTCACATCTACACCACTAAAATTTGACTTTACATGTTTCTATCTGTTTGATTTCAACAAAATGATGTCCATAAGCTTCTATATCCGAATTTCCCAACCACAAATTTCAACAGCTCAATAGCATGGATAAGGGATGAAATTAGAAAATTACGACTCTTTCAACCGAATTCTCCAACCTTATACTATTGAAGTGAGGCCATTTTCGTCCATTGCTGCATTCATTTCTCCATTCAGTTCATATGAATGAACATTTCACCTAGGTTCATTCAATACATAGTATAAGATGAATGAATATAACGAAACAAAAATAATGAACAAACTTTATCTGAAACGAATGCAGCAATGGACAAATTCATTTTGGACAAAATAAATAACATTTTTGTCCGAATGGACGAAAACGAAACAAAGATTTTCATTTTGCCCATCTCTACTTTTTACCAGCCACATATAAATGGCTGCTTTGCAGTATGTAGAAGTCAAATGTGACCAGAAGTGAATTGATTACCTAATCTAGTAGTGGATCCCACAGAACCACGTTGATTAGTTAACTGATTTCCTTCTGGTCACATTTGACCTCTACATACTGCAAGGCAGCCTGCAATATGTATATGTGGAGGTAAAAAGTGGGTGGCAACCCAATTTATAATATTTGGCACAATGTGGCACCCAAAACCTAAATCCCTAAGATAAGGATCACCCTATGCTGTACACCAACTCAGTGAAGTATAAAGTGAATGAATAAAGTGAGGTAAACGAAAGCTTGGTTACCTGTGTTATAAATTAACCATTTTTAGAAAAGCAACCCATAACAAGCAAGATGTTACTCCTCTGGCATGTAAAGGTATGTTTTGAATCCATTGCTGTGCTTTACTGTCAGCTGTCTGTTTCGTGCTTTGCTCCACATTATGTCATTTTGTTATCCTCATGAAATGCAATCAGGTGAGAAGCATTGCTTGCAGATGGAAGCTGACCTGACTGACAAGTCACAGTCATTTGAAGGCTGTAAAACAAATAAGCAACAGATGAGGCAATAAATTGACAAATATCAATTACTCAGAAGAAAAGAGAGGCTGGAAGAGAAGAGAACATAATATATGATTATTACAGAAAACAGATACTTTCAAAGCTGGTCATCAAAGGCTGTAATTTTGCAATGTTTATAATGTTTTTAAACCCATTTCATTATAGAACCATCTGGGCCCATATTTTACCTTTGGAATAACTGTATCCCCCTTTCCTCATAGACGTAAGCTTATTTGTGCAGTGTCCTCCCAACTCTTTATTTCAGTATGTTTAACATTGTTATGTTATTTGTTGTTTGGCTTTCCCATTGTATAGTATGCTGCTTAATAAATTAATAAACAAAAATAAGCTTATAAATATATGATTTATGCAATAACATTGTTTATCACATTTATACTAAGGGGAACTGACCAGGTAATAGAAAAAAATCAGGGATTGATTTGATTTTTTTATTATTTTGTTTTTACCTAATTCACTGTTTGGAGAATAGACTGTAGGCATTGTTTAATTTATTGGTCTATAGCTCAAAAGTATTTATTTGTTAAATGTACACACTAGCTTACTTACCCTACTCACAAATGAAAGTGACAAATTAAAAACAAATGTATAACATAACTGCTATGTTATATATGTTATATAACAACCAAGAGCCTACCTAATAAAGAGAGAATTGCAGGGTTGGAAAAATTCTCCCATCCAGCTGAACTGGATAATTCTTCCAACTAAGCTAATTTGGCCTAATGCTTGAAATTCCCATCTCAATTCTCTGCAGTTCTCTCTTTATTGACTAGACCCTCTAATACTGATGCAGACTTACATTCAGATTTTATTTTAGGATAAACTTTTCCTTTGACAGTAATGCATTTCTTTTTAAATCTTTTTTTTAAACTGCAATTCAAAAGTCAATACAGATAAAGCATTTAAGCAGAAATATGACAGTGGGATAGCTATTTTTTGTTAATATAGAAAGCAGAGGGTTAGAAATTGAAAGTGTAGGGGGAAAGATGGGAAGGGGACACAGAAGTATAGGGACGAGAAAGGGGAAAACAGTAAGGGAGAGTGAGAGACGTAAGAGAAGAGAAAGTACACTGTGGTGTGGAATATAAGTAAAAATAACAATATGTGAAGTAATTATGAAGGTCATTGTGCATAACATTCAATACAGACCACAACACAATTAAGGGGAATCACCCACATGAATAACTTGTGCACTTTCAACGCAACAATGGTGCTTCACATCCTAAGTAAAGGGGTGACTTCAGAGTTCCCAAATTCTGAGAGTCTGTCATGGAGAATGCTAACCTGCGCCAGTATCTCCAGTGTGCCAGGTGAGTGAGGCCATAAAATTGTTAAATGGGGGGAAGCTCTTGTGACCTCAAGATAAACAATCAATGTCTATGTATCCTTACTTACTTATTATTATTTCCAATAAATATGTATATTTATATACGATACATGGTTGTGTGACAAATATTTTTTGGTGCACATTTAATTCAGTGCTGTCTATATTATTATTATCAGTCTTTTGGGTCTATTCACTAATATCCGAGATTGGAGGTCGGAGATCAAGATGAGCACTAATCTCGACCTCTAAACTCAAACAGACTCACCACCCTCTCGAAATGCCTCATCTTGACCTCGCAAAATGGTATTCACTTACATTTTTGCGATGGGGAGATGAGGTAATGGTGAGGAGGTCGAGTTCGTTGTCAAACTCGACGTCCGAGATCGGATGCCAAGTTTGACTTAACCAAAAAAACAGGCGTTTCATTTTACTTTCCATAGGTTATAATGGTAGTTTGACTCTTGTGCTTGAAGAAAAAACATTCTATCATTCGCCTCCCATTACTTGGGGAAAATTTGAAATGCGTTTTTCAAACCTCCCAACTCGACCTCTCGAGATGTTAGTGAATACCAATTTGAAATGCTTTTTATGGATCTCGATGGAGAGATGGAAGGTCGACTTTGACTTTGGAGAATTGTGGTGAGAGGGGGTGAACTCGGGTGGTAGTGAGGAGTTCATTTGAGGAGTTCGAGTTTGGAGGTTGAATCTGAAAATTAAAGTCAACCTCCAAACTTGACCTCCTCAAACTGTTCTCAGATTTTTTGCAATAGACCCATATATGTTGAGACATAGTCCAGAGACAAGAGAACTAAAAAACAATGCACAAGTCAAAGAAAAGGTCGTAAAACCACCAGAAATGCAATAAAACAGTATATAAAGAACCCTGATCCATGGTGACCTCAGGTTTGAGGTGAGGGGGGCATTGTTGCTTAGTGAGTGCAATGTAAATTCATGTGGAGTGGTAAGTACCTGAGCCTTAGATGGGTGACTGGGTGATGTAATACCCAAGTGTTCAAAGAAAGCAGAGAGGCCTCTTCTGGGTTTCTTATCGTGTACTGGTAATCACAGTGCCATGGTTAGCAAATGTTGAGGGCCCCAATAATACCTAATTTTCTGTGCCCTTATTACCCTGGTCACTGGGGACATCTGTTATATCCATTATAAGAGGGGGAAAGATCAGATTATTGTATATGATGTGCAAGCATAAATGAGAAGCAATTTTTTTTCTTGCGGTGACCATTAGGTTATAATATTGTCTTTGTGTGTGACAGTATAATTTAATCTAATTTCTAACACTATAGTGTCTAGTGGCAGGCAGTATGATTGACTGTGTGCGACACCCTACCATGCTGCCTTTCATGCTCCCCGCGCAGTTTGACTTGCACTCACCAGCCAATAAATGTGGGGAGCACGACAGACAGCATGGGAATAAGTCTGTGTCATGCCGTCAGCTCGCAGGCAGAGTGCTGGTGAGCAGAGATCTTCTGATCTTTCCAGTCATTGTCTCTGCCCTCCTGCTGATCTCATGCAAAAACAAGGGTCTCTCTCTGTGCTAGCAGCGAGAAGGGTTGCGACCCGGCTGGTATTTTACCGGAAGACCAGTAAAAATTTGGCATTAGGCCATTATTAAGTCTATGGAGACTTTACTTAAATGTCCTGGGACATATTTTGTTTAACCCTTGCTGCCTTCAAAGAAGCAAGGGTTAAACAATGTTTAAAGTTCCTTTAAGGATAATTTATGTGCCTATCATACTGCCATCACACTGTAAAAGACATGGCTGACTGCTTAGTATCTGCTCAGTTTGCCTTTGACACATGCTGCCGCTTTGACAGCCAATCGCAGCGGTCGCATATGTCTAACTGTCAAAACCGCTGCCTGGCTTGACAGCTCTAGTCTTTCCTTTCCTGAAAGCAATCAAGGGACAGGGAAAGACTAGTAAAAGACTAGTCGACAAGTTCTCCAACAAGCACCCCACACCCCAGCCCCACAAGCCCTCCAGTCCCAAATATGTTTCAGCAAAGTGAAAAAAATAAATACAAATTTATATCTGCCTTTTGCCTGGATTAACACTCAAGTTACTTTTTCTTCCCAATAGTGCTGTGTACTGTAGAAAAAAACAGTAAAATGTTAATAAACCAACTGAGGTCTAAGACCATTAATTTCCAAGATCTTTTACATTCTCAAGCTAGATCCATTGAATTACAAGGCCATGTCCCCAGTGGCAAACCCCATAAGTAAACATTTTCCTTTAGATCAAGCAATGCTTTATGACTTGGCTATGCCTGCTTGGGCACAGCAGTTAATTATTTGGCAGCTTAAATCTGTTAACAGCTATATAAGTTGCAGTGTTAGTTTGGTCAAGAGCAGGCCTTGTCACTCACTGGTCACAGAATCAAAAGCCAGTGATCAGACTAGTGAGTGAAAAGTGAAATGAAGTCTTCTGCTGACAGGTATCTATACTGTTTATCTGACATACCTCTGAGTGACTAATTTGCTCCTTTCCAATAAACTGCATTCTTCTGTTGACAGCTAAGTATGCCATTTAATTGACATGAAATATCATGTTGGTATGCAGTAACCTGTAAAATAAACACCAAGGTCACTGCAGAATTCTGACATTTTTTATACATATATTGGAAGCATGTCCACATTTCTGCACCATGTAATATAACAATAATAATAATAAAACACAGTTATTGGAATGCTGAAAGAAAAAGAAAATACATGTTTGCAGGAATACATTGGTTCAGGTGCCATTGGATAAACGCAGAGTATATCCTAATGTTACAAATATGTTCCTTTCAAATACTGGATTTGGAATACTTATAGAATTTCAAAGAGGAAATTGCCCCCAAAAAAATAATCCTGGAAAGTTGCTAGGACGTTGACAGTCAATAGGCAGAGCAGGTGCTTGTGTGCTGAGCTGAGGTAAGGTGGTAGGTGTCCATTATCATTCTTGTGCAGCACTGAAACTGTAATTTGGGAGTCATAAAGAATGTAGGGCACATGTAGCCCTCAGACCTCCATCTGGAAATGTCTTGTGCAACACTACTAGACAACAAACTTGGCAACAGTGCCCAATGCCAGTCAGCAGCTGCAAGGGCCAATAAGATATTGGCATGTATAAAACGAGGTATAGATTCACGGGAGGAGGATATCATCTTGCCTCTTTACAAATCAATGGTAAGACCTCACCGTGAATATGCAGTACAGTTCTGGGCACCAGTCCTTAAAAAGGATATTAAGGAACTAGAAAAAGTGCAAAGGAGAGCTACAAAATTAATAAGGGGTTTGGAGGATCTTAGTTATGAAGAGAGACTTAAAAAATTGAATTTATATACGTTAGAAAAAAGGCGTCTCAGAGGGGATATGATAACATTATATAAATATTTGCAGGGCCAATATAAAGAGCTCTCCAGTGACCTGTTCATTAACAGAAAGGTACAAAGAACAAGAGGTCACCCCCTCAGACTGGAAGAGCAAAGATTTCATAGACAGCAAAGGAAGGGATTCTTTACGGTTAGGACAATAAAGTTATGGAACTCACTGCCAAGAGAGGTAGTGCTAGCAACCACAATAGATGCATTTAAAAATGGTTTGGATGTTTTTTTAGGAAAGCAGAACATACAGGGCTATTAATAATAGAATAAGCATTAATAAAAGAGCTTATTGATCCAAGGAGAAATCTGATTGCCTCTTGGAGTCAAGAAGGAATTTTTTCCCCCAGGAGGCAAAATTCGAAATAGCTTCCTTAGGGGTTTTTTGCCTTCTTTTGGATCAAAAGCTGTAATGATAGGTAGAAGGGTTGAACTTGATGGACTTGTGTCTTTTTTCAACCTAAATTACTATGTTACTATGTTACTATGTTACTACAATTCATAGAGACAGATAAACATATCCATAGTTTATTTGTATATATTTGTCGGTCTGCTGTATCTGATTTTAACGTTAGAAGGAACAATGAAAAACAAAGTGCAGTGAACTCAATATCTGCAGGGGAAGCAACGTATCACAAGTTTTCTACTAATAGTACTGGATTGTCAGTAGCATAATGTCATCATACACTCTGGGATAAACCAGTGACATATAATGCACAGTCCGTACAGTGAATTGTGTTTGGCGAATGCAAAAATTTTTTTTTACTTTGTTAATGAAAGCTTGATTTTTATTTTTTTGTTAAAAAGCACAGCAGATTAATTCCAGCATGTATTAAAAGGCACAATGATAGGCTAAAATAATTTGCCATATCATACAAAAAACTTTTTTTTTAATATATATGCAAGTAAGCGTGATTAAACACAGAAGCGTAGAAACATAGAAACATAGAATGTGTTGGCAGATAAGAACCATTTGGCCCATCTAGTTTGCCCAATTTTCTAAATACTTTTATTAGTCCCCACTTCCCTATCTTATAGTTAGTATAGCCTTGTGCCTATCCCACACATGCTTAAAATCCTTGACTGTGTTTACCTCTACCACTTTCGCCAGAAGGCTATTCCATACATCCACTACCCTCTCAGTAAAGTAATACTTCCTGATATTACTTTTAAATCGTTACCCCTCTAATTTTAGACCTACTGCACCACCCTGATCTATTATTTTAGTCACCCAATCAAAAAAATCAATGAGATTAGTTTGGCATGATCTCTTTGAAGTAAACCCATGTTATCTCTGATCTTGAAATCCATGATGTTAAACAATTCTATTCTTTAACAAGGTTTCCATTATTTTCCCCACTACTGAAGTAAGACTTACTGGTCTATAGTTGCCTGCCTCCTCCCTGCTACCTGTCTTGTGAACGGGCACAACATTTGCTAATTTCCAATCTTCTGGGACTACTCCCATTAACAATGATTGGTTAAATAAATCTGTTAACGGTTTTGCTAGTACACCACTAAGTTATTTTAATAACTTAGGATGTATCCCATCAGGGCCCATCAACTTATTTGTGTTTACTTTAGACAGCTGAAGTAAAACCTCTTCCTCTGTAAACTTACATGCAGCAAAATACTGATTAGTCTTTTTCCCTAAATGAGGTCCCTTACCCTCATTTTCATTTGTAAAAACTGAACAAAAATATTCATTAAAGCAGTCTGCTAAGCCTTTATCCTCTTCTACATAGCATCCTTATTTTTTTTTTAATCTAACCAATCCTTGTTTAACTATCCTTTTCTCATTTATGTATCTAAAAAATGTTTTATCCCCCTTTTTCACTGACTGGGCGATTTTCTCTTCTGCGTGTGTTTTGGAAGCTCTTATAGTTTGCTTTGCATCTTTCTGCATACTCTTATAGATCTTTCTATCTTCCTCACCCTGAGTTTTTTTTAGATTTACTAAATGCTAGCTTTTTGTTTTTTTACTATTTTGGCCACCTCTGCAGAGTACCACAGTGGTTTCTTAGATTTTTTTGCACTTACTGACAAGCCTAATGCAATTTTCTGTTGCCTTCAGTAGTGTAACTTTTAGATAATCCTTTTTTCTCCTGGACTTCATTTAAATTGCTCCAGTCTGATAATGACTCCTCAACTAGTAGATTATCTAACTCCTCTATTTGTCCAGGGGGCCTATAAATCACACCTACCCAAGTTACTGTATGATTTCCAAATTCTAACGTAACCCACACTGACTCTGTTCGGCTCACTAACTTGTATTATGTTAGATTTTAAGCTATCCCTCACATACAGGGCCACCCCTCCCCCGTTCTTGCCTTCTCTGTCTTTTCTATATAAAGATTACCCTGGTATTGATATGTCCCATTCATTTTTTTCCTTACACCATGTCTCAGTAACAGCCACTAAATCTAAATCCTCAGTTGCCAATATTGCCACAAGTTCATGAATCTTATTCCCTAAACTGCAAGCATTTGTAGACATGACCCTAAGCTTATTATTTGTCATCACACTGACTACAAGCACCTTCTGTCCCTGTTTTGGGGGCAATTGGATTGATGTTTTATCACCATTTTGCCCCCCTCTTTTAGTTTAAAAACCTCCTAGCAAAACCTCTGAACTGCTCACTGAGAACATTCATTCCCTTTTGAGAAAGATGCAAACCATCTTTTTTGTACAGTTCATTACTACCCCAAAGAGAACGAACATGAGAAAAAAAGCCAAATCCTTGCTCCCGACACCATTCCCCAAGCCACAAGTTAAAGTCCCTAATACGTATCCGTCTATCATTCTGAATGTTATGCACATGCAGAACTTCAGAAAATGACAGTGTGGACACAACCTGCTGTATATCTGTATATCATCAGGAAAAGCTTCCTTCACCTCTGAAACCTCATTGCAAGCCAAATCATTTGTCCCTAGGTGAACCAGTACATCCAAATTTCCTTCCTGATTTGCTTGTTTAACAATATTATAAATACGCCTCCTGTCTCTGCGAGCAGTAGCTCCAGGAAGACATCTCACTAAGCCAATACTGTCCAACTCCGCACCTCTTATGATAGAATCGCCAAACAACAACTGCTTTCTAACAGGCCTCACCATTTCCTTGCACACCTCAGCCATAAAGGAGGGTGGTTCCTCTAACTCTTCACACATAACTGTGTCTGAGCCTGAATCCACAACACCACTGAACTCTGAAAGTGCTGAAAATGAATTTTGGAGAACCACAGACTGCGGGACATGCCTTTTATCCACAGCTCTAAGTCTCTAAATCTGGAATTAAAATCTATACACAGTGAATGACATTTGTGTTCTAATTCCAATCATTCTACATTTCAACCTGGCATTCTAGTATTGATATAATAACTATATAGACATTGCATCTATAATAGCTTGCCACATTTACTATTTTGGTAATGCATGATCTCGATTTGTATTTAATGCTGCTATGCCATACTGGGGGGCAATTGCTCTAAATGACTATGGATGTAATATGCATCACCTGGCCAGCAAAAGGTGCAAGTAGCAACTCTTGCAGCAAGCAGAGGATGTGACAGAAGTCTCGATATCTCTCATACAGTCCTGCCATGTCAGGCTCCACTTCCAAACAGAATTAACGCCTCCTGTGTAGAAGGGGACAGCTTCATTACAGCAGGGTAGTGTACTTTTCAAGCTCATGCAAGGTAGGAGAGCAATCTGTGTCTATGCTTAGTCGGAGCACATCAGTGGGAAGAGAACACCCGAATTTCGTGCTTTTGGCATTCCCACATCGATATCGCCTGATCCCGAAAGCATCCGAAACATAGCCAAAAGAGACCAAAAACGATTTAATTATGTGTTTATTGTGTCCTTGGGTGAATTATACTCTTTCAACTGATTTCTGTTTGGTAGTTAAATCTGTGTTGTGGTACAGTTAAGGAGTTCTTATGTTCACTTTACACTGCGTCTTGACAAGTGACTTGGGCTTTATGATCATTGTTCCTGACTGGTGGAGTTCCTGAATGTCATCCCGGGCTAAGGGAGAACAGTTTGGTGGTAGCCATCTTTCACAACATTCTTGATCACTTTGATCCTCCCACCGCTGCCTTATAGGTGAGGGTGTCATGTCATATCCTATATCATAATTCCCAACTTCAAGCCCAGAACTTCCTCTGCTCCCAGGCATTGGATGTTTGGCACATTAATTATGTGGTCTCATGTCATACATATGCATTTGGTCATTACTTAACTTGGAATAAATAAGGGCAGTGATGAACACTTTTAACCTCTAAATGCTGCCGCACTTTCTACCATTCTATACAACTGTCCTGTTTTCTATTAATCTATACACCTGATATGTCAACATATATTTATTGTCTGTCTATTTGTCTCTATCTCTATCTGATGATAACTGGTAGGTTGATGGGTTGATTAAGTTGCACTATGGGCCACTAAATTGTTCTTGCTCCCCCTCCGGACCAAATGTCGCCTGCTCTATGCTGTGTCTTTTTGTATAGAATTGCACATATGTTTATTATTAATTCAGAACACTCCTGCATCATGTAGTCAAATACATCAAGATAGCCAGACTTAAGCATGAAAAAGGTCCCCTGTGGCAGAAAGCGGAAGGGAAACCACATCTATTTTTTATTAGTATGTTAATAAAAGATCTATGTTGATTGTGATTTTTTGTGTGTGATATGTATACGTTTTTGTTAAAATATGTTTTGGAAAAGTTTCTATTTACAAATATCCATCATTTTTATACACGTTAATATTTTATACACTTATGGCTGGCGTTGTAGGCTTTATCTTAAATGTGAGCTTAATATGATCCAGCTGTGTAAGTATTTAGAATCATAACCAACGTTTGTTTTGAGCCAAACATTTGTTTTGTACTTTTTTAAGATTTTTTTTGTTATGTCTGACTATGTCAGTCATCATTATGCTCCATTTCCATGACTGATCTCTATTCATCCACCCATAATTTGTCTACCTGTTATGTGGCCTCAGGGCCATTATGTTCTGGGTCTCATTCTAAGCTAATCTATGAATAAAAAAAAACATTACAACTATAGGGTTGACTACAGTCAGGTTGCGTTCTTTAGCCGAATTTCACAAATCACTGAAATATGGCTACTCAAAACCCCTCAATTCAGGTTTGAGTCAGCATTTTGGAAGCCTAAGCAATGGAGCTCCAGCTAAAGGCTGGAGAACTGAAATGAAAATCCATAAAAAAAAGTGGCCTGTGGCCAGCGACTGCCATTCAAAAGTAACAGAACCTATATTGTACTGAGAAGGTGCCTCAAATAACTTCTTCCACTTCTACTGGAAGGTTACTACAGTGAAGGCTTTTAAACATACATGGAATAAGCATGAGGCTGA
Source organism: Pelodytes ibericus (assembly GCA_036172795.1). NCBI lineage: Eukaryota > Metazoa > Chordata > Amphibia > Anura > Pelodytidae > Pelodytes > Pelodytes ibericus. The sequence goes on from CM069860.1 coordinate 60,165,599, forward strand.
ACATAAGATAAGGATTAAAAAAAGGCCGGGCTTAACCAATATTTGTAGACTTTAGACGCTGACCGCCGCTTCCCACTGGATCAGGCACTGTTTCACCGGGTGGGGCAGACCGGTACCACCCCATATCACCTCAGCATCCTTTGCAGTCCACTCCCCGGATCCACCAATGCCCCCATCTGGATCCAGCACTAGCCCTGGGTCAGGGGCTGCCCAAAGGCCCCCAGGCTTGATAAACATAATTAACAAAGTCAGCCAATCAGATGCCTTTCTCATTTAAAATCATTGGATGCTTTGGACAGGGGCTGCACTTTTTTTCTTTGCAGTGCAATTTTTACTTTTGAGTGGCCTGTTTTCCTGGGCCGAAGAGAACTCCTTTGATTACACTGGGGGCTGGGAGCCATTTGGAAGGCTCCCAGCCCTGTTCATCAAACAAAGGGACCAGGGCAAGTAGCAAGTTAAGTAGATGGCTCGGAGCTTTTGCAGGTAGCTCTGAAGCTGAAAAAGAAAATTCAGTGCTGTGCATGAGCCGCTGGTTCAGTATTTGTCATTTTTGAAAATGCACCTTCAGCACATAACCACTACAGTGTTCCTGAAAATACAACTTAAAGTCCAATAATTAGTTAACTAAAGTACCACCAGCTTACAGCAAATGGAATTGTCTTATTTTCTATTTAACAGTTGTTTATTCTGTTCGCTTTGGGGACTTTATGGACTCCATTTCCTCTTCCTCTCAGGAAAAAATGTCAGCAGAGTTAGAACCTATAAACCTATTTTTTTTAGCAGCCAAAACAGTGCTGACTCAGTTGCTGAATCCAGGGCATCCCAAAACGTTAAAATGCAGGGTGGAGGCACTATAGGCCTGACTTCTGGTCCTAAATGTACGTTTCTGTTGATAACTCTGCTATGGATACACATATGTATATTTTTATGAGGCCTGCAGTGCACATTTTTAACCCACTGATTATCTGAATTAATAGAGGCAAAGATGTTTGGTTCCTGGTGCTGATTACCAGGTCTGTTAGTTAGTTATGTTGGAAACATGTGTAATTGCAATTAAAAGTTTGGCAGGTGCAGAAAAAAATTTACATTTTCCAATTGATTTCTATTCCAGGTTTCCTTTTTTATTGGAAAGCATAGGCTTTATGGGCTCTTTCCGATTTTAAACATGTGTTTGGTCACCTATTAAACTACAACTGTTTATTAGGGCTACAATAAACTGGAGATCATTGAGGCGTCTTATCTCAACTTTAACTTTACTTAGAGTTTGCTTAGAACCATTCTGAGTGTAGTGATCACTATAAGTGTAGGAAAACAAGGTGCTAAAAAGTTTAAATATATCATCTAATAATGACACAGATGACAAGATCTGTATTTACAGTTATAAGAATGTTTACGTTGGATTGTAGCATTTATTGTACTAAAATGAGATATGAATAATACATTTTTCAATATGTGATTTGTAATCCAAAAATGAAATACTTAATATTTAAGTATATTTAATGATAGTTGGGTGCAATTGTTTTAGGTCATTCAGCTGTTTTCACAGCTGCTCTGTGGGAAAAAAAATACATTAAAATAAAAAAGGAAGGGTTAGAAAGTGCTTTCAAATGTGTAGTCTGCACTTATATGACCGCATACATTTTCTGATGCTTACTAAAATCATACAAAAACATAGACATAAATAATATGCTAACTTAATCTCTAAATTAAAACATACCTACTGTCAGTGTCTGTAACTCAATTGTATTGTTAGCTATAGTCTTCCATTCTACTAGACCGGTGACTCAGAGCTTGTAGTTTCTTTGTTTCAAGATCCTAGACACATAACATACATTGAGGGGATGTAATATTTTCAGAGTTTTACAAGATACTTGCTAATACATTGTGTGTCAGTGAGAACTTTTGTTGCATAGCATTGTTGCTTATTGAGTGATTTATAAAGCACCTTCATATTCCACAAGATTGAAAAATACCCAAATAAAATATACAAGTATCTGGTGACATAATATGTTTACACATACAGGAACGCTGCCAATGAAGTAACTTTTGACTCAAAGTTATCTCACTTTATTAAGTGTAAAAATAGCATCACTCCCTAGTATTACTTCTAAAACAAATGCTGCTTGATTAAATTGATCTCGTATGCGCTACCTTCACAACCATATGAATAATGGAAAGCCAGATATTACCCATGGTCCACGTCTATAGCGGCCACACATTAAGGAGCGCCTCAAACCGTTCAACAAATAATATATCTAAGGGCATGTTCGTAAAAATATGTGAAAAAATATGTGAAAAAATATGTGAAAAAATACACATTATTAGGCTTTAGTCAGTTGGTATTATTAGCAATGGCTTTTAACATGTTATATTTTCTATTGCAGTAGATAGCATTCAATGACTTGCAAAAGATTAATTCAGGTCATTGAATGGAGGTTTAGTTCACACTTCACTTTAATGAAGACATTCTACAAAATTTATATGAAGAATAAGCAGAACATTTTTTGTATAATATTATTCTGTTAGGACAAGTGGACTGCAAACATCTGCCATTACGGTCTGTACTGGAAAGCTGTTAATGATGATTGAAGTTCATTTGTTAGGTTTAGCATATATCACCCTGTTTTTTTCTTTAATAATTTCTAAAAGTCTTTCCCTCCCCAATAGTAGAAAGCTTTAGTACATTTTTGTTTCTTTATAAGTGTATATTTTCTACATTACACTTAAGTTTTCTTTTGATAGAGTAAAAAGTTAAAATGAACTTTATATACATAGAATAAAATATACTGAAAAACAAATTGTAAAAAACTCACCCCTAAAAAACATAAGTAATACAAATGCCTTGTAGTTTTATTATTCAGGATCGTGGTATGCAATATTTTAGGTCATCAATTATTGAGCACAGATCCAAAACAACAATTTGTCAGTCTCATTTTGGGACAGGAATCGACTGTCGAACATTATAAACCATTAAATAGCATTAGATAAGTTCTTGTAGTAAAACCTTGTTAATTTGTTAGAACTCACAAGTAGGTTTATTACATTTCCAAATTATTTTATTTGTGGTCAGATCAGATGCCGGCCAAGTTCAAGCTTGAAATCTATGGGAGCTTTTGAAAGACTTTTACTTGTGATGTAATAAGCCGGAATGAGTCCATGTGATTTGTTTTATAGCAATTAATTGGAGCCAGAGTGTGTGCTATTATGGCATGGAAATAGTGAAGCATGTATAATTGAACAAATGTTCATTGAAAAATCATGTGCTCATATTTTAAATATGTTTTTATGGCCTTATCAAGCTAAACAAGGATGAAAAAAACCTGAAAAAAGCAGATCCACAAATTTATAAAAATACAGTCTTCCTCTTCTCCAAATTCCATAGGAATATGTAAGTAAGATAAAGCACGTCATCAAAATGCTGTGTGCAATTATACAAATGCACACAGTGCTTAGGATGGATCGAACACTGGTGACTGGCTTTCTAGAAGAAGAGTTATTAGGGTTGATTTATTATGAAGTGAGAACATATTATCTAGACATCCATTTCCATTCTCTGCCATTCACATTTGAACGTTCAGTTCCCTCAAGTGTGAACCTGTGCAGTGGTTTGGGGGTTTTAACAAATATGAGTGTGAGTTCCCATGGCACAAACAACGGGCGCTCTCATAGTTCTTCCTCTAACTCATGTGTGGTGGTTGTAATAACTGGATCACATTTTTATGTTTGAATTGTTTTGTTTGTTTGCAGATACATTAGATTGTGACTAAATTAATTAGCCAAATAACTAGTGACTAAATGAACTAACTGATGTACCCATTTTTTTAGCCACTCCCCTATATTGGTGATGCCCATGCATCCCTCAATGTGTAGTCACTCATCTTAGTTTTTCCCCTCCAAAGGTTAGGAGGTATGGTAGCAAGCATGGTTTGTCACTATTGCCCTAAAGGGATACAAGATAAAACTATGTTAAATCCAGTTTTAGATTTTCTCTAGTTTTATAGAAATACACATAATATTATTATAATATCTGAATAATTTTAATTATGTTATCATTTTTATAGGTATCCCATATATTATTTACAATTTTGTTTTATATTATTACCTATATCAGTTAGATTTTTGTTGTATTTGTTACTTTATTTAAACCTTTAATGTTATTGTATCTTATTTTTGTTCAGTGATTTATAGTGTATACTAGATAATACAGTTTTATTTTTGAAATGTTGCTATGACTCTTGATTACATTATGGAATACTTAGTTGGAATGTTTGTTCATTAAATATACTGTTTAGTAGAAGGGAAATGGTAAAAATTCCATTACGTTTCTTTTTTTTTTTTTTTATATTTATAATCTTTATTATTTTATCATATAAGTAACAAACATCATATTCAAGCATCAGTCAGGATATACAGGGGGGGGGGGGGAAGAGAGAGAGAAAGAGAGGAGAGGGGGAAAAGAGGAAAAGAAGAGAAAAAAAAAAAAAAGAAAAAAAGAAAAAAAAAAAAGAAAAAAAAAAGGGGGGGGACTAATAACTACGTAATTCGGTTTCTTGCAATTCTCTCTTGACTCTCACGTTGAACAAAGCAGTGATTTCCCCCACTGTACTTTCCCCTCTTTCCTATCTCTCTCATTCCCCTTACTATCTCACATAGCGTTAATCCTGACGGATCATACCTCTTATTCTATATCTAAATCATTCATCCTTGATCCACCCATTTATTCTATCATACCGCCAGAGGGAAGGGGGGGGGGTGCTAGGATGGGGGGGGGCCATTTTTAGTGCCACTCCCTATGAGTCTGGTTGAGCAGGGCTGTCAATATAGGAAAAAACAAGGAAAAATCCCCTGGGGGTCTATGGGGGGGTGTATCCATCAGTCTCCATCTACTGGGAAGTGTCAGTTGGGGGGGGTGAGTAACCATCTTGACCATATTTTCTGATATTTTATGCCAAGTCCCACATTCTTAGGGTTTTGGAAAAAGAATCTTTCAGCATTCGCCTGATATTTTATCTGCTCCTTAATCTCAGGCCAAGATGGAATCTCAGTTCGCCTCCAGTATCGTGCAACACAAATTTTAAATGCTGACAAGATATTGATACTTAACGCCCTTCGATTTGTGTCTTGATCTGCTATCTCTCGGTGGAACAAAAAGGTTTGTGGAAGAAGTTCTCCCCTTCCGGGGTTCACCCATTCCATTATCTCAGATGCCTTCTGTCTGATTGGTTTTAATTCATCACAGTCCCACCAGATATGCCATTGTGAGCCAATGGCTCGTTGGCAGCGCCAGCAGATGTCATTGGAGTTTATATCAAACTTCGCCAAACGAGTAGGGACTAAGTAACACCTGTGGGTGAGTTTGTAATACTGTTCCGATATATTGATACAATGATTAACTTTTCTGACCTCCTGCCAAGCCCTGAACCAGTCTCGCAGGGGGAAGACCTTCCCTATTTCAGTTTCCCACTGACTGAAGGCCGGAGCCTTCTCGACCATCACCCCCTTGTCGAGAAAGCTCCGGACCTTCGCTATAACATTTTTATAACCAACAGACAGCAGGAATCTATCCCAGCCTATGATATCTGAAGGAGGATATTCTCTAAGGAAAGATTTAAGTCTAATATAACAGAAGAGTTCCATGCCTGGAAGATTATATTTAATTGTTAGTGTCTCAAAAGGGAGCATTATATTATCTGTATATAGTTCACCTATTGTCGTAATCCCTGCATCAACCCATTTTAATAGAGAGATATTAGATATACACATTGAAAGTATCTGAAGAGGTGCTGCTTTCGAGAAAGTTTCTTTCACGTCCAGGGATTTTTTAATTTTAAATAGAGAGGTCATTACATCAACCACTATTTTGTGCTCGAGCCCCAGCTTTTTATAAAAGTTTTTAGGCAGCCAGACTAGTAAAGCTATGTCCTGATTATTACTTAGAGTTCTCTCTAAAGTGCGCCATCCTACTCCATTAGTTTGTTTTTTCTGATTCTTCATTGCTTTTACATGGGACATCTGGACTGCATCATAGATCTTCCCAAGATCCGGATAGCCTAAGCCATCATAGTTTAAATTGTGTTTGAGAGTGGAGCTGGGGATGCGCGTTTTTTTTGCTGCCCATACAAATTTTGAAAAAATAAGGTCGAATTCCCTTAATGTATTCTTTGGGACTCTAAGAGGAATTGTTCTAAATAGGTATACCAGCTTAGGGAGTATGTATGATTTTAACATGTTTATACGTCCCATCCAAGAAAGTTCCAATTTTGCCCAATGGGAAGTCTGGTTCTGCAAGTTTAGTATCAATGACCTATAGTTTACCGGGACAGTCTTATTTAGTTGCTTAACTATTTTTATGCCTAAGTAGTCTATTGAATCCTTCGCTCCCTCTTTTCTTCCCAAACTTAACAAAGAGTGACGGTCAGCTGCTGTGCAATAAAAAGCAATTGTTTGTGTCTTAAGTAGGTTAATTTTATAATTAGAGAAAGATCCAAATAGCTCTATTGCTTCAAGGAGTGGCGGTATTGATGCCTGAGGTTGTGTTAGTGTTAACAGGACGTCGTCCGCGTATAGGGTAATCAGATGCTCGTCTGCCCCTATTTGAACCCCTTTGACAGCTCTCGACTTTCTCAGGTACTGTGCCAGGGGTTCCATTGTAAGTGCGTACAGTAATGGTGCAAGAGGGCACCCCTGTCTCGTACCATTACGTATATTCAGAAATTCGGAAGCCAGAAACGGACCCACAATTCTTGCCCGAGGGTTTGTGTATAAAGCCATGGTCAGCTCAAGGAATCTTCCCGTGATGCCAAACACCCGGAGGGTTTCCGACATGAACCTCCAGTCCACTCTGTCAAAAGCCTTCTCAGCATCGAGAGCGACTATGACAGAGGGTACTTTTTCCTGGTGTATGAAGTCTATGATGCCAAAAACCCTCCTGGTGTTTTCCAAACCCTCCCTCCCCGGCATAAAGCCGGCTTGGTCGGGATGGATTAATTCATGAATTACCCCTCTCAGTCTATTTGCCAGAATCTTTGAAAATTTTTTCACATCCAAGTTAATCAGTGAAATGGGTCTATAGTTAGTAATCATTTCTGGGTCCTTTCCTGGCTTCGGAATAGGGGAGATTGAAGCCTCGAGCATCTCCACTGGGAAGTTCCCTTCACCTCCAAGTGAGTTGTACATTCTCACCAGGAGGGGGGATATTACTGGTTCTAAAGTCTGGTAGAAGGGAGCAGAAAAGCCATCTGGACCAGGAGCCTTCCCTTTCTTTAATTCTTTTATAACATTAGCTACCTCCAACAGTGTAATCGGGTGGTTTATAGCTTCTAGGCCTTCCTGTGAGAGAAAAGGTAGGTCAAGAGCAGTTAAAAATTTTGTTAAGTCGGCTGACGATGTCGTAGGCTGAGGAAGATTGTATAATAGTTCATAGTAGTCTTTAAAGGCTGTGGCGATCTTTTCTGGAGCAAGGAGGGTTTCCCCGTCCCTTATTATTTTTTTAATTCTAGAACGAGCATTTTGAGCTTTAAGCTTTTTTGATAGCTCTTTTCCTGCTCTATTGTTACTATAGTACCAGCAGCTCTTTAATCGTGCCATTGCACTCTCTGCTCTCTTCTCCAGACCCTTCTTGATTTGTTCTTGAACCACATGAATTTCATTCCCCCTCTGTACTGTGGGATCTAATTTATTCCTCGCCTCAAGTGTTGCTAATGTTATATGCAGCTCTGCCAAATCACTTCCTCTTAGTTTTTTTTGCCTGGCACCCTGCTTTATCAGGTGTCCCCTCATCACACACTTCAGTGTGCACCAAAGAGTCTGGTCAGTTATATTCCCCTTATCATTAAATTCAATAAAACTATTGGCCTGGGTTATTAACTCTTGTCTGTTCTTGTCAATGCTCAGCAACTGCTCGTTCAATCTCCAATTATTACGTGACCTATATTCTGGATTATCTTTAATCTCCATGTATACTGGAGCGTGGTCTGACCACGTGATATTGCCCATTGTAGACTTAAGACATCTCCCAAGCATGGATCCCCTGACCAAAAAGCAGTCTATCCTTGAGTAGGTCTGATGGACTTTTGAAAAGAAGGAATAGTCTCTATCCCCGGGATGATGCACCCTCCAAACATCATAAACATTATGCTTGAACAGACACGTAGAGAAGGCGTCTGCCTTACTCTTCATGCGTGCCTCTAATTTCTTTACTCCTGCTGACTGTCTGTCCAGATCGAAGCTGGCAATGGCATTCAAGTCACCTCCTATTATCAAAAAACCCCTAGCCAACCTATCAATATGTTCCATTGATGTGTTCATGAATCTCACCGTACCCTCCGATGGAGCATATAGGTTAACCAAAGTGTGCAGGATATCATTAATCCTGCACACCAGTATCAACCTTCGAGCTTCCCGGTCTACTTCCTGATAAATATACTCAAATTTAACTCTAGCTGAAATTACTATTGCCACGCCCCTTTTCTTTTTTAATTGCATTGAGGCTACATATATGTGGGGAAATTTAGAATACTTCCATAAAGCCCCCTTATTTTGGGACCAGTGCGACTCTTGTACAAAGGCAATATCTACCTTGTTCCTAACCAGTGTATCGTAGAGATAGGACCTCTTGAACGGGGAGTTCAGGCCCTGCGTGTTTAGTGTCATTAGTTTTAAATGACCCATTGGACGTGTTTATGCCACGTTCCACCATGGCCCAACCCCCCACCCACCCCCCATTTCCCGTGGCGGCAGACCACTAACATACACTCATTCTTCCCCATATATACATCATACTTGTTCACACTGGTTAGAGATCTAATCTCCAACATGCGTGAGAAAAAGAAAACTCCCTTATACCACCAGGGAGAGTGCGGGAAGGTATGAACTTAGTGAAGGGGAATTGTTTCTTTATTGATTGTTATTATCCCATTTTCCCCATAAGAAGGGGGGGGGGGGATAAGGGGGCGCAGGGATCGAGAACACCTTTCCATTAGTAGAGAGGAAGAAAGGAACAAGCGGAAGCGCGGAGAGAAAAGAAAAACAAAAAAAAACATCCCCTCTCTTTCCCTCTCGCCTCTCCCCCTTAAGTCAAGTTTAAAAAAAGACCATGATTATGTACAGTCAATAACCTACATAGAATTAATACAGTGCATACCAAAGAAAGAATACATATAATAATAGTTGGGGTTCCACTGAACACATTTCATCACTGGCAAGGTGGGGGAAAAGGGTAAAAAAGTGTGCATTCGTCTTTTTGCAACCTTTTACCTGAGGTAACATAAGTATAACCCCATCTCCCTATATCAAGTGCACACCTTAAGGTAGTGAACATCCAGGAAGTACCCATCCTTAAATCCTGTATACTCACAAACAATTTACCCATCTTAGCCGGATAGGTTCCCAGCAAAGTACTTCCCAAATCCAAATACCAATGTATTATTATGTGCAAACCGTATCAGTTATATCTCTCATGATAGGTTAAGTTTCCAACATATATCATCAAGCAATAATTGGAGACGGAAAAGAAAAGAGAAGGAAAGAAAGAGGGAGAAGAAAAACCTAATTATGTACCATCGATAACCTACAGTAAATTAATACAGTGCATACCATAGAAAAAAATACATATCATAATAGTTAGAGTTCCGCTAAACATATTTCATCATGGCCAGGTGAGGGATAAAGGTAAAAAACTGTGAAGGTACTTCTTAAATCTAAAAACCAATAAGTTATTACTGTGCAAACCGTGCCAGTTATACCTCTCGTGATAGGTTAAATTTCCAACATATATCGTCAAGCAATAGGTGGGGAAAAAAAAAAAAAAAAACCCATGCGTACGTCTATTGACATCGTTTTACTTTAAGGTGATATAGGAGCATTCCAATCGTCCCATACTCAGACACTATCTTGAACCAGTGAACGCCCAACAAATACTCAAAAGTAAGTCATATCCTGTGTGTTTAATCCATTTCATATATCATAGCCAGGTGCACCTCACTCCATACAACACTTATGTGACCAGTATCAGATATTAATTTACAAAGCGTAATCCCGTACCTATAGTGCCAACTGTGCATATCTTAATAGGTTGAATTTCCATTTCCATCTGTGTCATCACCAAGCCTATGTGCAGAAGAAAGGAAAGAGACGAGAAGGAAGAGAGGGAAAAAAAAAAAGAAAGTCTCTCCCCTCTCTCTCCTCCTCTCCCCCCCTCTCCCTCCCCTCCCTCCTCCCCTCCCCGTACGTCCATCAACGTCACCCTGGTCTGGATAAGCAGGCGAGACCTGCCTCCACCTCGCGGAGATACATAGCCCAGGGGGTAAATATCCAAGAGTCGCCCCCAGGCACATCAGTATCGCATTACCCATCTTAACCAAGTAGGCCTCCAACTGGTACTTTCATTCTATGCGTACCGCAAAAATTATACATCTCTTAAATAACTTGAGTTTATAAATCAAACATATGTCATCCGACAATAGATAAAAAAAGGAGAAAAAGAGAAAGAAAAAAAAAGAGAGAGAAGAGAGAAAAAAAGAGAAAAAAAATATACACAAATACATAAATTTAAACTTCCATCTTCCTCCTCCCTCCATAACCCCCTCATTCCATAAGTAGGTGTATACCCCAATCCCCCCTTCTCCCCCTCCCCCCCTCCCCATCGACAATTTTTCAATTCATCATTTCAATAGACCCCAAAGGATCAATTTATCTTTAGCCTGCTGGACCTCTGTATATATATACATCTTATCTTTGTATGTTATTCGAATTTTAGTGGGGAAACCCCATGAATATAGAATGTTATGTTCTCTCAAACATGAAGTAATTTCCGCAAATTTCCTCCTTGCCAATCTTGTTGCAGGGGAGAGGTCGGCGTAGAATGCCAAATGAGAGAATTTTGCTGCCTTTGATAGGTTTTTCCGATGTTCCTTGAGCAGTTCCTCTTTGACTTTGTAACAGTTGAAGCACACAATTACATCTCTAGGGGTGTTGGTCTGGGATAGATGAACCGGTTTAGGAAGGCGATGTATTCTATCCAAAGGAGTAGTGCCTAAAATTTTCTGATCCAAATATGTTGTCAACATTTCCCCAAGGTATGAATCAAGATCGGTTATATTCTCATCTATTCCCCTTATCTTAAGGTTAGATCTCCTGGAAGGGTCTTCCAAGTCCGCCAGTTTAAGGTCCAATCTACTAATAGACCTATTGGCCCGCTCATTCTGTTCCTGTAGTTCTTGAATTTTTGTTTGCAAAGATTGAATTTCAATGGCTTGTGTCTTTATAGCTGCTTTAACCTGGGCAAACTCCTCCTTATTGTCGTTTACCATTTTATCCAGGTCGATCTTGATCTTAGAATAAAGAGAATCCAGAGCTGCCAATAAGTTTGAGTGTGAAATGGCATCTGTGGCGTCTTGCAGGGAGGACCCAGGATGGCTTTCTGGTGGACTTCCATCCTGAACAGCCGAAATGTTTGACAGATTTTTAGGTGAATAATAGGACTCAATTGGAATAGGCTTAGTAGACTTATTTGTTGTTTTATGTTTCTCGGATTTTTCATGTTTATCAATTTTTGGAGCCATGGTGCAATGAGCCACTGGATGCTCAGCTCTCAAATATAAAGTCTATATCCTAAATCACCAATTTTTTCCTTTCTTTCTCTCCTCCACGCCCCTCTCTCTCTCCTCTCTCTCCTCTCTCCTTCCCAATTCCGACAATAAGAGAATATAGAGTTTTAGAGATGTTTCTGGGGGACTCCACCCTGTTTTAGTGGACCTGTTCTACCTGCAGCCTTGTGATGGAGCTCAGGCCCTTATCAATAATCTCCACAAAATGCGGGAGAAAGGTATTCCTTCAGGAGCAGTAATTATATTTGTGGAGAGGGTGAAAATGGTTCACAGAGGGGGAAAACAAACAACACTGCTTATTTATATTAGTTCCAGCACAATGTTCTCCACAGGGAAGAGACGTTTATAGATCAACAGGTCTCATATCACCCACACGATACACTAAATTCAGGCGCTCAGGGGCGTACATATACAGTTCAGCTTTCAGTCTAGAAGTCCTTAACAGCCCCCAGGGAGAGATTTACATAGCCAATGGGAATACTTGCGTTTGGAAGTAAATAGAACCCCACTGAAGGTGCCGCCAATCCTCCGCTCTGCGAAGTTTTCTGGGGCTTTCAGGGGAGTCTACGTGCACTTTCCTGCTTCCGGTATAGTATATTTTGTAGGTAAGGTTAGCATAGATGGTGTTCAGTCGTCGCAGTCGCTCCAGTTGATAGTTCTTCAGCGTACCTTCACCAAGAGGCGGACTCGCGGCACTCGTGGCACTTCCTGGAGTCTGACAAGGGCAGACAGTGTGGCTCCCAGGCCCAGCGCTAATTCAGTTTTTCGGCGTCTATTGTTTCGCGGTCATCACCACCTCCAACTCCGTACACACCCTCCTCGCACCACGCAGCGCGTCTTACGTCATCACGTCATCGGCAGGTTGGGTCCATTACGTTTCTTTTAATGTGACACTTTCTTTAGAATACATAAATGATCCCTGAACTATTAACTTTAATGTTTTCTTTTTTTTTTTGCTGATCAATAGAAACGTGAGTCTTTTATCCTTAATAATAAAACCAGACAATAGGTGAAATGTCAATATGTAGCTGCACTCTCTGTTTGAGAACAGTCAGTATTTATTTACCTGTGCAGCTTCACTATAGGGTTACATGGATGGACAACGCCAATTAACTAAGATAAGCACTTATCGTGTGATCGCTGGCCAGGAACCAATCGTGACGTTTTGGTGCTTGCGTCGTTTGGGACGCAATCACCTTGCATCACGAAGGGGTTAAGCTGCACTATTAGGTAAACAAAGAGTGAACTCATTTCAACCGTTGTTTTTTGAACAAAGAATATGGGATATACTTTCAGAAGTAATTTCAATAGTAATTCATAGAAGTACCTATTCATTGAAAACCTATTTTAAACGGGCTGAGTCTTTAAATACGTGGTTCCCAAACCAGTCCACACTCCCCTGCCCCCCCAAACTCAAGTTTAGAACTGGCTAATCACTAAATCATGTGCTGTTAGGGGAGCTTGAGGACTTGTTTTGGAACCACTGTTTTAAATGTATTAGCATACTTTGCTTGCTGCCATTAATTTGGTGGTGAATATAATATAAAACATGAAACATAAAATCACCCTGAAGGAGAGAATAGCAGGAATTAATAAATCCCATAATATACTAAATTAAGAAACACACGTACATGGTTTAAAATATCTGCCTTCATCCCTATCAATTGCAATAATTTTACAAGTCTAATATATATAACATTACAGTTGTGTTATGAACACATTCACAACCATAGAGAATGTTATATTACCTTCTGCCAAAACATCTCACCTTCAATCGAATCTATCTATCTCAAGAAACTTGCTAGCTAAATACTAGCCAGTGTGCAAGGTGTACTGTTTGCACAGGTGAAAAGAAAACAACAAAACATTCATCTTAGATTACAACACCCACTGGAATTTAATTAGCAATGCCTAATATTTGACATTACGAATTCCATAACAGACAAACACACACAACGTACAGTGCTGAGAAGTAATTAATACATGAAACAGGGAGTGTTTGAAGATTTATCGCTCTTCACATGCAATAACATTTTTGTTTGCCACCCGGATTCTGTATTAAGTGCTAAAAGCCCTGAGAGCTAGGTACGTAAATAAATACACACAATCCAGGCAGAAAAACTATAAGGGAATCTTCTGTTGCAGTTTCTAAGAAGGTGAATGCACTTCATATACTGTATGTGCCAGAAACCTCAAAACAGCATCCTGTAGAGTAGACTGTGATGTTAAGCAATTAAATCTCATGAAGAAGTTAATACCCCTGTATGCTGCCTGAGAATACAATAATTAAATTATTCTTAGCAAAGCTTTATGAAATTCACAAGAAGAGTAACAAATCAAAGGCTTGAAAGCAGCCAAGGAAAATAAAGTGTGCCATGTATTAAAATATATTACCAAATGCACTGGACAGTGGTAAATTTCCTTAATTTGTTTCTTCATCCATGTGTAATAGTAAGTGCTCAATTTAAAGAAGAACATTCCTTAATTAAGGGTGTGAACTGGAGTATGTTTCAGTCATCATTTACTGTCGGTTCACTTGCTAAAATGTCAGCTGTACTTAATTAAGATGCTTCTTTACATAATTTTCCATCCATCTTGAGTCCAATTTTAGGATTTGATGTATTTATTGAGGTCTTATAACATTTTGCATTCATGTAGGGATTCCCTAATCCTGATTTTAACGAAAGGTGGATATTATAAATGTATCACTTTGCAGATACATTTTTTGACTCTCTGTGTACTTCTGTCTTTTGTTGTATCTGCTCCCACATTAAAGAGGCGCTATAAAATGGCAGGTTTCATTCTGCTTAATAGTTGTTCATTATCTTTAGGTGATGACGAATGACATGCCTTCACATTAGAATGGACCCAGATTCTAGCACCATTGCATGTATTTATCAGCAACACTGTGTACTCAATCAGTGAAATTGTTTTTAGAGATATGATGTTTTAAAACATAAGGACAGCCAAACTGAGCTCATTATCTTCTAACAAAAAATCTGTGTGGTTATTTAATATTCATGTTTTATATTTAGGCTGGCAGGACCAAATAAAATAAATGATGGGCACTCCACACTCCTTTCAATGATAAAGTGCTTTAATAAAGTGAAACGCTGATAACTACACACAGGGGTGAATAGGAAGAGACCACACCTTACGCGTTTCGCGTATTCCTATCCTTAATCAGCCACCAAGTGGAGAGCAACAGTATAATAAGGAGACTATTCATGTAAATCACATGGTTATGTTGGGTATTCACACACATTTCTCCAGGCAACGGTAAAGCCCAAATAAAAAAATGATTAATCCAGGGTAGAATTTACTAAATTTTAAAACCACACTGAGAAGTAAATACCTTGGCCTAATACACCTTGCCTTATAATATTACTCAGACAAGTTGGCATAGAATAACTAGGTACATCATTCTAGCGGGCAATGGTCCTGCCCATTCAAATTAACTGCTTTATACATAAATAAGGCTATAAATATAGAGACATAGGGTTATTACGTGCCATGCACTGTACAATGTGGAATTTTGGAAAATGTCAGTTCTTCTTTAAGCAGTTGAAAAATCATGACATTGATAATAAGGGAATACATTCCTCATTCCTATAAGCATAGTGAGATACCTGTCTACATGCATACGTTGCCAAGATAAAATAAAACATGATGGAAAGATTAAAATGAGTTTTAAAAAATAAAATTCTGCTTTAAGCAGTATATACTTTACCATGCACATATTTCATGTACTTTCAAGTGTCATCTTCAAAAGAAAAGCATTATGTCATAATTCTACAATAAGTTTCTTTGCAAAGAGGTAACCAGCTGAACACAATTAAGCCACAAGATGATAAAAATAGACAAACGGATCAAATCTTTTTTCTATCCAGAGGTCATCAGAGAGGCACACTGAATTGTGTTGAAGTGTGCTCTGTTTTCCCAATGTCCTGGTCTTGTGAACAAGTTTTAGATTTCAATTTTAACAGGGGCCCGTAGGCATATTGCCAGACATCTATTTTTCTCTGTTGTCCTTTCCAATCCATAGATCATACAGAAGCCCTCTTCTGTCATGTAATCCTATCTACCATGAAGAGCAAGGTGGAACACTGGCACAGTGAATCAGAGAGCTGAACCACATCTGTCAGTATCACCAAAATCACTTCAAAGAAAGGTCATCTCGTTATATAATATTTGAAATTGAGAATCCCACTGCATCACCTTGGCTTCAACTTTTAATATGCATACCTAGGACATGAAGATACCTTTGTAGTTCTGCTCTCATTTGTTCCCAAGATAGAGCATTGTTAAGTTACTTTGTTTAAGGTTCAGACAAAGAGTAGAAGAGCACACTCAGTCTCACGTTTGAAAATCAAACAGACATATTTATATTTATACCATTAAAACACCTTGAATTTAACAAAGTTCTATATAGAGCTTAAGTTGTTCTTATTGGCCAATTAACCTAGTTTGTACTTGCTAATCTGCAAATAATAAAACTAATAACATGCACATTTTTAAATGCAAAAGAGAAACCTCCAATGATTCCCAGTATGCAGAGAAAGTGTGAGGGAATAATTGAGCTTATTTCCCTTGCCCGTCCTGATGGCCACTCAACCTCCTTCTATAAAATTATCGTACCTGCCTGTGTCTGGAATATATATATGCTCAGGTGTTCCTAGTTATCTGGATGTCATTGTTTTATAAACCACCTCCAACCAGTACTCTTTGTTGGTGTATTTGCTATGACTTTCTGGACATGCTGATCCCTCTCAGTGTCTTTGCCTGATTATCCTGGATTTTGACTAAGCTAGTTTTCCAGACTTTGTTTGCTCTTTCCTGCCATGACCCATTTTCTTGTGACCCTGTCTATGACTGTTGCTCTTTCCCTTTGGCTCCACAATGACAATATGGAAGATTACTAAGACCACTTTTTGTGGCAGAGTGGTCATCCTTGGGAGAGAGTGGTCACCCTACTTAGGTTCCTGAACCTGCTCCTACCCATGCATCTGGACTCCAGCGGGACATGGCAGCCATAACCCTGATGTCTGATTTCAGACTTCTTTAGGATACACACTTCTTCACATTGTAATATATGTGATTAAATGAGACTGTGCCTCACCACATGTATGCATATTACTCACTGTTAATATTTATACCAAGCTCTTCTCTTAATGCCTGATTTTTGGTATTCCGGAACAGACCACATTGATGTTTTATAAATTGTTGCTGGCATGCGTAATGTCATTTTATTTAGCGTTATAGCACCAGTGACCTTTCCGTAAATACTTAGCAATTAAAATTCCCAGACAGTTGATGAAGACAATGTTATTTATCTTCTTATGAGGTGAGTAAAAGAGAAACAAAGTGGGTGGGAGGTTCACTGTCTATATGCTGGAACATTGACATATAACAATAACTTTAAAGGAATTTTGTCACTGAACAATAAAAAAAAAGTCACCTAAAGTGTAAAACTAAAGGTAAAAACAAGGTTATGAAGACAACCTAAACTATGGAACATATTTTTCAATACATGATAGATTTGATTAAAATAAACTTTATTCTTCCAAATAGAAAAATGCTAAGGAAAACATTGGCTCATCATATTATTTGGCTGTGTTGTTACCCTCAAGGGGATGATACCAAGGTTAGTAATTTACACCAATTAGAGTTAATCCCTTCAGCACAATCACAGTTTCACTGCTTGGGAGTAGAGATGTATAATTCTATCTAGAGCTATAAAAACAAATCTGAACATTATATGAGTGCATATGGATGTTATGTTTGAATTCAGATTACAAGTAGACATATGATTAGCCAAACAGAGTGAGGGGAAAGATATGTTGAGATGTTTATTAAGATACCAGACAGGTTCCTAAGATGTACTAATTAGAACAGGTCTATCGTTCAGCCACCTGTTCTCGTGTTTGCACAGCTTGAGGTCTTGTTCTGATTGTGATCAGGTGTTCCAAAGGATAAACTGGATGATTTATCAGTGTAAAAGTGTGTCAACTCTTGTTTAAACTTCACAATAATGTCCTCCTGTAAATGCTAATAAATTACACACATCTCAATAACTGGGTAGGAGTGCATCTTGTATAATAAAACATATCATCATTTGGGAAGAGAAACTGTCTATAATTTTCATTATTTCAAGAGACAAGGGAGTAGATTTAATTCCGGTCGCTAAGGCCGGAAACAGTTAAAGTTTATTCCTGAACAGGGAGCACAGAAACACTGTGAGTTCCATAAAACACAGTTATCCCCAATTCCCTGTTAATATAATGCTATGGTATTGGGGGTATATGTTCTCCCCCTAGTCCTCTAACGTCCTCCCCAAATAAAATAAAAATACATCCCTCCGAGCCCAGCAGTAACCCGCTGGCCACATTAAATAAAATTATAGGGGACACAGACTGGCTCAATGCCTGTGACCCCAGCCCTAAATAAACAATGGCCCCCAGGAGCCGCAGGCTCGAGTACGCCTGCGGCCCCAACATTAATTAAATAATGGCCCCCAGAAACAGCAAGCTGGCATATACCTACAATTAAATAATGCCACTATGCCCCCATTTAATGGCTACCACTCCTCCCCATTGATTGTAATGTAGGGGCTGCAGGCATATGCTGGCCTGGGGGTCATCTTTTTATTTAATGTAGGGGCCGCAAGAAAAGTAACCTTTTTGTTAGTGACTTTAAGTGCTGTTTGTCTACCCTACTGCACTAAAAGGGTTAAAATGTGCAAATAGCGTCTACGTTAAGCCCTGTTTTTTTGAATGTGTTAAATTAACGGGAAAGAATAAAACATTAATTTTTACCAGCAGAAATTAAATTACTGTTGGTGCAGTAGTTTACGCACAGAACAATGTTTTAATGGCATTTTTAAATGTCCATTAATTTACTGCTAACAGGACTTTTTTAAGTAACAGGGAGCATTGCATCTACCCTAAGGTGCACTAATGTTCACACTATTCTTTTCAATTTACAAAATATCCCCAGGACGTACTTGAAAACCACAGTTAAACACTATTGTTAGTTTCCACCGTGATGGCTCCATTTTATTGGAATGTCGGACCAGAATAGCTCTTTATATACATATCCAAATCAAGAAAAAGTTCTACATTGAGCTCTGTTGTAGGATTTCATACATCTAATTAAATGTCAGTAAGTAACTAAATATTCTGCATTCTAAAACAATTGATCTGCTTCACATGTTCATAAATATTTACATTTTTTATGTAAGGAGTAGCCAAGGAAAGGGTTAACTCTGCTTTCCACTAATCCGCCAGGCAGTCCATCATGACACTTAGAATTGTTATTTTACCAACAGACTGTTTTCTCACCAAGTTATAAAATCTCTTTAAAAACAACAGGCCCAAAGGGATTTGGTTTAAAAGCAACACCAATTTGTGCTTTCCTACACTCCAAGCCTTTTTTTCCAACTATTTTAACAACTTCTTTATGTTCGGTTGTTGACTAGGAACTAATTTTAATTTAATTCTTGCCACCTGCCTCTGTATAACTTATTTTCTCAGGTGTGAAAGTGAGGCAAGATTTCCCTTAATTCACATTTTCAGGTGTCAATTGAAGCTTTACTTCCTTTAACTCCTTGAATTCTTTTTAAACTAATACAGCACACTAGTATACTATAGTGAGTATGAATGTCACTTCTGTTAATGGCTGCATGTTGCTATGTCATTAGGAAGTTTTATCATGATCATAGCTGGGAACACTCTGGGTGAAACCTAGCTGCCATGCACTGTGATGCGACCACACAATTAGTTTATGTGGCTAGTTCATGGCACTCACCACTGGTTGAATTAATATAATGTTGTCATTCCTGAGGCACATTTGTGAGGCACTATGGTTTCTCGCTTGCAAACAGTTGGAAGTGTTATTCTCAAAGATGTGGTAAGGGCAAGGGGGGAAAGCTTGCCCCCCTGGATTTTTTCCTTCCCCTTTCAAAACGTCAGAATACATGGATCATTATGTAGGTAGCTGTAATATTTATGTGTGCTTCTCAGTAGAAATGTGGGGATGCATTGGCAGATTGGCAATGCTGGTGGCAGAATGGCAAGTGTTGGGTCAGATTGACCATTTGGAGATGCACTGTCAACTGTTGGGGAGGCAGATTATCATGTGTGTGGAAGCAGATTGAGAAGTGTGAGGGCAAATTGGCAAGCCTAGGGGACAAATTGGAAAGCCTGGGGGGCAAATTGGAAAGTCTGGGGGGGGGGGGGGGATTGGCACGTTATAGGGGAAATTGGCAAGTCTGGTGTTCAGATTGGCAAGTGTGGTGATACATTGGCAAGAATGGGGGCAGATTGGTTAAAAGGGTGGAGCATTGGGGACATAAAAATTATGCCCCCCTCCCCTAAAAAAAATTCTGCGGACACCCATGTTCCCAGCTATGGTTGTGCAAGGTACCTTTTGTTTTTAAAATGTTTTATTATATATTAACCATAGCTGTCTACCCCTCCAAGGGGATATCTATTTATCATACTCAAGTGAACATATTTTTGATCTGTTATTGGTTTATAATCCAATCTCAATAATCCAATCATGATTCATGTGCATTCTATGATAAGTGGCTGTAACTGGTGTGAGTGGCGCTTTAGTAAATAAGTTCATGCTGTGCTCTTAAAACTCTGCTTTGTCTCAGTCCACGCAACATTACTTCTCACACCTAATATCAGCTCTCTCATCAAACCCCAAGTTCAAGTTGTTGGAGAAGATTTTACACTTGCGCCAAACCAAATACCACCTCTATGCAGAATACAGTCAGATCTACTTCCACCTGACTGCACTCCTTTTGTCATGTCAAGTGTAAGGGGAATGTCTGTTAGCCATCTCTATCTGGATGTCTGATCAATACCAAAAATGTAATCCCTCTAAAATGATAATCTCTTAAGTGTCATCCATCCCGGCCACCATTACTGTTGAAAATTCTAATTGTACCCACTCGCTACTGCTGACTGTACCCACTAACTGAGCCCTATGTCTTGGAGTTGTCTTTGACTAGGTTCTCTACTTTGTCCTCTATGTTCAGTCCCTGACCAAATCCTGTAATTTGCACCTGTGGAGCATTGGTCTGTTCCTCAGAAAGGAGGCTGCCAAAAACCTACTGGGATCACTTGTTAGCTCTCATCATGATTACAGTAATACTCTTCTGACTGGTCTAGCTCTTTCTCCCCTGCAATCTTTTACAAATTCCACTGTCAGGCTCATCTTTCTCACATGTCATTCCGCATCAGCTGCTCCACTCTGCACTGGATTCGCATCTGCTCTAGGATATCATTTAAAACTCAATTTTTTAGCTACAAAGTACCCCACCCTATTCCCTACATTGCCTCCCGATAGTACCCTGGGGAACCTGAAATGAACTATGGCTCTCCTCCATCCTTATCACCTCTTCTCATTTGGCCTGCGAAACTTTAGCCGAGCTGCCCACTTTCTCTGGAACTCACATCCCCAAATACTGTTACTACCATCATGTATTGACCTCTTTACTCACCGTGTGTCTCCTATGCTTGCGAGCAGTGTTCTCTACCCCAAATATCGCTCTCTCCCTATTCGTCTAACATAGTATCTCGTTTCCCTTTCTGCCCTGTACAAAACATTACATAAATGTTAATGTAGTATAATTCTAAATCTACTACACTCAACTTTACTATTATACACGGTATACAAATACTGTTAGCAGCATAGTATGGGAATTTATACCAGTTAACCAACAGAGACATCAATATCTCATTCTGAGCATGCAGTTATATGTTAACAATTAGGTGCTAGGGTGGAGCAAGCTATTTTTATTGCATACTCAATAATGCCAAACCTAAACACTGCTTATTATATGAATGCTGACAATTGATTTATACATTGTGTTAGGAAAACTGCAGCAAATGCATAACGTAAGAGAAATATGTTTTAAAAGTATCTGTTCTGTCTACTGCTTATGATATGCAAATTACACATACCAGATTGAAAATGTGTTACTTTCCATATCAAGCCATAGCTGATGTTATAAACAGGGGACCCCACAGACACATGTAGAACATATAGATCTCTTTTTTCATGAATTTGTTTACAATTTGTTTACAGTCCCTTTAATTTAACATGCAAATGATAGAGAACATGCAGTATGGTTTGCAGCAAACCATACTACACCAATTCAAGTAAAAAAGGACTTTAATGATCAATCTTCAGAATAATATATATCCAGCCCTAAATGTTAATGTATAGTTTATGTTGATACTGTTTCTCACTGAGATTATGGTTGAATCCTAAATTAACATGGGAAATGTCTTAAAATTGAGGTAGCTGTTTAAAGATCTCCTGAGACAGTTATCTTCTTAGGCTCCAAAGTGTCAAAAAAATCCTACTTAACACATGTACACACATATAGGATTTCCAGCTTTTTCTCCAAGACACCTAATCCAGATGTGGAACAAAATGCAAACGGCATGTTTGAAACGTGTCACAATCCATAACATTTCCAGGAACGCATTACACGTTGTTTCTAGGAAAATACAGTATATACTTTACATCCTAACAAGCAAAAAACACTATGATCTAAGCTAAGATGAGAAGATAGAAAATAGTTTTCTATGCTCTGTAATAGGTTAATAGAACTATACTTTATTAGCTTGTATAAAATGCAAATATGAAGACTATTCATAATCTAGAAAGAAATAATGAAAACAAATATATATATATATATATAAATCAAATGTTAAATTAAAATAAACTAAAAATGCTGAATCAACAAAATTATAATAGAAGACGTCATGATGCAGTGTGCAAGTCTTCCCAGATAAAAAAACTAAATGCACACAATATTGTACCCAGCAAAACTCATGAATGTAACAAGATGATAGGAAAAAAAGTGATTAAATATGGTAAGGAGTATGCAATTCATCTGGCTGTAAAGATAATTTAGCAAACAAACTGTGCACAAACCGATGTAGTTAACCGAAAATATATGTTATCCAGTATTGTTGACTTTATATGCCACTTAAGAAATACACATTGCTTTATTTGGCTCAACTTGGGGTTTCCCTTTTCTTCAATAAAATACCGGCCATGCTGTTGGCTCCATAGACCTAACATTGGTCTTGAGCCAATTTTTTTTTTTACCAACCTGATGGTAAAATACTGGCTGGGTGGCAATAATTATAATCAAAGGTCAGAATCACCTTGCAGCATTTGTTTTCAGTGATTTAAATTAAATATTCGAGGGGGCGCTGCTTGACATAAGCCAAGATGACAGCTTAAGAGGGAGCTCCACTAATTTCGCCAGACCATAAAAATTAGCCAATCAAAAACAATGGGCAAGTCTCATAATACCTGCAGACTCCAAAGAACACAGGGAACAAAAAGAGTTTGCAAAACAACTTTATCACACACTTTTTTAGACCATCGCAACAATCAAAAATACCACAGGTCTTACAAAATGGCATCAAGAGACGTTCCCCTGAAAAGACTGTCCACTCTTTAAGGATCTCAAAGTAATCACAGACATAATAGCAATAGAACACAAATCAAACTGACGATCTGAAAGATTTAATCAGAAATCTTCCAAGAAAAAGAACATACTGCTTACATAATAAAAGGTGGCCAGGCTGAATTAAAAGAAGAACTAACACACATCAGCTATGAAATTAAATGTATCATTAAACAGATTAATATATATAATACGGAACAAACTAAAAACAGAAGTAACAGATATTAATAAACACAAGTTAGAGACTACTAAACTAATTACTATGCTACACCAACAACAAACTTTAACTAGATAACAAAAAAAAACAAACACATGTTAGATTGAGTAGAAAAACTATGGGACTGTGTAAGAGACATCTTTTTAAAAATATCATAAAAAAAGAAACAGAAACATTACAAAATTGAATAATATATGCAGTGTACAAAAAAAAAAAAAACTAGTGTCAAAAGAACAACCAGGGATATGAACTGTATCTTAAACATTTTAGAAGATAAAAAACTGCAATGTTAAACTCTATAAAAATGGATCCATGGATATATCAAGTCAGTAATATTGACTGATACCCAGATGTATCTTCTAAACACTTTACAAACTAGAAAAAAGGTCAAACCAATCACTTCTGCTTTAAGAAAAGCTATTATTTTTTACAACTGAGGTCAACCATACTCTATAATATTTCACAAAGATAACATACAAGCAATTTTAAAAACACCATGTAAAAAAGTAGCTTTATTGAATAAATTAATCAACCAGATATACAAACTCCTAAGTGGAAAACTATAGCAAGAAATGAAGAGAAAATAAACTGGAAATTGACAAATAGGAAGAAAAGAAGAAACTCCTAAATTCCTCATAAATATCTATATTTAATAATTTAGAATAAATCAATTTTTTTAAATTATATAACTTAGAATACATAGCATACTGTAACAAATTAATTATTAATTGAAAATATGGGTGTTTTACACAATGGAATGTAAGATTAGTTACCATATTTTAAACTAAATAAAATAATAACAAAAACAAAATTATTAATAATATAAACCAATATAGTAATGCCCTTATTACTGCAAATACAGAGTTATGTCTACTACACAGCAAGGAATAATATATCTAGATTTTTTAAACAATGCTGTGCTAAATGCTTAGTATTACATTTATGGACTATTTATAACCAATGAAGTTTACCTCTGGAACAGTGATGCAACTACATCAAAGTTGTCATCACTAACAAACCTTGAAATACCAACTGTAGACATAAGGATATATAAATATTTAAAATGTTGACCTGAGATCTTAATTTAAAAAAAAAGTAGGTAAAATATTTAGAAATGACATAAATGAATAAAAACCGTTTTCTTTAAAAACATCTAAAAAAAACCCTATAAACATACTATCTGCATAAAAAGTTCAAGTTTAAGGATCCTGATGAAGCCTATTTGAATGGGTGAAACGCGTTGATCAGATCAAGCATTACCCAATGGAGATTGAGACTCTCCACAACGATTTGTCAGAACCGGATCCTGTTTTATCTTGTGTTCCAGACTTTTGCTTCCTTAAGGATCTTCCTGATCTTATAGTTTATTAGTCTTTATTGTTTTCAAGCAAAGAGAGCACACACATAAAATACAAAATTGAATACAAAGAAAAAGAATAAGAACAAGACAGAAAAATCCGGTAATCATTAATTTCAATGACCCCCCTCCCTCCCCGTTCCCTCCTCCCCCGTGAATCCGTCCCGAAGTCATCACCCGCATTAGACTTAGTTAATATACAAGATATCAACATGGAACAGTCACCGCCCTACATTTATTCCCCATCTGTGTCCAATGGCCTCTTAAACAGGCGAAAAGTGAGTTGTCTATCTTCCATATAAATGATAAGGGAGAGGGAAAAAAGAGAGGGGCAGAAAAGAAGAAAAGGAAAAAAGAAAGAAGAAAAAAACTAAATAAAAAAAAAAGAAAGATCCATAACTTCACCATACTTTCATATTCACCTCCTTCCATTCAATTTCTCACCTTCACACTTCCCACTTCCCACACACACCATGTCCACCGGTCGTTCCATGGGGGGGGGGGGGGCGCAGAGAGGGCCAGGCAGTCCGGTTATCTACCGATTATTCTCGTGTGCAGGGGTCCCCACCATATCCCCCCACAAGATCCATGTCTTTTTTATTAAATCGTGTTACCATCTACTGAAATCTCTTTATTTTTGGAGGTTGAAAGAACACCAACCCAGGAGATAGAACCTTCAATTTAGTATACAGTTTGTCCTAACAATATGGACTATATGTGAGTGCTATATGTCTTACATTCTGTATTTTTGCACAGTTCAAACAGATTTATCTCCTATACTGGTCACTTTAAGCATTTTAGCACACTGTCACTTTGTGTTTATTGTTGTTGTATCATTAGGAAGATATAAAATTCACTTTTGATATACTTCATTAATGTAGCGAAAATTAATAACACCAATATGCTACAAGAAAATTACATCACCACCATATACCAAATGGATTGAAAAATCATTGAATTTATTAGATGTATGGTAGACATAATGAATCATAATGGAGCAGAAAATGTACAGTTAACTAGAAAATTGTTTCCATGGCTTGAAGTTTCGGATCCAGACAAATGTGGAGATAAAAAAGTAAATATTCTCATTTATAAGGTCATTTGCCATGCAACTGTGCTTTCCACTGAGTGCTCTATTAGCAACATCAAGTCTACTGCAACTGGATCTTTTTTCCCTCCAAATAAAATTGCATTTCATGTTTAGTCTGTGGTGAAGTACAAGGGTGAGTAATCGAGTCCCTTCACATGAGAGCAGCATCTAGGGTTCGACGACTGCTGCACATGACTCAGATGACCACACAAAGATAGCTAGACTGATATCCTCACATGCAATGGAGGTCTTTGCCCCCTCTGTACTACTTTCGAGTCAATCACTTTGCATGTAGGATTAATCAAAACAGAGGGTGGGTAATGAAGCCTTATAACCATAGCCCAGCCCAACATGCATCAACTGCTGCATTGATGAATAGTAATGAGAAAGAGGCACTCTGAAACATTATCAAAGGGACCACAACTTTCTTTTCTTGCCTCGGACACAGCAAAGTGGCTTGCAATTTTCTATTCTTGCCTCAGTCACAGAAAAGAGCTAGCTATACATTTCTAGTCTGACACAGGCACTTTGAATCACACCCCAGCATATGAAGTTCTAAACACATTCACTCACACAGAACCCAACACGTATGTTATGCATTGTCATACGGACGTTCAAGAGCACAAGGACGTCACAGGCTTTGCTCTTTTTCGTTATGCACAAAAATACCTGGTTGCTGGAGGGCTTGGGAGTTTGACCTCCCGATCATATTTGTCAGCGCTGCCATTTTTTTTGCCTCTACAAACTTATCGTTGGCAACACAACATCAAAAACATTTTTTACACTGAATTTAAAACATCAAAACACCCGCTTCAAAAAGGTGCCTTCTAATTGTAAGTAAACTCAGATAAAGCACCTCGGTTAGAGGGCTTTACATACTTGAAAATATAATAACATATAAACAATATGCAGATATAAACCAGGTTGTGATTCTTTAACAGTTATTACAGTTGCACTGCATGAAAACTGTATTTTCCTGGACTTTATATTTTTGGAAGATTTAATGTTTTTGTTAGGTTGTTTTAAATTTGTAGACTTTTGTAGGAGGAGGACAAGCACCTACCTGTCTCATTGTTGAGTCATGTCCAATATTTGTGTTGTCTAACTTCATTTAGGACACATTACAATGTTGACCCACAAAAATGTGCTGCTTTGTAACAAACTGATATTTCTTGTTTTGGTTGCTGTTCAGTTTAGGAAACATCTTAAACTTTTTTTTCCACCCAAAGAAGATTGTCTTCGGACCAAATATCAGTTTTTAATTTACTTCAATTAAGCCAATGCATTGTATATTATATGTTCAGCTGAGTATCGTTTTAGACAATTATAAACAGCTGGTTTTGGTTTGCTTTACCAGAAATAAATGTGGGTTGTGTAAATAGTAAAGCATTTATTTTTTGTGAATCTGCAAAAAACTATGTAAAAAACATTAATATCATACACCAATTTATGGATTATAATTATCATTTTAATGTAATGGCATCAGGTTTAAATATATTCATTTCTAAAAATGTTTCACATTGTAATCTACAATTTAACACCTGGCTAGTGGTTGGAGAAAATGTCCACCCAAAGCCTAGAACTTTAATATAATTAGCTGTTCCCGAAACACTTCCCTGAGGAAAAAAAAATCATATATTTATGTGACGGGAAAAAAGGCCTCGATTGTAAATTTCGTATTCTCACTTACGTTTGATTCGTATTTGTGAATTTATATGCACAGTACAGTTAACATCAAAATAGAATTAAGAATTAAGAATTATAGTGTAATTGATGTAGATTTGCATGGTCAAATTCTGTAATGTCCAAAAAAACAAATGATGAAAAAGGAAGTTCCCACCGATTCCCTAGTTGGTGGATGCATTAATTAAATTATAATGCTATAACATGGGACACTTCTGTATATTGGGTCACACATAGAGCTCATTCCCTCATCTTTTGCATCAATTATAAAAAAAAGAGTTAAATCTTGTTTTCCAATATACTAAAAACAAATAAAAAGGAGGGAACACATTTCTGGTAACAACAATTCCGTATGTTGCTCATTATAACTGGACATAATCCCTTCTTTCCAAGCAGCCAGACACTCCATTAACCAATAATATTTCAATACAAGAATTGCTATACTTGTATTTATTACATTAATAAATATAGGGCTTTATTCATGAAAAAGGAATTGACAAGGAATTAAGGCCAATGTTTCCGTGTTAGAATTTTTTTTCTAATTCATCTGTATTGGCAAATGTTTCCAATTCAGGTACTTTTGGTCTTCAGTTTGAAGTTCCCACTTTGATGAATACAGCATATAGTGTTTGGCTATTAAAAAGTTAAAATATTGCGTTTAGTATTTAGTTTAGCGTGTTTTCATCTTTTGAATACCAAAAGGGTGGGTAGTGTATTGCAAAACAATACATTAATCATCAGTAATGTTCTTCATGGGCTAATTTAGAGAATGCTAATACTGCCAATAAGATGAGTGTTAAAAAAACATATTGGTCAGCTGTTCATTGTAACTCTAGTTCTGAACTAACTGTAGAACCATATTGAGTTTCATAGGTTTAGTGAGCAATACAAAACAACTAGGCATCTTATACTGTATATGTTGAACACAGAGGTGGGTATGAAGCTGGCACAATCTGATTCAATCTGTTTATAATTAGGCCTCTCTTTCTCAAATGTAATGCAAAACTCTGTTGCAAGGACACTTAGGCACTTAATGCTCATTGTAACCACACTATATGGAGAAAAGTATTGGGACCACTGAACATTTCACCAACAGGGACTTTTATGGGACAACATTCTAAATACCTAGGCATTAATACGTGGTTTGTCCCTTCTCAGACACATTTATTTACTGAGTGTATGAGCATCTTCAAAGGGGTTAGTGAGTCTAGTGGTTTCCCGGCAAGCAAAAAATGGGAAAGAGATCCACTTTGTACTATTTTTTCCAGAGATTGATTGGGATCTGTGAATCAGGTTTATAAGGTGACACACGGTTTTGAATCTTAGGGAGTTACACTTTAAAATACTATATATATATATGGTTGGTCCTCCTTTTGCAGCTATACCAGCTTCCACTTTTCTGGGTAGACTTTCCACACGATTTTGGAATTTTTCTGTGCATTTTTGCACATTCATCCAATAGAGCATTTGTGAGGTGAGGCACTGATGTTGGATGAGAAGGCCTGTCGTGCAATCTCCATTCCAGTTGTAATGGAACTCCCCGTACTCCGACCGAGTACCTTCCGTTGATGGACGCTTCCTAGCTTGCGTCGAGGACCACAAGCACCGCACTGGACACCACAACCACCGCAGCTTAACTGGAGTCTCGCTGTCTTCTGTCCACCCTGGATCAGCTTCTGTCTTCCAGGACTGTGTGGGGAAGACCTCTCCTCCAGGAGAGAGTGTCAGGAACAAGCTCTTAAAAGAGCTAAGTGATTAAAGCTCAAGGGAGTATGCAGAACATAGCAATCCCCAGTGTGAGTATAGCTGTCCCCTCCAATCACGAGATAGGACTACATGTTGAGGGTCAAGAAGATCTCTGGATTTTAATCAAACACTCTGCTTTTATGCCAATTTTCTACACATAGGACCACCCACAGGGTTTTGAAGAACAACCAATCAATACGTACAATACACTCAGACACTCCCAGCAATAACAGCAAAATCCCCCCCTCTGCCTGTGATACAATTATTTCCACACAATATACTAACTTAATTATCACAAGCAGAAAATATACAGTTTTTACACAATATTAATAACTTTCAAAGTATGCATCACATTCACATAAAACATACATTTTCAGAATCAGCATACTTTAAATATGAACATAACTAAAAATCAGACAATTCCACCCAGTAGTTCAAAAGTAAGCTGGAAGCCCTTTATGACCGACCGCAAGCACATTTTCCTAGTCTGGGGACTCTGGAGACACCGTCTTAAAGGGGCATTGTTCACTATGCCCCAAAAATGTGCTTAAAGGGCCAGCACCAGTCCCATAAAAGTCCATAAGTCCCAATACAGCTTCTTAAAGGGCCATATACAGTCCAATACAAGTCCATAGGCCCAAATAGCAGTCATGCTGGAATAGAAAAGGACCTTCCCCAAAGTTGAAAACATAGCATTGTGCAAAATATCTTGGTATGTTAATGCATTAAGATTTCCCTTCACTGGAAGTAAGGGGGCATGCTTTACACATCACTTGATCCAACGCTTGACATTGGACTTGGTGATGTGAGGCTTGCATGCAGTTGCTTGGCCATGGAAAACCTCCCATGAAGCTCCCATCACACAGTTTTGTGCTGATATTAATGCCAGTGGAAGTTTGGAACTTTTCAGCTATGGAATCAGCAGAGCATTAGCAACTTTTACGCACCTTGTGCCTCAGCACTCAGTGACCCTGGTCTGTGACTTGCTTCTGTTCCTAAATGCTTGCCAATAATACAACTTATAGCTGGCCATGGAATATCAAACAGGGATGAAATTTCATGAACTGACTTGTTTCAAAGGTGGCATCGTATCACAGTAACACACTTGAATTCACTGAGCTCTTCCCATTTTTTCCACAAATGTTTGTAAATGCAGACTACATGGCTAGGTGCTTGACACACCTGTGTCAGTGGGTCTTATTGAAACACTCAATAACATTCAATAACATTAACATTCAATAATTTAAGTGGTGTGTCCCAATAACTTTTGTCCAAATAGTGTATGTGATCATTAGTACTTATCCACAAATAGAATCCATCATTCAAATCCTTCACAAATACCTGGCTCTTGTATGAGTAGATAAGTGAGTAGCTAAGATAGATATATGGATAGATGGATCGATGGACAAAATAAATAAAAGAGCTATTTTATGCAAACTTTTCCATAGTCTACAACTTTATTTCAAGAACAAGGCAAAGTTTGAATTAATCTGAAATATCTTCATGGAGATTTGTAATCAAATGTATTGTATTTGCTGCAGAAAGGGATGAGGTGTTAATAATGCCTATTAGCAATAATAATGGAGACAGCTCAAGGCCTATGTTAATCTATTTCGGAACATCAAGAAATGATCATTAAATGATTAAAGATCAAAATCCCTGAAGAAAATGTTGATTTAAGTTACATACATTGCTGCTTCTTCCTTAAGGAAACTTTTCAAACTGATCCTTATAATCATTTGAATATGAATAAACATACCAATCCACATCTTTTCTGAGGATTAGGATAACTCTTGATGAGCCTTCAGATCACCCAGTGTCCATCTGATGTCTATCAGCAAATAAAGAAATCCACATGCATAAAACCATTCCCCTTCCTTTACACTATCTGACATAACAACGGCTTTGGTGTTTGGCTATTTAATGTTGAATTGAATATTTTGCTAAACATGTCAGTGCAAGACATACAAGCTCTCATCCCCTGGCTGTAAAGTGTCTCCTGTTTATGACATCATCTTTGCGCCTTGATAGGTAAATGACCTACTTTTATTGATCTTTATTTTCTCTTAACTTATGTATGTGCTTGCAATTCTGCTATCACAATGTATTTATCATTTGTATTCTCTACAGTCACAATTTAAATGTTTAGGTGAAAAACTAACTTTATTCCTAAATACCCTCTCTTCCCCCAAAAAACATAAATATTTTACAAGACAAAGTACATCCTATTGTCAGCCAAAGGGGATAAAATTGTGCCGTTAATTTAAAAAAGTACAGTGTAACGAAACATCTGGAAGAACACGGGAAGCCATGATTGGAACACCATAAGCAAGGTATATTGCAGTGCTTCCAAACACACACACGCACAGCTACTCTGTACTAATGTGTGTTATCTATAACTCCCTCCAGTTTTCATGTACACATAATTATTTATCAGTATTCTGCAGGGCAGACACAATACGTTTCTAGGCTTATCAAGTAATTCAAATGTGACATAAATTCCTTTTCATTACAAAATTATTTTAACCACTTGATAACATAAACTCACTACCAAAGACTTATAGTTGTATTCCCCCCTACCCCAAAGAGTTAAAAGAGGTGACATTAATCTAGTGGTTTCTTATTTGAAACTTAAGTTATGTGTGCTGTAAAAGTAAAGTTACAGAATTTTGAGAATTAGTTAAAAACAAACTTTCACATACCTGAAATACATGTGTAGACTGTAGACTAATTGAAAAAAATAAGGACAGTGATGGAACTACATATACAGATAAAGTAAAATGTTTACAGTAATAGATGGTAAAATGGAACAAAAGGTAAAATAGTGAGTCTCATTGCTAGTGGGGTTATTCATAATTCGGGTATATATAGTTCTTAACAGCAGGAACATTCCTTTGGTGTTTATAACTTTTATAACCTTTGAGTTTTCATGTAACTTGTAACATTTAATAGTTTCACATGCTAATGAGAATGTGACGTATGCATGTGTCACAATAGACATTCATTACTTTAGTATATGCACTTGAAGCAGTGAAATACTGGAAGGCAGGGGCATTGCTAGGTCTTCGGATGATCTGGGGCTAGAGCCCAGATGAGCTCGGTCACACACACGCCGTCTTCTCTCTGTCTCTCACACGCGTCTCTCTTTCTCAGACACGCCGTCTCTATTTCTCACACACACCGTCTCTCTCTGTCTCTTTCTCACACACACCGTCTCACTCTCACACACTCACACTGTCTCTCACACACAACATCTCTCTTTCTCACACACAGACACCATGAGACACACTCACACACATACACTTACGCAAACACCCTTACACACACACACACTTACGCAAACACCCTTACACACACACACATACACTTAAGCAAACACCCTTACACACACACACACTTACATAAACACCCTGACACACACACCTAGACACCCAGACGCACACATTGAGACATCCACACACACACACATTAAGACACCCACACACACTCACACACATTGAGACACCCACACACATTCACACACACTGAGGTTCCCACACACATTCACACACATTGAGACACACACACTTTCACACATTTTCACACAGACTCACGGACACACCCAGACACACAGAGACACCCACACACTTACACACATTGAGAGACCCAGAGACACACTTACACACACTGAGACACCCAGACACACACTTACACACATTGACAGGGCCGATCCTGGGCGGGTGCACGGGGTGCACCGCGCCCAGGCGCACGGGAGGAGAGGCGCTGAAGCAGGGAGCTCTCTCCCTGCCGTCCTCCTCCTTGTTAAAGCAAGCACAGCGCGACGGGTGCAAGCTCCGCCCCCGTCGCGTTCTGTGATTGGCTGCTGCCGGGAGTAGGAAGTTCTCTAGAGTATCTGCCAAGACACCATAGAGAACATCCTCCTCCCTGCAGCCAATCACAGAACGCGACGGGGGCGGAGCTTTCCCCGTTGCTCTGTGCTTGGATTAACAAGAAGGAGGAGGTAATAACGGTGGGGGGTGTTAAAATATAAAATAAAAAAAGAAAGAAAGTGTGAAAGTGTCTGTGAATGTGTATAACTATGTGTGTGTTTCTGTCTGTGTAAGTGTGTGTGTGTATAAGTGTGTATGTGTGTGTCAATGTGTATAACTATGTGTGTGTTACTGTCTGTGTATGTGTGTGTGTGTATGTGTGTGTCAATGTGTATAACTATGTGTGTGTCAATGTGTATAACTATGTGTGTGTTACTGTCTGTGTATGTGTGTGTGTATGTGTATAAGTGTGTATGTGTGTGTCAATGTGTATAACTATGTGTGTGTTACTGTCTGTGTAAGTGTGTGTACATGAGTGTCTGTGCAAGTGTATCCTATGTCTAAGTGTGTAAAGGTGGCTGTGTTTGTATTTATGGATGTGTGACAGTGTGTATAAGGGTGTCTGTGTAAATGTATGTCTGTGAGGGTGACTAAGTGTGTAACTGTGTTTGTGTGACTGGGTATTTATGGATGACTGTGTGTATTTATGTATGTGTGGCAGTGTGTATAAGGGTGTCTGTGTAAATGTATGTCTGTGAGGGTGACTAAATGTGTAACTGTGTTTGTGTGACTGTGTGTATTTATGTGTGACTGTGTATTTATGTATGACTGTGTGTATTTATGTATGTGTGTATAAGGGTGTCTGTGTAAATGTATGTCTGTGAGGGTGACTAAGTGTGTAATTGTGTTTGTGTGACTGTGTATTTATGTATGACTGTGTGTATTTATGTATGACTGTGTGTATTTATGTATGTGTGTGACAGTGTGTATAAGGGTGTTTGTGTAAATGTATGTCTGTGAGGGTGACTAAGTGTGTAACTGTGTTTGTGTGACTGTGTGTGTTTATGTATGACTG
The DNA here is from genome assembly GCA_036172795.1 of Pelodytes ibericus. NCBI lineage: Eukaryota > Metazoa > Chordata > Amphibia > Anura > Pelodytidae > Pelodytes > Pelodytes ibericus. The sequence goes on from CM069860.1 coordinate 60,199,682, forward strand.
TGTGTACAAGAGGCCAGCATGGAGAACAGAAAGATAGAGATGGAAAAAGATATGAGGGATGAGGGGAGAGACAGACATGGGGTATGAGCGGAGAGAGAGAGAGAGACAGACATGGGGTATGAGCGGAGAGAGAGAGAGAGACAGACATGGGGTATGAGTGGCGAGAGAGAGAGACAGACATGGGGTATGAGTGGCGAGAGAGACAGACATGGGGTATGAGTGGAGAGAGACAGACCGACATGGAGCATGAATGGAGAGAGAGACAGAGACATGGAGCATGAGTGGAGAGAGAGACAGACATGAGGGAATAGGGAGAGAGAGACAGACATGAGGGTACGGGGAGAGAGAGACAGACATGAGGTAATGGGGAGAAAGAGACAGACATGAGGGTATGGGGAAGAGACAGACAGACACAAGGGTATGGGGAGAGACAGACATGGGGAGAGACAGACAGACATGAGGGTATGGGGAGAGAGAGAGACACGTGAGTGACTTACTTGGTGGAATATTATTTATCACTCCTTATGTACTTCTTTTCCAATGATGCTCAGCCAGACTAATGAGAGACTTTGGCTGGTTGGGAATCATGGGAACGGTAGTTAAAACTCATTTTGCTAGCCAGCAAAAAGTCTCCCATGTTGCTGGCTGAGCATCATAGAAATAAATAAAACCACTACACAGTATTATGGCAAAATATATATCTTTATTTAAAATAAACGTTGGTCCTTTACATTAAAATACAGTTTTCTCCCTCCCCCTCTCCCCAATATTGAAATGGGCATGTCTGGAACAGAAATGTCTAAAGGGGAGGAGTTCATAATATAGCCACGCCCACCCTTGGGCGCCAAAGGAAAACCTGCACCCAGGCGCCCGTGACCCTAGGATCGGCCCTGCACATTGAGACACCCAGACACACACTTACACACATTGAGACACCCACACACATTGAGACACACACACTTTCACACATTGAGACACCCAGACACACTGAGACACCCAGAAACACACTTACACAGATTGAGAAACCCAGGCACACACTGAGACACCCAGACACACACTTACACACATTGAGAAACCCACACACTAGGGTTAGAGAGAGAGAGCTCCCTATAGCAGCCTCTCCTCCCGATCGGCCCTTACCCCCGCGTGAGGTTAATCCTCCGATTCTGGGACCATGTCCTAGACGGAGGAAAGCTCACCGGGGGATTTTTTTAAACAATTATAGCCCTGGAGTCTCGGGGCTAAAGAATACTTTAGCCCCAGAGTCTCCATTCGGGGCTATGAAGGGGGACTCGGGGCTATAGACCCAGTAGCCCAGCCCTAGCGACGCCTCTGCTGGAAGGTATGTGTCTCTTTTCTTACAAACCAAAGCTTGACCCCCTTCATACAATCGGACATATTTATGAATACAAAAGATTATTCTTGTGAACCAATCTGACATACATAAACTGTGCGTCAATCTAAAGGAGCAACAGAAGCACTTTCACATGCCAGCTCCCACAAGACTCAAAACCAGGAAGTCTATCGGGATCCTGCTCATAGTTCTTCCAGTGCGTTTGATTGCCACGGGATGTTTAAACATTTCAAAGGTGGGAAACAAGATTACACAGTATCAAGGGCTATAGAAAAACACTTTTCTTAACTAAATGTACTATCATTTCTCAGTCTACATTATTCTCGGGAAGAAGCCTTTATTTTAATAATACAATTGGTATGATGATTAGGGACCATATGAGAATATACTGTATGTTGCTGGATTGTATTGCTGCCATGACATTTGAGATTTGGGTATACATACTTATTACAATGAAAACTAGTTTTATCAAATGAAAAATCCGTGGCCTACATACCATCCAACAGGAATGCAAACAGATATAATTGTAGACCTATTAATGCACAAGGACCAGTTAGATCCTTGAGGTAATACATTTTGGATTAAAAAAAAGAGAATTATTACTCTGGGTAGGTTACAGGGGATTATGTTTGGTTAATAGTGAATTCCAGAATGCTCAGAGGTCCCCCTTACTGGTCCCATGAAAAAACGAGGGTCTCTCTCTGTGCAGAAAAACAAGGTTTATTTCTACCTGCCCCCACGTTTATATGAAACTGTATATTCAGTTTAATGCATAGACTACCTAATAAACTAAAATGTGAATAAGGTAAAATACAGCTTTGCACTTATCTCCTTTTTGAGAGGAAGCCCCATAAAGATATTGAAGTTCTTTAAAATTATGCTTTGCCTGGGAAGTATTCTAAGTGTATTTACATTATTGTAAATAACCAAAAATAACTCTGGCAGTGCTTTCTTGTAAATATATACTTTGTCTGCTCCTACAACCTTTTAGGTAGTGAATTCCATACCTCTAATGTTCTTATTATTCATATCTATTTCTGGTACTACGCTTGCAATCACATTATATGAGCTTTATAATGCTGAAAACCTTTACCCTATAAAGTCATGCTTATGAGCAGATTTTCTTGTAACTGAATAAATTTGTATCCGATTTTCAAACCCTATCATAAATATCTCTATTGCATACATACCTAAGATGTTTGATGACTGAAATAGGCATTGTAAAAAGTGTCATTCTACAGGGTGTGTTATAGTGCAAATGCATAAAATAACTATGTGGAGATAGGTAGAAGGTAAGTCAGGGCCGCCATCAATGGGGGACGGGCGATACACTAATCCCGGACCTGGTGGGCAGGGCCGGACTGGCCCACTGGGATACCGGGAAAAATCCCGGTGGGCCGCCTGCCCGGGGGCCGCCTTTCCCAGTTTAAGTGACTCGGCGGCCGCCGCCAATTTAACAAATTCGGCTGCTGCAACAACCGACTGCAGCAGGCGAATTTCTTAAAGCGGTGAATGGCCGCCGAATTGCTAAAGTGGCTGTGGGCCACTTTAAGAAGTTCGGCGGCGGCGACCACTTTAAGACTTACGCCTGCTGTCTCCGGATGTTGCAGCAGCAGTTCCGGCAGCGGGATGGGGAGCGGAGGAAGCAAGGTGACTGAGAGGTAGACACTACAGGGGGAAGGGGAGGGGGTAAAAGACACTACAGGGGGAAGGGGAGGGATTGAAAGACACTACAGGGGGGATGGGGTGAAAGTCACTACAGGGGGGATGGGGTGAAAGACACTACAGGGGGAAGGGGGGGAGAAAGAGACAATACAGGTGGAAGGGGGGGATGAAGACACTACAGGGGGAAGGGGGGAAGAAAGACACTGTAGCGTCTCTCTACAGGAGAGAGAGAGACGCTACATAAAGGAGAGAGAGACGCTACAGAAAGGACAGAGAGAGACGCTACAGAAAGGAGAGAGAGAGATGCTACAGAAAGGACAAAGAGAGAGAGACGCTACAGAAATGCGAGAGAGAAATGCGAGAGAGAGACGCTACAGAAATGCGCGAGAGAGAGAGAGAGAGACGCTACAGGAATGCAACAGAGAGACGCTACAGACATGCGAGAGAGAGACAGGCTACAGAAATGCCAGAGAGAGAGAGACGCTACAGAAATGTGAGAGAGACGCTACAGAAATGCGCGTGAGAGAGACGCTACAGATATGCGAGAGAGGGAGACGCTTCAGGTATGCAAGAGAGAGAGAGAGACGCTACAGATATGCGAGAGAGAGAGATGCTACAGATATGCGAGAGAGAGACGCTAAAGATATGCGAGAGAGAGACGCTACAGATATGCGAGAGAGAGAGACGCTACAGATATGCAAGAGAGAGAGAGACGCTACAGATATGCGAGAGAGAGAGACGCTACCGATATGCGAGAGAGAGAGACGGTACAGAAATGCGAGAGAGAGAGAGATGCTACCGAAATGCGAGAGAGAGACGCTACCGAAATACGAGAGAGAGACGCTACCGAAATGAGAGAGAAACAATATAGAAATATGCATTATATTATGCTATGGGGCTGGTTTAAAAATTTGATGCTATGGGGCTGGTATACAATTTTTTTCCAGGGCTGGTTTTTGTTCCCAGTCCAGCCCTGCTGGTGTGACCCGGCCCTTTAAAAATAATAAAACAAAAAAAAAGTGCTGGCAAATGGGGCAGCTGTCCCGGGCCCACTCATTCCTGGAGCAGCTGCCCCTTGGCCACCTGCTGCCCGTGTGACTGACTCACATGGAGACAGACACGATCAGGTACAAGCCAGCCAGGGCCTGCCACAGAGAGCTCTCTCCCTGATCCCTCCTCCTAGAGGTGCTGCTAGCAGAGAGTGACAGTTGCAAGCTCTGCCCAGTCGCGCTCTGAGATTGCCGGATGTCAGGTAACATCCAGCAGAATAACTGAATAGTGTTCTGCCTATGCAGACACTGCAGGAAACATCCTCCTCCCTGCAAATGAAATTAGCTAACAGGGAAGGGGACCAATAGTATAACGGTTTTTTTTTTTGGGGGGGGGGGGTAAAAAAAGAAAGAAGTGTAAGTGTGTATGTCAATGTGTGTGGGTGTGTCAATGTGCGTGTACAGTATTTGCTCGAATATACGACAACCCTGATTATAAGACGACCCCCCAAACTTTGGACATTCCTTTAGGAAAAAAATAAAAGCCTGAATATAAGACTACCCTATAGGAAAAAAGTTCAACTTGTATATATTCACAAGTAAATTGCTTTTTAATATTTAATAAAAAAAAAATATGATATTAAACAAATGCATTTCTTGTTTTTATTTCCTTTTATGTGCCAATGCTGCCTCTCTCCCCCCAGCTTGTCTCTCTCTCTCCCCCCATGTTATCGGTCTCTCCCTCCCCCCAAACTTTTCTCTCTCTACCCCCCTCCCCTTGTGTCTGTCTCTTCCCCCCCTCCCCTTGTCTCTGTCTCTTCCCCCCTCCCCTTGTCTCTGTCTCTCTCCCCTCCCCTTGTCTCTGTCTCTCTTCCGCCTACCCTTGTCTCTGTCTCTCTCCCCCCTCCCCTTGTCTCTGTCTCTCTCCCCCTCCATTTGTCTCTGTCTCTCCCCCCTTGTCTGTCTCTGCCCCCTCCCTCCCCTTGTCTCTGTCTTCCCCCTCCCTCCCCTCCCCGCCCCCCCCTCACCTTGTTTCTTTCCCTGGTGGCTAGTGGGGGCAGCCGGGGGATGTCTGCACGATACGTGCAGACATCCTCCATGCTGCCCCACACTTCCGTCCATTATGACGGACAGCCGGTCATAATAGACGGAAGTGTCTATAAGACCATAAGACGACCTCGAATATAAGACGAGGGGTCTTTTTCAGAGCATTTGCAACCTCGTCTTATATTCGAGCAAATACAGTATTTCTCTGTCTGTGTAATTGTGTGTATTTCTCTGTGTGTGAGTCAATGTGTGTATTACTGTATGTAATGTATGTGTGACTGTGTGTATGTGTCTGTAAGCAGGGTTGGCATTAGAGGTGTCCAACCTGTGTGAGCTCACAGGGCACAACACCCCAGGGGGCGCCTGCCTGCTCGGAAAAAAAAAATGTTTTAAAAAAAAAAGGCTGGTAGAGGCACTGGATTGAGGAGATCAAAAGATCCCCCCTCACCAGCCCCCTGCTCGGCAAGCTCTGCTGGAACCGGGGAGGGGGAGGAGCTAACTGGCTGAGAGGTGTAGCTCCGCCACCACCCTTTGAAGCAGAGCAGCGTCTGCTTCTGAGAGAGACAGAACAGGGGGGGAGAGAGAGACAGAACAGGGGGGGGGGTGGAGAGAGACAGAACAGGGGGAATGGGGGGAGAGACAGAACAGGGGGAGTGGGAGAGACAGAACAGGGGAGGGGGAAGAGAGACAGAATAGGGGAGGGGGTGGAGAGAGACAGAACAGAGGGAGAGAGAGAGAAAACATGTATGGGGGAGTTAGAGAGAGACAGACATGGCAATGAAGAGGAGGGGGACAAACATGGGACATGGGACAAAGAGACAGGGGGTGAAAGAGACGGGGGCACCACGGGGGAAGCCCGCACAGGGCGCCGGAACTGTTAAGGCTGGCCCTGTCTGTAAGTGTGACTGTGTGTGTATTTCTGTGTGTGCGACAGTGTGTATAAGGGTGTCTTTGTAAGTGTATGTGTGTGTGTGTGTGTGTGTGTAATGATGACTAAGTGTGTGTCTGTGTAAGTGTTACACAGGTTATAGGGCCCACCGCTGGACGCAACATGCTCCTGCTGCTCACTTGACTTTCACACAGAGGGCAGTAATCTGCATCAAGCCGGCAGGTATTTCCAGCCTCATGGACTCAGTGTGCATGGATGGAACACTATGCGGAGGAGACCTGAGCAGCAGCATGGTGGCTCCATTATGACGGACAGCCGGTCATAATAGACGGAAGTGTCTATAAGACCATAAGACGACCTCGAATATAAGACGAGGGGTCTTTTTCAGAGCATTTGCAACCTCGTCTTATATTCGAGCAAATACAGTATTTCTCTGTCTGTGTAATTGTGTGTATTTCTCTGTGTGTGAGTCAATGTGTGTATTACTGTATGTAATGTATGTGTGACTGTGTGTATGTGTCTGTAAGCAGGGTTGGCATTAGAGGTGTCCAACCTGTGTGAGCTCACAGGGCACAACACCCCAGGGGGCGCCTGCCTGCTCGGAAAAAAAAAATGTTTTAAAAAAAAAAGGCTGGTAGAGGCACTGGATTGAGGAGATCAAAAGATCCCCCCTCACCAGCCCCCTGCTCGGCAAGCTCTGCTGGAACCGGGGAGGGGGAGGAGCTAACTGGCTGAGAGGTGTAGCTCCGCCACCACCCTTTGAAGCAGAGCAGCGTCTGCTTCTGAGAGAGACAGAACAGGGGGGGAGAGAGAGACAGAACAGGGGGGGGGTGGAGAGAGACAGAACAGGGGGAATGGGGGGAGAGACAGAACAGGGGGAGTGGGAGAGACAGAACAGGGGAGGGGGAAGAGAGACAGAATAGGGGAGGGGGTGGAGAGAGACAGAACAGAGGGAGAGAGAGAGAAAACATGTATGGGGGAGTTAGAGAGAGACAGACATGGCAATGAAGAGGAAGGGGACAAACATGGGACATGGGACAAAGAGACAGGGGGTGAAAGAGACGGGGGCACCACGGGGGAAGCCCGCACAGGGCGCCGGAACTGTTAAGGCTGGCCCTGTCTGTAAGTGTGACTGTGTGTGTATTTCTGTGTGTGCGACAGTGTGTATAAGGGTGTCTTTGTAAGTGTATGTGTGTGTGTGTGTGTGTGTGTAATGATGACTAAGTGTGTGTCTGTGTAAGTGTTACACAGGTTATAGGGCCCACCGCTGGACGCAACATGCTCCTGCTGCTCACTTGACTTTCACACAGAGGGCAGTAATCTGCATCAAGCCGGCAGGTATTTCCAGCCTCATGGACTCAGTGTGCATGGATGGAACACTATGCGGAGGAGACCTGAGCAGCAGCATGGTGGCTACTGGGCAATGGGGGAGAGGGGCTAATGCTTTTATTGGGAAAACTGGAGGTGGCATGTTAATGGACAAACTAACAGGCATATTAATGGGCAAACTGACACTGGCATATTAGTGGGCAAATTGGCTGTGGCATGTTAAAGGGGAATTTGGCTGTGGCCTATTAATGTGGAAACTAACAGTGGTATATTAATGGACAAACTAACTGTGGTATATTAATGGGCAAACTAGCTGTGGCTGAAAAAAAACAGGAAAAAAAACGAATTCATGTAAAAACCCTTCACAATGCTAGGACGTTCTATGCCATTCTATAATTTTGGTCCCAAAATACGCTAGGCGGCATCTTGTGCCTTTGTAGTCAGAAACAAAAAGTGATGTTTTGGTGCTTGCGTCACAATGCATCACAAAGGGGTGAAAGGTCCCCCCAAAATGCAAGAGTATGCCCACTGTACATGTGAAAAATGTCAATGATGTTACCAGTAATACCACACAACAGTCATGCCCTTCCAAACATTGTTAAATAAATCTGGGAGACAGTTGCCAGTTTCTGAATAAAACTAATGCTATAGATGCTCATTTTACAAATACCCATTTTATCTGAATTGATCTGTTTGCAATGTTTATATCTGTTTTTGTTTACAAAAGAGGAATAGGCAACTCTGAAAGACATTTGCAAGGATCAACTGCATGCATTTTCTTTAAATAAAACCTATATAAAGTACAGATTTAACAGTACCAGACGTATTAAAGTTAGCTTAATTCATGAGTGTCCCTTTAAGGATAATAACTATGATAAAAAATAGAACAAAAATACGTATATACCATTACATTCACTACCCTGACTGTTGTGATTTTATTGTGACTTTTAACTTTAATGTAATTGACCATGGAACTGTAATTGTAATTACTTTTACTTCACATTTTGCACTTGAATGTTTGCATGACACATGTATCCCTAGGCTAATCTACATCATTTCCACAGAACTCTTCATAAACCATAGCTCAAAGTTCAATATGTGTAACTGTTATTTTTAAACGTATGCCTATAAAGAAACTCTTTATTCTCCTATATAGATATTTTCCCTTCAGGTTATCAAAGGGTTTTTTGTGTGTTAGGATATATAACTGGGGATTATAACCTTCCTGTAGGTAAATTGTGGATCCAAGTAGCATTCAATGTTCTTTTTGAAATAATTCATTACATACTTTGTAAGGAAGAATCAATCGTAAACTTATGCATGTAGAATGCTATATCTTTACTTCAGAATTATATAGTTGGAATTTCCATTTAATTACCATTTTTCATTTTATGAACCCAATGACTTGAAAGCCTGCCTCATGGTTCTTATTATACCAGTAGCTGTGTGGAGTCTTTAATGGAAAAAATGTTCAGTGCCAATTCCTGGTATAGTTTGAAGACTTCACAGGATATGTCTAAGTGGTTTGCCTTTGTAACCTGGAAGTTTTTTGTTCTTTTGTAATGAAGGATGTATAAATCTTTTTAAGTAAAGGAAGATGGTTTGACAACATATTGCATGCAGGCTTGCAAATACTTGAAGCTAGGTCACATGTAAGAAACTTTTTAATTGAATCCCAAAAGTAAATTGCTACGTGCAGATACCAGCTTTCTCTCTACCTACCTGCCAATAAAGTTTATGTTTCTCTTGGAATGAGATGGAGGCATGGCCAAGCTGATGTGGCACTGTGTAATTACGGTACTTACAAATGCTCTGAAAAATGCCCCTTGTCTTACATTCAAGGTTCGTCTTATAAACGTACTTGAAATATAGCTCTGACTATAAGACTGGGATCCAGGTCCCCCGCAGAGCTGCAGGGGACCTGGATCCCCCTCGCTAGCAGCCGGTGGATGTCTGTGCAATGCACGCAGACATCCTCCAGTGCTCCCTGGCACTTCTATGACGGGAGCCGGGAGGTCGCGTGACCTTCCGGCGGTCCGTCATAGAAGACGGAAGTGTTGTGCAGCATGGGAGGATGTATGCGTGTATTGTGCAGACATCCACCGGCTGCCCCCACTAACCACCAGGGAGATTGGGGCAGCCGGTGGATGTCTGCACATACACGCAGACATCCTCCGGTGCTGCTCGGCACTTCATTGAGACTTCTATGATGGAAGCCGGGAGGTCACATGACCTTCCAGCGGTTCGTCATAGAAGACAGAAGTGTCAGGCAGCACTGGAAGATGTCTGCACATATCATGTAAGTCTGGGGGAGGCGGGGGATAGGGAGATCATTGGGCAATTCTGGGAAAGGGAGGGGGAGAGGCTCCATTGTTCAATTCTGGAGGAGAGAGGGGGGAGAAGCAGAATCGGGCAATTCTGGGTGAGGGAGGAGGGAGAGGCAGCATTGGGCAAGTTTTGGGGGAGGGACAGAAGGGGGAGAGGCAGCATTGGGTAAGTTGGGGGGAGGCAGTATTTGGTAAGTGGGGGGAGGCAGCATTGACTAAGGCTGGGTAGGGAGGTGGAGGCATCACTGTTAGGTCTGGGGGGCATATAGATTACGTCTGGGGGTGTTATATTATTATTAAATATGAAAAAGCAATTTACATGTGAATATATACAAGTTAAACTTTTTTCCTATAGGGTAGTCTAGTCTATTCAGGCTTTAATTGTTTTCCTAAGAAAATATCCAAAGTTTGAGGGGCTTGTCTCATAATCAGAGCCGTCTTCTATTCGAGCAAATACGGTAGTATGCATGCTCCTCTTCAGGTCAGTGTATTTTTAATGTCCTAACATGTCCTCACCAGGACATAGGCTATTATGTCCTGACTAGTGGAACTGGATCGATGTTGTCCAGCTGAATTGGACACTTTTTTCCGACGCGTCTACTTAGACCTTAAGTTTGCAATTCCGTGCAATTCTCTGTTTCGTGAACAAAGTACCAACTACTCCATGGTGGATATCAAAATTATTATATTTTTTAATTAATTTGATAAAAGAACTAAATGAGTAGGTTGTGTTTGGGCTCTCTTTCCAAACATATCAACAGACCTTTTGAAATCAAAATTTACCGAACACTGAAATAATTTGGACATTTGCAATATCAGTAAAAATCATGTTGCAATTACAAAGGACTTGACAACTCACTGGAGCCAAACCTCCTAAAATTATTAGTGCTGGCTCCTAACTTTTTTTTTTATTATTTTACATAGATTTCTCTAGAAATACACTTTTTCCTGAAAAATATATAGGCTGGCTCTGGAATTGATTTGTTTGGCTCCTAAAATATACAAATAATTTGTAAGCTACACAGTTGACAGTCACAGTTTACCCATAGTATTAGGAACATTTAAACGCTATGTTATGTATTAATTGACCTTTATACGGAACCCCCTAACTATATTGCTATTTACTTATGATATTTTAAGGTCATCTAAACATAACCAATCATTTTAAAAAGTGTTGGATTGTCAAAAGATATGTAAGAAATATAAATTAAGGTTATACGGGAGTTTGTAATGCAGACACTTATTTCCCTTAAAGGGTCATTTTTAAACATTTGAATAAATTGTCTCCTTCGCTCACCAGCTGGGGATTATCACATCATAATGCAGGATAATCTATAAGGATTTACTGGTAAACACTGCAGTTAACTTCAGTAGAAATGTTTCCTACCACTTACTGTGCAGTAGAGCAAGCAGCCATAAATCTTAGGTTAGATGACTATTTACATCATTACCTTCAGTTAGAAGCAAGAGCTGCAATACTGTATTTAAACTAAAGGACCTAGTACCTGTAATTATATATACATTAGCCTAAGCTGCTTTTTATTGATATGTGTCCCTCATTTAGCTGCCATACTGTTAAATGTGCACTGCAGGCTAAAAGAAAGAAACAATAACTATAATAATTGTATTAGTGCATAGTAAACCCTGCAATTTAAAATATGGATGGATTATTTATTTTAATTTAAGTCTTGAATATTTAACTGTCCACTGGATCCTCCCAGTCATCATTCTATCTCTCAGCCTATCTCTTTGAGTCAGTCACAACACGCTGCTAGAGATTACTAAGGGTAAGCTTTATCACATCAATACCGTTACATATTCATTGTATTAATAGACTGTATCAGGTTCAAAATCAAACATGACAGTGTATACAAACTCACGCATTGCATTCTTGTCTGTAGTCACACTAAAGACATGCATACTTTTGCTCCTTTTTTTACAGGCATTACATGGTTTTGGGAAATGGGCCCAGCCTATTAAATAAATATATGGATCAGACTTTTTTAGGTAAAACTCAAGAATTGTGAGACAAATGTTGTTATGGATAAAATGTCTTCCACATAAACGTGTTGGGACCTTCATAGAAAATACATAATTACCATGTGTTATGTATGTTGGCGATGGTGCCTTTTTTTACACTGTCACTTTTCAATAAGAAACATTTTCAGTCCAACACTCTTCATGCGCTGAAGAGACAAGAAAAAAGGGACGAGCACATATGGCTCTAACTCCTGACACTAGCATGACTCCTTTATATTCATCATTTTTATTGCTGCCTTATTACACTGCTATATATAAATTTGCCCAATCCATTCTGTTTGTTTCATTCCTCGGTCTGTCCTGTTACATGATATGTCTTTTATTTTGATGTCTGTTTTATGCTTTTAGCATAGATATTAGTTATTAAGTATAAGCAGGGATAGTGCTAGGACTTGCCACATTGTTAGGTACCTTGACTATGGTGGCAAGCTTATCATCTAATGGCGATTCAGTGTAAGTCAAACCTAGGCTAATCCTGTGTTTGTACCTGTGGTTTTGTGTACATGTCTTCTTTAAGTTTTGTTAATATGCCTTTTGCCTGTGCCCTGCTTGTTTCGTTCCTGTATTTCTGTATTTGGGTTTAGCCCTGTGCCCTGCATTTCTTATCCTTTGTTCGGTTTCTACTTTGCCCTGCTTGTGTCTGTTTTCAGTTCTGCTTTTATTCCAGTTCTCTGCTTTTGTTCCTTGCCTATGCCTCCTATTCCAGTTCTGCCAAAGTGATTCCTTAGCCCTCTACTCTGTATTCTGTTCTTTCCTTTCAATTTGCTTTATTGCTATTGCTCTTAGCCTGTCTACATCAGACTGCAGCATCCTGGTTATCCTGTCAGCATTATGCTCCACGCCTGCTCCAGGATGTCTGCAGGGTATCTTCAGCTTCTGCCTTTGCTTTACTGGCTAAAGGAGCTGCTACCTCATTTCCCTGGTATGTGGCCGTACAAACCTGGGTCCTCAAGCCTCCAGGGGAGTGCGGTTATTCTGCACCAGACCCTATGTCTCCTATTCTGCAATGTGACTCCTTATTCGGGAAGTCACCTGGACCCCGTTTGTGACAGTGCCCCTTTTATACATAGACCCCACAGAACTAGCTTTTTAAGTAATACATAGTTTATGCTGCTTTTATGGTGATTGGTTCAAACATAGCGCTATGCCCTAGAGTTTCTCCAGTTATACCAAGGTTAACAGGACTTTTAGTTTTAAATGACGGACAGAATAATCGTGATTTTTTTTATTACAAAAGTATCAAAAAGTACAGAACATAGATAGAATGCAACAAAAACAATGTAGGTTACATCTATAGCATATTGGGTAGTGGGGTACATCCGGAGATGCTTGTGGGAACCAGATACCATCTGTTAGCAAGTTTAAATTCAAACAGTGGATAGTCTTATATGATATTTTTAGAGTTTTGCACCATTCGGCTTTATTTATATTAATATGTAGATCCTTCTCCCATTCCTTTATTGCTTTAAAATATTTTTTTTATCTAGTTGTTTAATCAGGAGTAGGGAGATGGATACCCGGTTTTTTAAAAATCTTTTTGTTTTAGCAGTCTATTTATTAGTTCTATTGGTTTTGAGGAGAGAATGGGGCACAGGTTTATAGGTTTCATCCTGTTAAATCAAATTGTTCTTGTTTAGTTTTGTATGACTTAATTGATTTGTTCTCGATAAGATCTGTTATCCAAAGAATACCTTTATTGATCCAGGACGTCGGAAACTCAACATCTTTAAAGGCAGAGTTGCCAGGTTTTGTTGATAGTTATTAAGGCTAGTCCCGACGTCTGAAGTTCTTTGTTAGATATTGTATTATTTATTATCCAGAAACTAGAGGACATCAATATAGGGTGTAAAGAGGTGCATTCCAATCCAAATCAACCCTCCCTTGTTACATGGGGATTTTGTGTCCCAAAAACTTGTGCCAGAAGGGCGGCTTTTGCTTGTTCGGAAATATTGGGGAGGCTTATGCCACCTTGTTCTGGGGAGCCCAGCCCACGGAAATTCAAAGAAAGATGTTTGTATTAATTGTAACCATGGGGACGGTACCCTCAAAGGGAGCATGCGGAATATAAACGTGAATCTGGGGAGAGAATATGTTTTGATGGCATTCACTCTACCCCACCATGACATATACACATGTTTCCAGTTTAAAAATGGCTTATTAATTTCTTTAATCGTGGGGAGAATATTTATAACTACCCAGTTCATGGGTTTATTTGAAATATTAATTCCAAGTATGATACTTGTTTTTCCCATTGAAATGCACATTTCTTATCAAAGTATGAAATCTGGGCCAATGGGATCTTATATGGCATAGCTATTGTCTTATTTAACTTATAATTCGAAATTTCACTATATATATCTATATGTTTCATTATTTCATCTACGGAAGTTTGAGGGTCTTCCACCGAGATCAGAATATCATCTGCATATAGTTTAATTATTTGAGAGTCTAATCACGCATGGCCCTTTATTTTTTTGTTTTTTTCTGGCGAGCGGTCCTAGCGAAAGTAAATAAAGAATCAGAGACAGGGGGCAGTCCTGACGGGTTCCATTTGCCAAATAAAACCAGGGGGATATTATTCTCCTCCAATATTGTTTCCAGTGGGGAAGGACATTTCCTGTTTTTAAAGTATGTTTCCATCTTAGCATTTATATTCTCACTAGGTATCCTATATAGGGAGTGATAGCATTCTCCAAATGCATGTCCATTTTTTTTTTCTGGTACTAGGCATACATCACTCTTATAAATTATTTTTGTTATTTTCTTTTCATTTCTCTTTTTTTTGGAATATTAGAAGCTTGTCCGCTCTATTTCCTTTATAGTATCTTGTTGTTTTAAGGATAGCTAGATTTTTATTGGCCTTTTCTATTAATTGACTATTTATACTATTTTGAATCTGATATTTTATGGGTTCTTTCTTTTGTAGGTTGTATCTAGTTCATTTTTGTTTATTGAGAAAGATTAATATAAAGATCTGCCAATCCTGTTTCTCATCTCTTTAGCTTGTGAACCTTGTGAATAATCATGATTTGTAATGCTAACATGATCATTTGAGATGTTGAACTACAAATTTTTCAAATTAAAACGACTCGGACATGACACTTAAACATTGTGTTCGATTAAATGAACTGAGGTATGGCTTACCAGCGACTTTTAACTCTGAACTTTCTATTGCAGTCATTGCTATTCAATGACCGGAGATAAATGAGGTCATTGAACAGAGCCCATTGTGTCTACTGTGAATCAGCATAACTGCAAGCAAATGCATAGATTATTAGAAAAATATGTTATAAATGTATCTGTGCTGTCTTTGAGTTCTGAAATCACACATTTCACATTGATATTTTGTTTGCCTGTAAACGCTGCAGGCACATTCAAAACATATTTGTCTTTTAATATTTGCAATGTATTGCTTGCAATTCTGATAAAACTAAGTAATGATCATTTATTTTCTCCACATTTACATTACAAACAATGTTTAGGTGATTAGGTACCTTATTTTATAAACTAGACATATTTAAAAGGAAACCTCCAAATGACAGGTTTATTCTAGGACAAGAAAAAGTAGTCCAAAATGATGTAAAACATGTAATTTGTTTTAGCATACCACTAAATAGATATATGCATTAATACATTTCATATTCTTCTGGAATCCTTAAGCCTGTAATATTTTAATGAAATAAAAGATGATGTAGAACATATATTGCCTTCTCCCATGTGAAAGCATTTTCAAGTTTTTTCCATTAATTCCTTGTCAATGTTAGCCATTCCTTTGGCAAGAATGTGTTTCCAGGATAATAGGAAACATTGATAACAAGATCTGTGTGTGCCCTTGCATAACATTTGTAACTCAGATGTGAAATAGCTATCTATGTCTTGAGTTTAGCTGGGACATTTGTAATGATAAGTTAAAAAACCAAAGAAATTATTGTTTATAAAACATGGTCAGTTTGTGCCTTGTTTAGATTGGAAAATTGGTTGCTCAGTTTGATGGAAGGAATCAGGATATAACGTTTTTTAGTTAAAGCTAAACTGTAGCAACACTTCTAAACCGTGTTTTTTGGTTTTACCATATAAGCATTAGACTATGAACATTTTTAAAAGTGACCCAACATACCGTATTTTTCACTCCATAAGACGCACCTGGTTTTTAGAGGAGGAAAACAAGAAAACGCTAGACATGTGCAAAACGAAAATTTTCGTTTAGTTTTCGTTCATTCGGACGAAAATGATATTTATTTTGTCTAAAACGAATTTCGTTCATTATTACATTCGTTTCGGACAAAATTCGTTCATTATTTTCATTTCGTTACATTCGTTTGAACGAATCAGTTGACTTAAACCGAAAATCATAAACGTTCGGTTTATAGAATAGCAATAGGATTACATGTATTCCATAAGCCGAAAGTCTATAAACCGAACGTTCGGTTTATAGACTTTCGGCTTATGGAATACATGTAATACTATGGGCTTTCTATAAACCGAACTAGAGTTCCCATTCATAAAAATTTATGAATGGGGACTCTGTTTCGGTTTATAGAAAGCTAAGAAGTTGAACGAATGAACGAATGGTTTAATATAAACGAAAATCATTCGTCCATTCATGCTATAGTATTAGCATTACTATAAACTGAAATAGAGTCGGTTTATAGAATGCCAATAGACTTACATGCATTCCATAAACCGAAAGTCGTTCATTATGTCGGTTTATGGAATGTACTATGTATGTGTAATGCTATTGTATTCTATAAACCGACTATTTCGGCTTATAGAATGCCAATAGTACTACGAATGGACGAATGAACGAATGATTTTCGTTTATTAACCATTTGTTCATTCGGCTTTCGTTAGCTTAGCATTTTCGTTATTCGTTTTTCAAACGAATGAACGAAAATGCTATTTTTGGACGAAAATGCATTCGTCAGAAAACAAATGCACATGTCTAGAAAACGTCATATAGAACAGATCTTTACTAATACTTATCTCCCCAAAAGTAGTGGTAATGAGCAAAGATAGAGACAAAACTAATACAGCTAACCTTAGGCACACCATTCTGTACCATGAGAAATAAAGTGTGAACCAGCCAAATATTAGCAATCCCTGTGATTAGCAATCCCTAGTATTTAGCAAATATGCCAGGATTTTTCCACTCAATATGTCAGGATCTTTCCACTCAATATGCCAGGATTTAGCCATTTAATATGCCAGGATTTAACCATTCAGTATGCCAGGATTTATCCATTTAATATGCCAGGATTTAGCCATTTAATATGCCAGGATTTAGCCATTTAATATGCCAGGTTTTGTCACTCAATTTGCCAGGATTTAGCCATTTAATATGACAGGATATAGCCATTTAATATGCCAGGTTTTGTCCCTCAATATGCCAGGATTTAGCCATTTAATATGACAGGATATAGCCATTTAATACGCCAGGTTTTGTCCCTCAATATGCCAGGTTTTTGCCCCTCAATATGCCAGGATTTAGCCACTCAATATGCCAGGATTTAGCCCTTTAATATGCCAGGATTTAGCCATTTAATATGCCAGGTTTTGTCACTCAATGTGCCAGGATTTAGCGACTCAATATGCCAGGATTTAGCCAATCAATATGCCAGGATTAAGCCATTTAATATGCCAGGTTTTGTCACTCTATATGCCAGGATTTAGACATTTAATAAGCCAGGATTTAGCCACTCAATATGCCAGGATATAGCCATTTAATATGCCAGGTTTTGTCACTCAATATGCCAGGATTTAGCCATTTAATATACCAGGTTTTGTCACTCAATATGCCAGGATTTTGCCACTTAATATTCCAGGATTTTGCTAGTTTTTTGCCCCCCTCCTCCCCCCTTCGCCAGTACTTACCTCCTTGTTGCTCTGTCTCCTCCGTGCAGGCTTCTCTCCTGCATAGAAGAAGGAAACTCCGGTCACATTTGTTTTTTGTTTTTTTAACTTTATTGAAGTTTATATTCAATAAAGTTAAAAAAGAAAAAAAAATGCGGCCAGAGTTTACTTCCTCCATGCAGGAGAGAAGCCTGCACGGAGGAGACAGAGCAACAAGGAGGTAAGTACTGAAAATGTACTACATTCGCTCCATAAGACGCACAGACATTTCCCCTTACTTTTGAGGAGGAAAAAAGTGCATCTTATGGAGCGAATAATACGGTATGTTTATTTTGAATTTAACTTTTTAGATTGAAGAAATAGAACCTTTATTGCACCTTTAACGGTGTATTAAAACTTAACTTCAAGTAAAACATTGTATTCCATTGTTTTGATACTCTGACCCTAATCAGGCTTCTCTCTAAATCTCCCAATTCTAAATTAAATAATTTTCTTGCTATTAACTTAAATAGATCTTACCTAACTACACCCACTTTACTTTTCTTAACTATTCCAGGCATACAGCTGTACACCTGGTGCCCACTCTGTACAGGCCTCAGCCAAAAGCTGAATAGGTATATCAGCAGATGCTGAAAACCTGATGGTTGTGAATAAATACTAATGTATGATTAACAGAAAATTTTAATTTTGTTGGCAGAATAGTAACTAACTGCTTTTTGATATTTTAAATGATTAATGTCGTTATTCATTAAAGAGGTGAAGTGAAAAAATGTAGTTCTCCTAGTATGAGGAAAAACTGACATGTGCATTTTATAGGACATGCCAGGTTATCTTCTGATCAGTACTCCTGTCCTGTTGTTGACGCACCTCATTTTACATGGGATCAGCACAGATCTTAATTAGGTCCTGAGTAGTGTTGAGCGAACCCGAACCGCAAAGTTCGAGTTCGTACCGAACACTACGATTTCTGGACCCCGACCCGAACACGGACATTCCACTGTATGTCCGGGTTGGAGTTCGGGGTTCGGCGATTAAAAATGCCCAGCCCCTAGTCACTTACCACCCCGAATAAAAAAAAATCCTACATCATGGGTGGGGACCGGGGGGGGGACACTAGGTCCCCCCCTCATTATTATTATTAGGGTCCCCACCCGTCGGCAATGGGTGGGGACCAGGGGGGGGGACACTAGCCCCCCCCCCCCCTCATTATTATTATTATTAGGGTCCTCACCCTTTTTCTAGTTTTCTGAACTTTTGGCCACTAAAATGCCTCTTATATAACTTATTTCCCTATCCAGATTTGCTTGCAGTGCACTTGTCCTACTCTTACCCACATTTTACTTCCTTTTGCAGCACTCTAGCCCTTTCCATGACTTTTTTAGAGGCATTTTAGTGGCCAAAAGTTCGTGTCCCCATTGACTTCAATGGGGTTCAGCTTCGGGGTCAAGTTCGCAGTCAAGTTTGAGCACGGACCCGGACATTTTTTCGAAGTTCGGCCGAACCCGAACATCCAGGTGTCCGCTCAACAATATTCCTGAGGCAAAGCCGAGTGTAAACCTGCATGTATCTCTAAAGATCAAATTTACTTGGGGGGCTATGGTGCTGCCTTTTTTTGTTTGGTAGACATTTTTAGAACTCATCTTGAGCTCCACCCCAAATCCAGGCAAGCCTTTATTGCCTAAGCTGTGTATTGTTCTATGAGTTTGTTTTCTGATCCTAGGTGTATTACTTTAGATTTCTTGATGCTGACTTTGATAATATTCCTGATACCCAGACCTTGGCTTGTTTTATTGACCATTTTACCTGCTTTTGCTTATGTTGCTTATCATTCCTGATTGTGGTGCTCAGCATCCCTATCATTACTACTAGACATGTGCAAAACTAACATTTTCGTTTCGTTTTCGTCCATTGGGACGAAAATGTTATTTATTTAGTCTAAAACGAATTTCGTTCATTACTGCATTCGTTTCAGACGAATTAGTTCATTATTTTTGTTTCGTTTCGTTTTATTCGTTCGTTTTATAGAATACGTGTAATACTATTGGCTTTCTATAAACCGAACGAGAGCCCCATTCATAAGAAATTCTTATGAATGGGGCTCTCGTTCTGTTCATAGAAAGGCAATAATACTACACGTTTTCTATAAGCCGAAAGTCTATAAACCGAAGGTCGTTCGGTTTATATATTTTCGGTTTATAGAATACATAGAATTACATGTAATTCTATGTATTCTATAAACCGAAAGTCTATAAACCGAACGACCTTCGGTTTATAGACTTTCGGCTTATAGAAAACGTATAGTAGTATTACCTTTCTATGAACCCATTCATAATTCTTATGAATGGTTTCATAGAAAGGCACTACTACTATACGTTTTCTATAAGCCGAAAGTCTATAAACCGAAGGTCATTCGGTTTATAGACTTTCGGCTTATGGAATACATGTAATCCTATTGCTGTTCTATAAACCGAACGTTCGGTTTATAGAATAGCAATAGGATTACATGTATTCCATAAACCGAAAGCCTATAAACCGAACGTGTAATAGTACTATTGGCTTTCACTACACAGAGACAGAGTCTCCATTCATAAAAATTTATGAATGGAGACTGATAGTGCCATGATTCTAAACTAGACAAAATAACACAATACTGGTTGAGCATCATGGCAAATGCAGTTAACAGCAAATGGAGTGACAGACATGAGTTGTAAACTACAACCAAAGTTTCCCCTACAATGATAGAGTGGTGATGGCTAAAATTTGGCAAATGTATGCCTTTTCGTATTAGGGACAGAATGAATAATTGCTGCTAGGAACTTATTTTCTTGGCTGAGTATCATAGGCATTGTAGTCTGTAGGGAAAGAGACAGAGGTGATGGAATGAGACAAAGGAGATGGCAAGAGCCAGAGGAGAGGGAGAGAGACAGAGGTGATGGCAAGAGACAGGAAACAAGACTGAGGTTAAGGAAAGTGATAGAGGTGATGGAAAGAGACAGAGGCAAGGGAAAGAGACAGAGGAGAGGGAAAGAGAGAGGTGATGGCAAGAGATAGAGTTGATGGCAAGAGACAGAGATGAGGGAAAGAGACAGAGGAGACACATGGAGAGAGAGAGACTGCTTGTATTCCTGGGATAGAAGAAGCTGTATTATGGTGCATGTACTGGAGATGAGACAGGTACAGGAAGTACATAAGGAGGTTAAAGTGCAGAGAGGAGGTTAACATGGCTCCTATGCTTTGGTTTTTCAATTGCATTAACTGTCGATTCAGACATGAATTCAGGGATACTGAGCAGCCACATTTTGGGTATTTGTGAAATGTTGCTATTATTCCTGATCTGAGTCAAATTTGGGAAGGCTCAGTTCATATTAAGTAGAACATATAAAGCTCCATCCTGATGTCAGGGGCTCATTCAGTAAACCTGATCAGTATCTGAACTACCAGTGCATTATTATGGCAAGTGGGTTCTGTAATGGGTATAAGTGTCATAATGTGGAGCTATAGCTATCATTACTCTCAGAAGCATCATAGGGTATACTGGGAAACAAATCAAAACCTAGTTTTCCATTAAAAACATTTGTTTACCTTGACTTACCTTTTAAAGTCGAACAATCAAAGAGGCCACAAAACTCAGCAGCCAAGATTTGAAGACCCTTTTTTTTTTCTATAGGTAAATGGTTAGTGTCAAAGACTCCATCTTCTGATTTTTTCTGTCTTGTGTTAGTGACACATTATAAAACGTTCCCAATCAGGAACAGTTAACAAACCTCCGTGTGACCTTGTTCACAACAGTACTCCGCAGTCCTATTAAACATTTAATGAGTCTCTATGAAAATAGTTATGCAGGTGCATCAATTTAAAGTATTTTACAAGTGTAGCAGAGTCAAGCTGCCAGGGTATGAGCTGTATTTTGAAGACGTGTTGCTTCATATTAAAGTACATCCTTATCTAGTGTTGGCATATGATAAAGAACAATTAAACAGACCAAATCATATCCATGTACATCCGACCACCTACTTACTGTTTGTGCAATCAAACGTGTACTATTAAATGTAGCATTTTGATAACATGTGCCCTTTAAATAGAAGGAAGATATTGAAGAGAAATGTAATAGAAATTGTTTAATAATTACGCCTTTTCCTCTGCCATATTACTGTATTATGGATCATTATAGACAAATGAATTAGTTCAGTTAAATCATATTTATGCTATTAAGTGATTCTGAAACCCCGTGCCCCTTATGGGTCAGTAGTTTCTGAAACATGTATTACATTTATACTGAAATATTTGCTCTTGAGTGTCATGTTTTGAAAGTAAATGAAAAATCACATTATAAACCCACATAGCCGTGAGAATATGTAATGGGGCGTTTAATAGAATCAATCAGTAAAAAGTGAAACCAGGCAGTTTACATTTAAAGAGAAAGTGGCTAGAAAAACAATATGCATACATTTATAGATGTTTAAATATTTTAAAGTGCATCTGCTGACAGTGGTAAAGTGGTCAGAGGGTCCCTGAAATCCCCCCATTTTTATCAGAAATGTTCAAAACGAGAGACAGCACTCGCTGCTGGTGGCAATGGTGAAACTTGCACATTAAATCCCTTTTTCCGTGTAGAACTGCTTCCTAATTTGTTATTCTGCCGTTGATTTAAAAATTTGTTAGTGACTTGGTTACAAAGGCTTGAGTGTTGTCTGAGTTTTGAAAGGCCTTGGTGGGTAATATAAATTTGCATGCTTTGCATGATCCACATCCAGATCCCTCAACTGTTTGATTTGTGTGGGACTGTCCTGATTTGGGGGTTTATCCCGCTGAGCTCTACCTCTGTCCCGCTTTTCGGGACAGAGGAAGAGTACTGAGGGACAGAGGGATTTAAGACTGCATGGCTTTGGACGCATTGTGCGCACACAAGCGCATTAGCGCTGACCTTGCAAACGGTAAAGGAGTGACAGCGCTACAACACTTCTGACACTTGGACTCCAAAGCTCCGTCCACTGGCGTCACAATTTGCCTGGGGGAAATGTTAGGATGTATGCTCATCTAAAGCATTTTGGATTTTGCACAAATAATATATTAAACCGACTCATCTGCATTTCCCTTTGTGTTGGCAAATACATTGTGATCCTCTGAAGTGGGTGCACTATATTACTTAGGTTATTTGTAACAACTGTTACAATCATGAATATGGCTCAAATATATGTTTAGTGTGTGTTGCTAATCAAACAACAAATGCGTATATGTGACATTCAAAGCAACACACATCAATAATACCAACCTATGTGTTGTATGTTGTGTTTGGGCACAAGGTACTTTTGACTGCACCTTTCTATATATTTTGTTTTCCCTCACACACATTCATCAAGTTTCCATTTCATTTATTTCTAACAAAATCAAAATAAAAGCTAAGTTTTAAAAGCAAAGGAGATGCTCCCTCTGTTCTGTTATTTCCTTTCTTCTGCCATTATTTTCTGACTCTCCCCAACCATTTCATACTAACAAATAATACAGTTTTTAAAAAAATACAATATTAACATAGTATTGCACTTAAAAACAAAAAAGTACAAAGTTACTTTGGTTCAACACTGGGTTTCAGCCACATCCTAGAGCAGATTTCGTTTGATTAGTGAATAAAAAGGAGAAATGAAGAAAGAGAGGTCTTAACTAGAGAACTGTCAAATGAGATTCCCCCCGTAATTTTACCTGTCAGCAAATTTGTTTGACTTCCCACATCTTAATGCCTGTGCCAAGTCCATTTTGTAAACCAAAGCTGCCTGTAACAAATCACCACATGAATATGTCAACAGGTCATGAAATATTTTCATTACAAATCTTAAAAAAAAAGGCCAAAACCCTTTAAGGAAAAGGCAAAAAAAAGATGCCTATTCCACTAGGCATGCATGTGAATTCGTAGTGGAAAACGTTTATCTTGGCAAGTTTGTGGTCTGTTGGTGGCCATACACATACTGACTAGACTACCCTGGTGGGAGGCGGATCAGATAAATACCTGAGCCTAAAGAAGATTAGCAATTTCACTGATGTACATTCAAAGCTCTATGCTAAGGGTCATATAATGTATTGTAGAGACAAGTAGAGGCACAGCTTATATATTTACTATATTCTTTATAAAGCACCAATAGTTATTTACAGTGCTTTAAAGTTTATGTTATTGTAAAGGGAATGTACAGCAAGTGCTATAGGGCTACAGACATTATAATAATTGCAGGGTTGATAGCTTTGCAAACAGCACACATATTTAAAGGCAGTAATAGTAGATCTTATATTTTCTCCTTTTACCCCTTCGTGACGCATGGTGCTAGCGTCCCAAACGACGCAAGCACCAAAACGTCACGATTTGTTCCTGGCCCCTGATCACAAGGTGATCGGTAGCCAGGAACACTATGGTAGAGACCCGATCAAAAAAATTGCGAGACCACCGGACGTCACGTGTGACATCACGGAGGTGGGCCCCGAACTCTGAAGTTTGCGATTATATTTCCCCTGTCAGACTGACGCCACTCAAAGTGTCCTCATCTGACAGGTGGGATCTCGCTGCAAGTGCCTGCAGTGGGATCCGAGCAAAGCACATTGCGGGGAGCCGCGATGAGCTCTTTAATGCAGGACGTACTATGCCGTCCTAACGTCTTTTTAGGCACTTGAAATCAGGACGGCATAGTCCTAAAGTCATTAAGGGCTTAAACAATATATAATTCAGACAGTTAATGATATATGAAATGCCAAAATGTGTATACACTATGCTACCAGAAGTTCTACATGTGGCTAGTGTTGCCACCCAGTGTGTACGTTATCAACAAGCCAGTGTCATTTTCATCAAAGCTTTAGTCTATGGCATGTCTCAGTGACTAAAACTAAACAATAACTAAATAAAGACTGAGTTAATAGATCTAAAACTATGACTAAAATCAATTGCAATTTTTGTCAACTGACTAAAATGTTATGTTGCATTTACCTATTTGGACTTCTGGTTCTGGATCCCATGGATCTCTGCCAAAGCCTAGCTGATTTTTGAGACACAGGCTCCCTATGCCTGTCTGTCCCTTGGAATAATGCAGTGCAAACTGCAGAGGAAGAGGATACTCCTCCATCTGATTCCCCTGGTACTGTCTTGTGAATGTTTCCTCTCTCATCTCCCTAGCAAGTTTACTTAATACTGTATAACAGCCTTCTCAGACCTGTTCCCTCCCTCACTGCTGGAGATTTAGTAGACTAAAATCTACCGGAGAATTAGAAGACTAAAACTAGACTAAATATACTACTATTAAATAACTAATATAACATTTCATTTTAGTTAAAAGACTATGAGTAAAACTAAAAATAGCTTCAGGCTGAAGGGAAGTTTATAGAAGCAATAGCTTGGCTGGTAAGTTTTTGGAGATAAGGTGGCAATTCTATATGTGGCACAATCTGTGTTAGCAAGATATAGAAATGTCCGATGGGATAGTTCTTAGATACCTTTTTGTCTTATTAACTAAGTAGATTAGAACATGTACAAGGTATTTTGTTTAAACAAACTCATTTATAAAACACAGTGACCACACTTTCCATATCCATTATTTATAGCAGTATTGCTCTGGATCTCTGTGATATATACAACAAACATTCAGGGCTCACAAAATATAGGGACAAAATATAGGGACAGAAAAAACTGTTTCTAGAAGATGGGCTATCTCACTATTATAACACTTGATGGATATAACAATTCTGAATGTTTATATATATATATACCCCCATAGAAGGGCGCAATGACAGAAATCTGTACACTCACTCAGACTCATCCTTCAGCACTCAGGAGAGGAAAAAACCCCTATGGGGGAAACCTCTGGGGAACCATGGCTGAATTAAAGTTTGAGAATTTGAGTATGAGAGTTTAAAGAATGAAGAATGTTCATGTCTGTGTAAAGTCTCCTTCATTAGGAGTGTTTATGGTAGAATTGTTGTTTAGGGGTTATTAGAGTGGACAAGATCCTATTTGACACAAACGACATTCCATGAGAGCAGTCTGAACCGATTTTGGGCGCTATGATATGCAACGTTTACAACGTCACAACATTTCAGAAGTAAATCCTGTTTTCTCGGTACAGTCTGATTTTCCGTACAATAAAGGGTCAAATGTAATATCCCTACCCTTACATAAAAATCCCTACCAGATTCTACACTTGTATAACAAAACAACTCCTGACACGGCGTAACTTCTCCATCAAAGTCCCAGTCTCCCTCTTGCACAATGCCATCTCTGCTCTATGTGAGTGATCTAAACGCCGATTCCATTGCAGAAATATTCTTCTGGCGATATGTTGTCCGACATTACCTTCACCAGAGCGAAAAATCTTGATGTTCAGAACATATTTCACAAGTAAATCCTGAACCCTTGGCTCAATCTGATTCTCCATACAATCAAGGGTCACATGTAATATCCTGACTTTTACATAAATCTCCGTACCTGATTCTGCACTTGTATAACTAAACGCTGATCCCATCGCAAAAATCTTCCTCTGGCCATAAGTTGTCCAACGTTACATTCACCAGAGCGAACAATTTAATTTCTTTTTACAGTGAACCAAAGTCATGGAAGCTGTAAACACCGATCCCATTGCAGAAATCTTCCTCTGGCCATCCGACGTTACCTTCACCAGAGCGAACAATCTTGACCTTCAGAAAATGACATTTCACAAGAAAATCCTGAACCCTCGGTGTAATCTGATTCTCCATACAATCATGGGTCTGATGTAATATCCCCACCCTTACATAAAACTCTGTATCTGATTCTGCACTTGTATACCTAAACGTCTATCCCATCGCAGACATTTTCCTCTGGCAATATGTTGTCCGACGTTACCTTCACCAGAGCAAACAATTTTCTTTCCTTTTACTGTGAATTGAAGACATGAAGCTGTAAACACCGATCACATTGCAGAAATCTTCCTCTGGCCGTGTGTTGTCTGACGTTACCTTCACCAGAGTGAACAGTCTTGATGTTCAGAACAATACATTTCACAAGAAAATCCTGAACCCTTGGCACAATCTGAATCTCCATACAATCATGGGTCTGATGTAATATCCCGACCCTTACATAAAACTCTGTATCTGATTCTGCACTTGTATACCTAACGCCTATCCCATCACAGACAATTTCTTCTGGTCATATGTTGTCCAATGCTACCTTCACTAGAGCGAACATTTTTATTTCCCAACTATAAATCTCTTATCTATCTAAGAACCCAAAATAATGTGTGGCACTGGATCTATTTTACTTTCTTTCCTTGAACTCCATCCTTGTACATTGGACTTAACATGCATAAAGGAAAACTGCAGGCAACGAGTATACATTTTAAAAGAAATGCTTTAATGAAAGAATAAAAATAAGATTATTTAAAAAGTATCATAGTGTAACACTGTTTGGTGTAACAGGAGGTGTATAGTGGGGTGTATATACACTTACAAACAAATCTTCTTTAAAAGCCCGTCAACTGATAACACTGATGGCATGGGCGTCCCCCCCCCTGGATTTTTGCAATTCCCCTTAAAAAAAAAAAAAAAGAATTACAATTATTATCTTTACTCAGTGTGCAGCCCCTAGTTGTCCCTAGGGGACTGCACACCAGTTGCTGGGGTAGGAGGTGGCACCCAAAGCTGTTGCTCTCTGCAACTCTGCTTGCTGTAATACTATATTGTGTGCTATAGTGTTGTGTCTGGTGCTGTTGGGTTATATTGTGTGCTATAGTGTTGTGTCTGGTGCTGTTGGGTTATATTGTGTGCTATAGTGTTGTATCTGGTGCTGAGAGGTTATATTGTGTGCTATAGTGTTGTATCTGGTGCTGAGGGGTTATATTGTGTGCTAAATTGTTGTATCTGGTGCTGAGGGGTTATATTCTGTGCTATAGTGTTGTATCTGTTGCCGTATGCTTATATTGTGTGCTATAGTGTGTATCGGGTGCTGAGGGGTTATATTGTGT
The DNA here is from genome assembly GCA_036172795.1 of Pelodytes ibericus. Taxonomy (NCBI): domain Eukaryota; kingdom Metazoa; phylum Chordata; class Amphibia; order Anura; family Pelodytidae; genus Pelodytes; species Pelodytes ibericus. Next base: position 60,227,140 of record CM069860.1, read on the forward strand.
GCTATAGTGTTGTATCTGGTGCTGAGGGGTTATATTGTGTGTGCTATAGTGTTGTGTCTGGTGCTGTTGGGTTCAGGGCCGGCCTTAAGTGTCCCGGCACCCTGTGCGGGCTTGCCCCATGGCGTCCTCCCGTCTTTCACCCCCGTCTCTTTCACCCCCCTATGTATGTGTCCCTTTCCTCTTCCTTGCCATGTCTGTCTCTCTCTAACTCCCCCATACCTGTTTTTTCTCTCTCTCTCCCTCTGTTCTGTCTATCTCCTCCCCCTCCTCTGTTCTGTCTCTCTCCCCCCTCCCCTGTCTCTCTCCCCCCTCTGTTCTGTCTCTCTCCCCCCTCCCCTGTCTCTCTCCTCCTCTGTTCTCTCTCTCTCCCCCCCTCTTCTGTCTCTCTCTCCCCCTCCCCTTTTCTGTCTCTCTCTCCCCCCTCCCCCTGTTCTGTCTCTCTCTCTCCCCCTGTTCTTTCTCTCTCTCCCTTCTCCCCCTGTTCTGTCTCTCTCTCCCCCTTTTCTTTCTCTCTCTCCCCCTCCCCCTGTTCTGTCTCTCTCTCTCCCCCCCTGTTCTTTCTCTCTCTCCCCCCCCCCCTGTTCTGTGTCTCTCTCCCCCCTCCCTTTGCCTGCAAATTTTGATCCAAGGAGGGTGCAGAGCTAACCGGCTGAGCAGTGTAGCTCCGCCCCCACCATATGAAGCAGAGCAGCGTCTGCTTCACGGGCAGCAAGAGAAAGTGCTGCTCGGCTCCCCATGCTTAATGCAAGCATGGGGAGCCGAGCAGCACTTTCTCTTGCTACCCGCGGCTCCCGGTGAAGCAGACGTCGCTCTGCTTCACAGGGTGGGGGCAGAGCTACACCCCTCAGCCGGTTAGCTCCTTCCCCTCGTCGGATCCAGCAGAGCTTGCCGAGCTCCCCAATCCAGTGCCTCTACCGGCTCGCAGAGGTCGCACACCCATAAGGCCGGCCCTGGTTGGGTTATATTGTGTACTATAGTGTCGTGTCTGGTGTTGTTGGGTTATAATGTGTGCTATAGTGTTGTGTCAGGTGCTGTTGAGTTATATTGTGTGCTATAGTGTTGTGTCTGGTGCTGTTGGGTTATATTGTGTGCTATAGTGTTGTATCTGGTGCTGTTGGGTTATATTGTGTGCTATAGTGTTGTATCTGGTGCTATGGGGTTATATCTTTGCTATGTTGTTCTATCTGTTGCTGTGGAGTTTCAGCTAGACCTCTGGATATTTATCTGGTGCTGTGGTTTATATCTTGTGTCATGGGTTTTTAGCTGGTACCGTGGGTTAATATCTGGTGTTGTGGATCTATATCTGGCACAGTGGATCTATATTTGGTGCAGTGAGGCTATATCCAGTGTGGTTGGTTTATATCTGGTGCTGTGGATCTGTATCTGGTGCAGGGTTTATCAACCCTTTGCATGCCTTCACTGATGATGACAAAGCTCCTCCACTTCATGATAACTTGTCAAAAAGAGGCGCGGCGCAGAAAGAATGACCGTAAAATTATGCCCCCCCCCCCCCTGAAAAAAAATTCTGCGGATGCCCATGACTGATGGTTCTCACGTTCATGGAAAGTTTTCTTTTAATAAATCTATAAAAGATTAAAAAGCCAATAGCGCAGTATCCAAAATCAAACACTTACAGAAACATAGGCACATACACATGTGCACTATGAGCTCACAACTAGATTCTCTCCCCCAGTTTGCAAGCTCATAGTGCACATGTGTATGTGCCTATGTTTCTGTAAGTGTCATTTAGCATTTTATCTGTGTTTGATTTTAGATACTGCGCCATTGGCTTTTTAATTTAGCATCTCACACTGCTGGTTAATACTCACAATCTGTAAAACATCAGACTCTTACCCAGTGAATTCCTTTTTCTGAACGGTTGCCGACATCTCTCTGCTCGAAGAGGAATGAAGAGACCAATCAATAACCAGTGTATGTATGTAAGATATGATAGAGAGTGAGATGTAGACCAGGCTGGAAAGTGTTATGTGTTAGTATGCTATGTGTGATTGGGAGATGTATAATGTGTGCTGCAGAGAGCTGGGTAGAACCTGCTCTGCTGTCAGATCTATGTGTGACTAGAATGTAGGTCAGGTGAGTAATATTTGCAGCCTGCATTATGACATCACATGACATCACCATATACATCATGAGTGTTCAGGTCACTGGACTGCACTGATATCTTTCAACATTAAAAATACTAAAAAGGGACTATTAGGTTTAAGGGGTATGTGAACAATTCCAAGCTTTGTTTTATTTTTTATTATAGTTTATAGATAGCTATCGCTGTACAGTATATCAACAACTTATTTTATTTACATGATATATTTTATAAACACACTTCCTGCAGTTTAAAGATACATTACTGTGAGATTCCTTGCTGTGCAGTCTGGGATAAACTCATATACTCTGCACATTACAAATAGAGAGAGTTCTTGCAATGGAGCTCTGTGATAGACACACACACTGAACCATACATGTTAGCAGGGACGGATTAAGAGCATCATGGGCTTTGTGCTGAGGATTTTGGTGGGCCGTGGAGAGGAGATCCTCTATCAACAACCCCCCACCCCAGCACCAAATCACGAACCAGTTACAATTTCACTTTTTTTAAAATCCTGTTTTATTCTCTGCATTCCAGGTAACACTAATGTTTATGTTATGCAGTTCCTTTAAGATTTGCTTAATCCATGAAATAATATGAATGTCTCAGGCAATCCCTACATTAAAATGATTATATTTTATTATTTATTTTCTCTTTTAGAAACTTAAACTTCATAAGGAAAACATAATATCTTTTTGCTGATATAATAAACTTGGCATTTCGTGGTAAAATCAGCAGTAATATTTAAACTTGGCATTACATGGCAAAATCAGACGTAATATATAAACTTGGCATTTCATGGTAAAATCAGCAGTAATATTTAAACTTGGCATTACATGGCAAAATCAGACGTAATATATAAACTTGGCATATCATGGTAAAATCAGCAGTAATATATAAACTTGGCATTTCATGGTAAAATCAGCAGTAATATTTAAACTTGGCATTACATGGCAAAATCAGACGTAATATATAAACTTGGCATATCATGGTAAAATCAGCAGTAATATATAAACTTGGAATTCCATGGTAAAATCAGCAGTAATATATAAACTTGGCATATCATCACTAAATCAACAGTAATATATAAATAAACTTGGCATATCAATGCAAATTCAACAGTAATGTATACACTTGGCATAACATGGCAAAATCTGAAGTAACATATGATCTTGCCATTAAGCCCCCAGACTTGTCGATGCACACCCAGGAAATGCCTCATAACCCACACTGCACACCCATGAGTTACCCCAGTACATCTTCCATCACCCACATTTCACACCCAGGAGTGACCCCAGTATATGCCCCTTCACCCACTTTGCACACACAGGACTTATCCCAGAATATGCCCCATCACCCACATTCCCACATTGCACACCTAGGATTTACCCCAGAAACCCAGGATATGCACCATCACCCACATTGCACACCAAGCACATACCCCAGGACATGCCCCATCACCCACATTGCACACTTGAACTTACCTGAGAACCCTAGGCTGTGCCCCATACCTCAAATTGCACACCAAGTACTAATCTCAGTACATGCACCATCACCCACATTGCACACCTAGGACTTACCCCAGTACCCCAGGATATGAACCATAAACCACAATGCACACCCAGTACTTAACCTAGGAAATGCCCTATCACCCACATTGCACATCAGAACTTTACAAAGTACCCTTATATATGTCCCGTCACCCAAGTCTGGATGCAAGTCTTTTTTCAACCTAAATTACTATATAACTATGTAACATTGCACACCTAGGACTTACCCCAGCCAGCACCCACAGTTCCCTGTGGTCTTGAAGGCAACATGTTGGCTGTGCACTGCCCAGGTACACAGACATCCTACCTCTTGCACTCCCCGCGTTGTCTCAAGGCTGAATGCTGGCAGGTCACAGACACCATGCTGCTTGCTCACCGGCAGGGGCTGGTGATAGGAGAACTTCGGATCTTCCCAGCCAGAGCCCCTCCTGGCAAGCTTTTATTTTTATTTTTTAAAGGCTTGTACATGGCTAGGCCTATTTTCAGGTAGGGGCCAGGAGCTTCAGCTCCACCAGCCCCTATGTTAATCTGGCCCTGGTTAGCATAAGGGTTATGGTTAGTTGTAGGAGAATGTATCTGACAGAGAATTCTCATCCTAATTTATGGTAACAGTATAACAAAGCTTGCTTGCCATTGCAGGTTGTTTATTGTGTTTATGTAGCCACTTTATTTACCAGTGCCAGATTGATTGATTGATTATGTGTATTTTCTATGTTGCTGGCACCAACTCATACACTGGCTTGCATTTTTCAGACTGCCCCGTTACAGCCAAGCTAGTTTTGATATGAAATGTGGGATATACTGAGAGCAAATGAGCAATTCATAGTTATATAAATGCTATTAGGGTGGGGATTCTATCTGCACATCATATTTCATTCTCCAGAATTATTATTTGTTTCACATGTGCTTTTTTGCAATTAACATCCCAAGTTCATGTTATACACTAAAATGTATAATGCATGACAGCTGAAAAACATAATGTACACCCAACATCTAATTTCAGTGGGCAAAACCATGTATTGTGCATCTTGGTCCAAAAGAAATTTGCTATGAGTAATAATAATTGATATACTGATTTTTTGACACTACACATGATGCAGTCCAGTGAGTTTGTGCTGAACTCTTTTAAAGGAAGATCTACAAATCTGCAAAGTGAACATATATGTAACCTCTCCTTGTGGGGTTATAGAAATCATTGCAATGGCACCTCCATTGTATGTTACACATGTTCTAGACATGCAGAATGTATAATACTTCCTATATCACTGGGAAATTACAGTGGCATAACAATTAAAAATTGTAAGAGAATGTTTAATTGTGAGTGCCTAGGCCAGGCCCGAGTTTCGCAGTTCTCAGAGGCTTTAAACACCTGGAGATCTAGATCACGGCAATTACAGAGGACTTTCTCTACCTGGTCCTTTGCAGGCATTTATGATGTCATATTTCCACCTAGATTCTGCCCTGTATCATGACCTTAGGACCGTAATACCAGACTCTACCCCACTAATGTTGCTGTTACCAATTCCATCCTTGGTACCTTACACTTAATCCACTTGTATTCCTTTCTGTTTACCCTCTTTAATGTTGATCATTAGGCCTTGTCCGGGAGCCGTGATATCCCAATGTTGTGATAAAAAGAAATGTAGTGAAGAACTATTCCCCTAAAAGAATAAATCACAGTTAATCATAGACATGTGCATTAGTTTTCGGACGAATGCATTTTCGTCTGAAAATAGCATTTTCGTCCATTCGTACGAAAAAACAAATAACGAAAATGCTAAACTAACGAAAGCCGAATGAACGAATGATTAATAAACTAAAATCATTTGTCCATTCCTGCTATTGGCATTCTATAAACCGAAATAGAGTTTTTTCAATGTAAGCCTCAAGAGTATAGGGGGCCAATAAACTTTTCCCTATTGCTATATACTTCACTATGTTTGGTTCCTATTTGTCTTCCCTTCTGAGATAAACTTTACATCTAAGATTCTACTGCTTATGGAAGAGTGATTTTTTGCCGCTGTGGATTATAGGACTTTTAGTCCTTCTGCCGATTATACCTAGAGCCGGTTCTGAGGCTCTAGACCAGGGGTCCTCAAACTTTTTAAACAGGGGGCCAGTTCACTGTCCCTCAGACCGTTGAAGGGCCGGACTATAGTAAAAATAAAAACTATGAAGAAATTCCTATGCACACTGCATATATCTTATTTTGAACAAAACGAGAACAAATACAATATTTAAAGTAAAGTTAAATCAACAAACTTACCAGTATTTCAATGGGAATAGTGTGCCAGTCAGATGCCCAGGAATATGATGCCAGTCAGATGCCTAGGAATATGATGCCAGTCAGATGCCCAGGAATAGTATGCCAGTCAGATGGCCAGGAATAGGATGCCAGTCAGATGCCCAGGAATATGATGCTAGTCAGATGCCCAGGAATATTATGCCAGTCAGATGGCCAGGAATATTATGCCAGTCAGATGGCCAGGAATATTATGCCATTCAGATGCCCAGGAATATTATGCCATTCAGATGCCCAGGAATATTATGCCAGTCAGATGCCCAGGAATATGATGCCATTCAGATGCCCAGGAATATGATGCCATTCAGATGCCCAGGAATATGATGCCATTCAGATGCCCAGGAATATGATGCCAGTCAGATGCCCAGGAATATGATGCCAGTCAGATGTCCAGGAATATGATGCCAGTCAGATGCCCAGGAATATGATGCCAGTCAGATGCCCAGGAATATGATGCCATTCAGAAGCCCAGGAATATTTTGCCATTCAGATGCCCAGGAATATTATGCCAGTCAGATGCCCAGGAATATGATGCCATTCAGAAGCCCAGGAATATTTTGCCATTCAGATGCCCAGGAATATTATGCCAGTCAGAGGCCAGGAATAGTGCTCGTTATCCCTCCCTCCTCCCCCGCTTCCATATCACTTACCTCCAGCTGCTGTGTCCCCGGACGTCTCGCGCGGTGTCCTCCTGTGGAGGAGGGAAACAGTTACCGGATCCGGATGTGACGTAACGTCACATCCGGTCGCGGTGAATTTTTTTTTTTTTTTTTCTTCCTGCAGCCGCATCCTTTGCGGCTGCCAGAAAGAAAAAAAAAATTAAACGGGGTGGGTGCCGGCAGCACCCCCCGCGGGCCACATAAATGTCCTCGGCGGGCCGCATGTGGCCCGCGGGCCGTAGTTTGAGGACCCCTGCTCTAGACCATGTGAGTCTAATACCATTGGGGGTCACGGCTACAGATACATCCGTTATTGTCTTTTATACCACACCATTGTTTTTCTTTTGTCTTTTTTTTTTTGCATATATCCTTTTTATGAATCTGTCTGCTATTTAGGATAAGTATTATCATTTTTGTTTTCCACTTTCACTATTGCCTAGTTTCATTTTGCGCAACACTTCACCACTTTACTATTGTATATATTGTGTTGTTTTTGGGGAAGTCACACTAGTGTTTGCTGCATTTTTCCACATATTATTCTGTTTAACGCCTATCATTTTTTCACTATTGTATACCGGTTTATAGAATACCAATAGCATTCCATACATTCCATAAACCGACATAATGAACGACTTTCGGTTTATGGAATGCATGTAATGCTATGCTATTGCTATTCTATAAACCGAAATAGAGTCCCCATTCACACGAATAGGACAATTGAATTTCTTATGAACGGGGACTCTAGTTTGGTTTATAGAAAGCCAATAGTATTACATGTATTCTATTTCTTATGAGTGGGGACTCTAGTTCAGTTTATAGAAAGCCAATAGCATTACATGTATTCCATAAGCCGAAAGTCTATAAACCGAACGACGTTCGGTTTATGGAATGTGTAGATCAATTGATTCGTACGTCAAATGAAACGAAAATAATGAACGAATTTCGTCTGAAATGAATGCAGTAATGAACGAAATTTGTTTTGGACGAAATAAATAACATTTTCGTCCGAATGGACGAAAACGAAAAAAAAATGTTAGTTTTGCACATGTCTAGTTAATAATGCAAGGTTACTTAGGAAGGGAGTGAAAATCTTAACTGGGGCTGTGGCTGCTGTTCAGAAAAGAGAGGGAAACTAACTTCGCGCCTTGAGTTATATATCCAGCCAAGGCCAACTCCTTATGACACACATCCACTCCTTCCATCTACATCCCTGGTCATAGTCTCCTCTTACCTTCACCTACACTTTGTTATGGCTATAGGGGCTACTAGAATCCCCCATTCAATATCTGTATTTTGAACATGTCTGTGTTTTAAACCATATTCTTAAGTGTTTAATATGAGATAGAACTCAACGTTTTTCTTTGAATCAGTACCTACTGATTTAAAGAAAACAATGTGTGCTTATATTTATTAAATTCCAGGTATTTGAAGAAGATGAGGGGAATAACAAAGGTAATAATTAATGCAGGGTAAAGAGGATTACTATTCGGGTCCCAAACATTGCACACACATTGCTTCCTTTTTTGCCATCTCTCTTTTTGTACAGACTATGCAGTGCTAAGCAGTGACTATATGATACCTTATTCCCCTGCTTACTCCCTGCAGCTAATTAATGGATACATTTCCTCTCTCTCTGTGATTCACCATACCAGCTCTTGGTGGTATTACAAATGTCATGCCAACTGCGGGTTGGCATTACATCACCGATATTGTTATACCAAGAGCTGTTGTGGCAATGTATAAAATGCTATGTGATCATTTGTATGTATATATGTAATATAAAATATATATATTTTTATATTACTATTCATTTATTTTAATGTGTTTTTTCATTAATTTCATTTTCTCTATTTGACCTTATTATATTTTAATACATCCTTTTATATTATTATTAATTTATTTTAATGTGTTTTTATATGAGTTTTTATTTCATTTTCTTTTGTTTTACTTTATTATATTTTAGTATATTTAATTAGATTTTATTATTTTTAAACCTTTTTATTTTTAATTTATTTAAAGTTTTATTTAAGTTTGGCCAATTTTCGCTATAGCCAAAGTCCTCCTATAGACTTCTATGGAGAGAACTTCATCTATTTCTGTAATAGTCGAGGTGCTCCTGAAATAGCCCCAAAAAAACTCGAAGTCCTCCCCAAAGAAGTCATATATTGAACACAAGTTCAACACACTCATAAACTCCTAAACAGGCTGCTAATATATAGGGCCCCTGGCAGCAGGTCTTCCCGGGCCTCTGGTACCGTTGAGGAAAAGGCCTGCATTGATTTATCTCAATGCAGCCTACCTACAGGCATAGGCTGGAATTTAGCAGTCATGATCAGCACACTGTTCTGGATCTGTCCCCTCCCAGGTCCTTAGCTCCTGAATGTTTTGGCACACTAGAAACATAGAAACATAGAATGTGTCGGCAGATAAGAACCATTCGGTCCATCTAGTCTGCCCAATTTTTTTTGAGTACTTTTATTAGTCCCCCGTTCCCGGTCTTATAGCTAGGATAGCCTTGTGTCTATCCCACGCATGCTTAAAATTCTTGACTGTGTTTACCTCTACCACTTCTGGTGGAAGGCTATTCCATACATCCACTACCCTCTCAGTAAAATAATACTTCCTGATATTACTTTTAACCCCTTAGTGACAAGACATTTTCACCTTGACTTTCCCTTGGTGACAATGGCTGTTTTGACATTTCTAGGGTGTTTGTGTTTAGCTGTAATTTTTTTCTTTCTCACATACAGTACCCACACAAATGATATGTTGTTTTTATCGTCATAAGAAGGGCTTTCATTAGATACCATTATGTTCATCATATCTTATAATTTACTACAAAAAAAATCATAAAATATGATGAAAAATGATCGTTGATCGCGAAAACCGCTTGATTCACCGCAGGTCGTGCCAGGCACGTCCTTTGTCGTTAAGGGAGTTTCTCCCAGGACGTGGCTGGCACGTGCTTTGTCGCGAAGGTGTTAAATCGTTGCCCCTCTAATTTAAGACTATGTCCTCTAGTTGTGGTAGTTTTTCTTCTTTTAAATATACTCTCTTCCTTTACTGTGTTGATTGCCTTTATGTATTTAAATGTTTCTATCATATCCCCCCTGTTACGTCTTTCCTCCAAGCTATACATGTTAAGATGCTTTAACCTTTCCTGGTAAGTTTTATCCTTCAACCCATGAACCAGTTTAGTAGCCCTTCTCTGAACTCTCTCCAAAGTATCAATATCCTTCTGGAGATATAGTCTCCAGTACTGCGTACAATACTCCAAGTGAGGTCTCACCAGTGCTCTGTACAATGGAATGACCACTTCCCTCTTCCTACTGCTAATACCTCTCCCTATGCAACCAAGCATTCTGCTAGCATTTCCTGCTGCTCTATTGCATTGCCTACCTACCTTCAAGTCCTCTGAAATTATTACTAGGGTCCCTGTCAAGCACCTTTGATGTTTCCCCAAGTTTACAGGATACTGTTCATGCATTCAGTTTGTCCAGGGTTGCTGAATATGCCTCTTTCCATGGTACAGGCAAGCACTCACCTCTATTTGCTATCACCGTTACATCACTCTTGCTCCAGATGTAGGATTCGACATGTGGATGAACCACAGTCCCTTCCTATGCCCTCACCTATGGGACATTGACACAGGAGGCAAAGGCACCCATGATCTCCCCCTTCTTCTGCTTTCCCTGTGGTGAGCAGTGTGGCCAGGGGTTTAAGGGAGGGGTTCTACGGAGGTAAAAAAAACAAACACCGTGGAGGCGCTGTGGGCAAAACCAACACAGGCCAGAAGAACAGCCATCTGAAGATGAGATTCATATGGAAATAGACTCTCAATGTGGTGTTTGATATGAAATATAATTGGAGGAATTAAAACTAAAACTTAATTTAGTAAATAGGTAAAAAGGGGGATGTTTTAGTGACAACATTGTCTTAATAACTGATGAAACAAACCTTTTATAAATGCTGAAAAAACACTTGTTGACAAACAGATCCACTATTAAATAAGTGATACCCAATGTGAAAAAGAAATAAGAATAAAATAAAATTTGTTGGTTCTACAAAGTATCAGATGTATTCAGTAAGGTTTTAAAGCACAGTGCTGGGGTTACACTGTGCAGGCTGTTGCAGCATCTGATTTGGATATGTCCCTGAGATGAGAGAACAGATCTTCATTAGTATGTTGATATCTGGACCCTCATCTCAGTAGATCAAGTCTTGGTAGATAAAGAGCGTAGATTTGACTGTAGTGAGTATAGGAAGCCAAGGGTCACTAAGACTCTTGGTAATTTGCTACAGGTGTTTTACATTCCTGCAAGCATTATCAGCACATGCGCTCCCCAAAAATGATCAGAGTTATTTATATTTATATTGACCTTGTAATGCTGAAATCAATTCATCCCCAATGGATCTCCAGTCAGTGTCCCATGTCCAGCTTATTTATGGAACCTCTTTTCAGGCCTTTGATTAATCAATTGATAAAGATCTCTATCACCGCTATTACCTGGAGGTGCTGTGTTAAAGTATGGCAGAATTGGATATCCCATGTGGAGCCGGGTGATGACTTATAGAGTGCTTATTTAGGGGTGATTATTTCTTTAACATTTTTAAATTCACTCAAATTACGTCAGTTTTGGGAGCTACGGTTAGCTTAGCAGGTGTTGCCTTCTGGTCATACGTTTTCGGTTTGCCTGAAGATACCCGCGAGTCGGTTATCATGCAGATTGTACAAGGCTTTTTGTTTTTCATTTTTTTTAATCTTCAGACCATTTTCACACTGTTTCGGCTATTTTCATAGTCTTCCCTTTAACTGCTATGTGAGGGCTATAGCCAAAGTGCTCCCGAAATTATCACCAAAGTAATCCAAATTGGTTTGAGAGCTGCCTGAGTAGACACTCTATCTGGAAATTGTTATGTCCAATAATGGGTTTCCTCAGCATCTCCTGGGAGTCAATCAGAGAACTTCCATAAAGATGCATCTCCTCCAATCACTGCTCTTAAATTAAAGAGAGGGACGCAATGACCAGCTTGAATGAGCTAGTCTCTCCACATACTCCTGCGCTAACCTTTCCCCTTTTTGTTTACATTGCAAGTTGTATGAATATACAGGATACATACTAACAAATGCATGACATCTAGATTAGATTTAATTTAATTAGGTTTAAAATTGGTTTGACGTCTTACATGTTATTTGATTATGAAGTTTTAAGGCAGAATGTGTGATGCACCGATACATTTACAATGTAATACTTCACACTATCTAGTTGTGTTGAGTCAGGAAACCAAAACAAATATATATTCCTTAATGCATGAATAATAAGCATTATATCCATAATGATTTACATGCTTTGGTAACAAAATACCTTTCATCGCTATTATTGATATATTTATATTGCAAAAATAAACAGCAATAAATGAATGCCACAGTCAACTGTAAGTGGTATTACTGGAAAGTGGGAACGCTTAGGAACATGAAGTGGAAGTCACAGATTGGGTTCATCTAGTGCTGAGGCTCATGATGCATAAAAAAAGTCCCCAATGGTCTGCTGATTCCATAGCTGAAGATTCCAAACTTCAATTTATATTAATATCAGCTCAAGAACTGTGTGATGGTAGCTCCATGGAAAGGGTTTCCATGACCAAGCAGCTGCATGCAAACCTCACATCACCAAGTACATTCCAAACAACGAATCAAGAGGGTTAAAAAAGAAATCCACTGGACTCTTGGGCAGTGAAAATGTGTTGTGTGGAGTAACGAATCACGCTTTACTGTTTGGCAGTCTGATGGGTGGGTATGGATTTGGCGCATCCCAAGAGATCATTACCTGCCTGACTTCATTATGTCAACTGTAAAGTTTTTTCAGGAGAGATAATGCCAAGAGCTAATTTCAGGGGTTGGGCTAGATGAGTGAAACAAAATCTTAAGCAGCAAAAAAAAAAAACAGCTTCAGCATACCCAGACATTTGGGACAATGCTGTGCTTGAAATTTTGTGGGAACAGTTTGGGGAAGGCCCTTTTCTATTCCAGTATGACTGTGCCCCAGTGCATAAACCAATGTTCATAAAGACATGGTTTGATGAGTTTGGCGTGGAAGAACTTGAGTGGCCAACATCAGTGCCTGACCTCACAAATGCATTACTGGATGAATGGGCAAAAGTTACCACAGAGACACTCCAAAAGTTCCTGGAAAACATTCCCAAAAGAGTGGAGCTACAAGGGGAGAGCAACTACATATTAATGTATATTGTATATATATATATAATTATGTATTTAGAATGGGATGTCATAAAAAATCCCTGTTGGTGTAATGGTCATGTGTCCCAATACTTTTGTTCATATGTGTTTATATTTACCTATGGACTAAGTATAATATAATTTCTGCAGTAGACAGAGTATAATACATATCCTTTCTATCATGGCATTTTTTAGGGTCAGTTACCCCTGCTTACATTATACATACTTATTATTGTCCAAATGTTATATATAGTTATTATTGTCCCTATGTATAGAGAACCCAAAGATGGAATGGTCCTGGGAGGAGACCTCACCTTGCAGCCTTTTTGTCTGTGCAGAGTCCGAACTTTCATGATCACATCCCACTTTGCTTACATCGCAGTCTCGCAGTGTTCAGCCCACGAGTGACTTTAAACCTCTGTTTCCAGGATAACTTTGGAGATTTAGGGCTAAAGTCTACTTTAGCACCTGAGCCTCCATTCGGGGCTCACATGTGTGAGACTGGTGCCCCAGCAACACCTTAGCCAGGAGCCAACTGTAGAAAATTGGTATGTATTTTGATAGCATAATCATGCCACAGAACATTCCCAGTGACCGGATTAAACATGAGACGTATGACTGAAATGGAGTTTTACTTCACGTTGAACATGTTTAATAAATACCTAGCACCCCATTTGTATTAATACTACAATTTTGTTAATGTCCGGTTATTATGGATTGGGCTTTTCATTGTTATACTTGCAGGCAGGCCTGGAAAACAAATATTGGCTTCAGTCCAATGGTAAGTCTATGGAGGCAACCCTAACAGCAGATAACATTTTTTTAATTGTTATAAAAGTACATTGGAGCATGAAATGGATAGATTCAGGTTGAAATATCTATATGCATCCTTACATAATTCCTGGGTGAGAAGCTGACCAGTTTTGGCATGATACAACTCCTACCACGTTCATCCAGCAACATAGCCTAAAAATGCTGTGCGAGAGTTTGACTATATCGGATGGTTTACTTAGAAATCAAAGTTCACAATAGAAATTGTAGTGTGTATCATGATCTCCAACACCCTAGTACCTCTTAAGTGACTGCTAGTGTCGTTTTACTTCCTATTTTTCTCTGCTTTAACAAGCTTTAAATCAGCTTCACAAAGTGACAAAAGGAAGCCTCTTCACTGTCTTTTTTTTTTTTTTTTACGTGCTCTTATTCTCTAAAATTCCCTTAACAATGTAGGGTAAACCTTTCGCATAGAACATGTTTTCAAAGTAACTAGTACAAAGAGACAACATGCGTGCATGTCTTAGGGGGAAAACAAGTCTGAGATAAAACAAAATAACATTGACACAAGAGGAGAGTTTTATGTACTTTGTATTTAGCCCTAAGCGGATTACATTTTCATTCTTGTGGCTCTATAACAACGAGAATCCCAGGGCACCATGGAAATACTCTACTCATTCTATTGTGTACAGGCAACTGATAGATATGACAGTGATGTGGGTGCTGAACTGCAGCCAATAGCTGAAGAACTTTATTTCCAAGAGGAGGTATTGAAATGTTAGAACCAAATAGTTATAGACACTAATGAGAAACTGTGACTACTGACTTTGCTCACAGTATAAAAGAGAGATGCTGAACATGTTTAATAAATACCTCAAGCGCCCCATTTCTATTAATACCACATTTTTAGGAGGATTGCAAGATGCACCTAAAAAGCACAACATGATTAAAAAAAATTTAGGAAAATATAATTTATCAGGAATCTGGGGAAACATACTTTAAGACATACAATTAAGACATGGAACTGTTTTTGTCCACACAAAAAAAAAAAAAAATCTGGACTATATGTATACAATTTTTATTTTTCAATGAAATCTTATTTGAGTTTTACAAATTCCCAGAGAATTAATTTAAAACCTGGAGCTTCAAAGTCACAGCTCTTGTTTTTCACTGGGTCAGTGGGAATATTCTATGACATAATTATGCTAACTAAATGGTTCTGTGCATTCATACCCTCAGCCACGAACGGCCTTAGGGGTGTGCGACCTGTTCAATCACACAGGGTACAACACCCAGAGGGTGCCAAACCAGGATTTCCAATTAGACAGAGGAGGTCGTCTTTGCTGCCTAATTGGCAGTCCTATTTCGAGGCGGATGCTTTGTGCCCAGGCGGCGCTGACAGATCCCCCACCTATCAGAGCTCTGGGTCACATGACCTTCTGGCGTTCTGACCGGAAAAAGGAAGAAGCGCTCCCAAGGAGTACTCCAATGAAGACGCCATGCCGGGTGCCACCCCCTCCCCCCGAAATGAAAGGTAAAGTGGAGGGGGGAAGAAATACATTTTTTTTATTTTTGTTTTTTTACAAAACCCTCATGACTTTGTATGTGTGGTTGACACTTTGTGTGAGTGTGTATGTGTGAGACCTTGTATGTGACATTGTGTGATATGTGTGTGTGAGACCCTGTATGTGACACTGTGTGATGTGTGTGACACTATGTGATATGTGAAAAACTGTGGGATGTGTCTGTGTGTGTCACACCGTGACACAGTGTGTATGTAACACAGTGTGATGTGTGTGTGAGACTATATGTGACACTGTGTGATGTGTGAGACACTATGTGATGTGTGTGTGTGCCCATGATACTGTGTAGGTCACAATGTATGTTTGACTGTGTGACTATGAGAACTATACATATAATAAACTACAAGTGTCACACACAACACTGTGGAGCTCTGTGATACTCTCACACATTGCATACTTGTCTTTTAACACTGTGCAGTGTGTGAGAGGGCATTACAGCAGTAAAAGTCGAAATAATGATATATATATGTATATATATATTTTTTTATATAACATGGTATACCAATTAGGGTTGCCACTTTTCTTTAAAAAAATATATTGACCATGCTATGGCCTCATTAGAGTGGCAACCCTAATGCCAACACATGGGCAATATATGGGGGAGGAAGGAGATGTGAAGGAGGGGACAAAGGCATTTTAGGAGTGATAATGGGGGGCGCCACAGGGTTGGCCCACACAGGGCACCTGAGCACCTAAGGCGGCCCTGCCATCAGTGAATATGTTTAAATTTAAAACAGCAAAAATCTGATTATCTCATTTACTTCACAACATTAGTAAAGTATATGGATTTGGCAAGCTGAGTTATCTCTGTGTGAAAGAGAGACAGTTAGTCTAATCAGTTCATAGCAGCCAAGTGTTCCTATTTAGGAAGAACAGAGTCTACTTTGAAACCCAAATTCCTTGGTTGCTCTTCTGTTGTCCCTTTTAGGGGCTTAGTGTTTGGGGTGTGTATATATGTATCACAGACCTCCAGAGCAAAACAATGCTAAATAATGTCTTAAAACTACAGTTAACATTTTATATTAGTAAGTAAAATACTTTTATTCTAAATTATTACATTTTACAAACATAGCAATAACTTAAATAACAAGTCATCCCTGTAATGTCCCACCCATAGCTACACTACATAGACAAAAGCTTTGGGACTCACTTGAAAGACCACTTCCAGGGCAGACAAAAAGACTGCAAGGTGAGATGTACTTTTTCGGACCAGCCTTTCTCCCAGCTTGATGCTTGTTTGACCTATTGCCTTCTCCTACACAAGAAGGAGGACTAGGTATAATACACATCATTTCTGTAGTGGCAAATTTTTCGGGTCAATTATCTGTTCTTGTGTTATATATATATATATATATGCACAATAAAAAATATGTATAATGTAAGCATGGACGCATTTTGTAAGTAAGAGTTACCTAACAATGTTACCTAACAATGCCTCTAGTTCCCGGGACTAAAAGGGGAGTAAAATGGCTGACTGTGGCTGTGACATTGGACAGAGTGACTGGTATGGGGTCATTTAAAGTGCCCAACACAAATGTATTGCACCTGCTGCACTCCCTATTGTTCCACCCCAGCGTTACCTACAAAGTGTAATATGTTCCAACTCATACTGCTTGATACATCTGCAATGCCCCTGTGGGTTACTGTATACAGGAAAAAAACACAAGTGAATTAAAGATCCAGATAAGAGAACACTATTATAATACAAGGAAGAAATGAATGAAGAACAGTGTACCTAAACATTTCCTAAAATACTGCAGTAATTCAAAGGAAATAGGTATTATGGCAATTGCTAGACTTAAGAAAAATTGTAGAGAAGAGGAGAGAGACGCGCTCAACGGCAACTACACAAGACTTGACACAAGGATTCTCCCAAGTTCATGCAGGCTGGATCTACGAGGCCCGGAAGCACATAGGATATGTAAACACTGAACTAACACACTATCCCTGCACGTTGATGATGCCAGATGATGCCAGATCCCCGGCAAAACACACCATATATACAGGATATTGTGAGAACTGTCTGAGACTATCACTTTGTTGCAGACACCTATTGAATATATGCACTTTAAAGCCAGGCAGCTCTGGACAGAGATGTCGTTTTGAACTTGAGGACTCTGGCAGTGATGATCACAGCTGTTTTTATTGTAAGATTTGTGTGCTGTTTTTGTATTAAATGCTGTTTATGTTTAATTAGAGGCCTTTGTCTTCTGTCTCATTAATGATGTCAACCTGGAGGACGAGAGAAGAATATCACAGACACCATAAAAGATCATGCTGATACATTGAGCAATGTTCTGCTCCAATAAATGTGAGGGCATATTCACCCTGCATACTGTAGTAGTTGATCTAAGCACCGATACCATCCCATATGTGCTTTTTATTTCCTTTTAAATCACATAGGATGGACTGCTCCCTATTAATATATTATGTTATATTTTACTTTAGTATGTCTCCTTTAATGAGTGTGTTTTTTTCTAGAGAAGCCGGTTCACTCTTTACTTTGGTTATGTGTCTAGTCTGAGACACTAGTGGACTGGGGTGCTGCACTGTTAACAGTGGTCGATGGTTGTACTATTCTTTTGAGCCAGTAAAATTTGTTTAAATTCAAAGCAGTGTCTTCAGTTTTTTTTATACAATGATCCTTTGTCACCTCCTGATGTTTCAGATAACATAAACATAAGAATGTATTTGTTCTTTTGACCACGGTTTTTATAAATATACCTGTCTGTCTTCATATCAAAGATTGTATCATGCAAGGATTCTGTATGGCTGCAAGAGGTATATTTGGCTTCTGCATTGTATCTAGACATTTCCTGACAATAGGATGCAATTTCTAAAAAATGAACAAAATTGTTTAATATATATATATATATATATAAATAAATGTGTGTGTATATATATATATATGTATGTATATATATATATATATATATATATATATATATATATATATATATATATTCAGTGTTTGTTACAATAGCAAAATTAAAGTGGAATAGGTCTCACTTCCTCCTCTTGCACAATGAAAAACATTTTTGTATGTGTTATCTGCAGACACGCAATCTTAGGATAATGCTCGGTGGTGGTGTCGTCTCCCACATGTGGCAGACAGAACAAGAGCATCTGCTTAACAGATAGAACACTAAAAAAGTTGCGTGTTACTCATGATTTGTACAGTGCGCTTGGAGATTTATATTGGTGTGGAGGGTGAATTGCAGTGAGGACCTGGATTATTAGCGAGCAGATCATGTTTTTTCAGTTGTTATTTAGAAAAAGACTTGCACACAGTCTGTCATATAAACAGATATTTCACCACATCTTTAAATAGTTAGTAGTGGCTACAGAGGCACCTTTTCCAGAGCATGGAGATTTATATGCGATTATATCTTTGTGCCCATGTGAGAATTACCTGTATTTGCATGCTAGTAAATATTATTTTATACAACTACACTATGAATGTTCTTCCTCTGTTTTTGATCGCATGTGTGCATCATTATCCAAGGGGATGTCTGTTCTTCTTTAAGGAAGGTATATACTTTGATGTGCTGGAGATCCCTAAAGCAATCCGTGAGTTCAAATCCTATCACTACTTGTATTACTTAACCTATTTATTATACGGAAAGCACTATGTGTGCCATTTCTTTTTTCCACATGCTGAGTAAGAAGCACAACATAAATATAGCAAATATATAAGTATTATTTTTATGTTATAACACTGTATTTACTGCATAAACCCATTAAGGACCAGGGATTTTCCTAGGCCAAAGACCAGAGCGTTTTTCAATTTTTAATATGCGTTTTTTGAAACATAATTTTCCTCTCTCTCATTTAACGCAAACATAAAAGTTATATGTTGTTTTTTAAAGGACAGTTAGAGCTTTCTTTTGATACCCTATACATAAAAATTATTTACATTTTAGTATTAAAAAATACATATAAAAGAGGAAATTTTCGGGAAAAAAAAGTTATTATTTTCCCAATAATAAGCTACACAACTAGTGCAACACTAACCCACTTATCACCCCTAATTAACTAACTAATAAAAAAGAAAAATATTGGTTCCCAAACCCCCCATAACAATTAAGACAGAAAAAAAACTCTGAAGAGTGCGATGTCAGATCCATAAAAATCATGCAAAAGTCATGCAGGGGTTAAATTGTATTAAATAAATATAGTACAATTACATTTATTTATTAAAAAACTTTATAAATTGCAAAAATAAAACAAAATGGTAAAAAAAAACACTGAATAAGGGCCATAAAGTGGAAGGAAACTGATCACAGTTACAAACTGTGATCAGCAATAAAAGGGTTCATTTTTTTTCTTTTTTTTTTCTCATACAACGTTCTTTATTTATTTATTGATACTTACAGGTCACTCTCTGTGCTTCACTATAAGAACGTGAGGCACAGAGAGTGAATTAGAGGCAAAGTCAGTGTGTGAATACATTGACTTTGCATCTAATTTGCATTTTATCGCGGTGATCACGTTATCACCACGATCACATGCCCGGAAATCCACCGATCGGATCCAGGAGCTTTGCCTCGGGTGCAAGGCTTAGTGCTGGACCCGTTGCATACTGGCTGGTGCTGCGCACGGAGCGCACCGCCAGCTAGACTGCATGACGAGTTAACTCGTCATAAGGTCGCTAATGCTGCGGCTCTTATGACGAGTTAACTCGTCATAAGGATGCAAAGGGGTTAATCATCATTGTCCATATTCAATGCAGTCCCTTGTCATTATGTTACAAATGTATACATTGAATTTCATTATACTGTTTTTTTTTTTATTAGCAGTAGATTGTCCAGATCTCCTGGTTGTTTGCCCCAACTGTCGCCCTGACAGTTGGGGCAAACAACCAGGAGATCTGGACAATCTACTGCTAGTGAAGAGGTGCTTAATTTCAGTATTAACACATACTTTGAGAAGGTACCAACATATTCACTGTATAGACCTGCCCTATATTTAGAGGCAGATGGTAAATCAGAAATGTTGGAGCCCCTTACAGAACAAATGGTCTGAGACACCTCCGCCACTCTATTTCTCCTGTACTCCTTTCATTATTGCCCTCACATGCTTTGCCCTAGCACCACCTTGAAAATGATTAAAATAGTAAGGGTAATAAATAATCAAATCTTACGTTATTGATAAGAGAAACATGTGTGTGTGTGTGTGCGGGGGTGGGGGGGGGGGGGTGTCCCTTTTTTTGTCCTTAACAGTATATTGTCTTATTTATACTTCTTTAATTTTAGTTATAAATCCAGAAAAAGGGTAAAACGAGGATAGCAGTAAACATTTAATTGTATGCATACATAGTTCTAGAGATATTTGTGGAATGATAACTGCTCTTAAAGATCAAACAATCTCTTCAGCCAAATAAAACATAATATGAAAGTGGTGACAATTTATAGCAGCTTAAAGTCTTGGCAACAGTTATGTATGTGTATGGAAAAAGTATAGATTTTGTCATCTATTTTGTGGGTGTCACTGTTGTCAGTGCAGATATGTGAAGGTCTCTGACCTGTAGGGATCGGGTGTGGAGAGAGGAAGGATTCTGACTTTTTTTTTTTTTTAACAGTTTTAACACTATACAGTTTTGTAAAAGTATATTGATTTCTCAGCCTATCATTAATTATTTACCTGTATTTTATGTGTGTGCATGGAGCTAAACATTGATATCAGTTCAATAAAGTAACTTAAATATACATAGCTTCTGATTACTCATGCAAATTGATGATGTATGGTTAAGGAGACACCATGTCTCCATGTCACCATGGTATCCTACCATGGGTAGTCGCCTCCTTTAGCCCGTAATGAAAGCCATCAAGTCCCAAATAAAAGTCACTGTCTGCTCTTTGTCCCAATAATCACTCTAACACAGGTTTCAGGTACAGCAGAAAATAAAGAACATTTATTAGAACACAACTCAGGAAATATATACAGTAAGAAATCTAGATAACGGTGAGTAAACAATGGAATCTAAATGCAGTTGTTTTACATGCAAGGGGGGACACATTAGGGAACATAAGAGAATTAACTGTACCATAAATCCAGATTCTAATTGAATTTTGTGCCAAACTAGTTTGCGACCAATCAGGGGACAATAAATAAAGAGTGACAAATCAGTGGATGGGGGTGGAATTACCCTCTTTGTGGAGGCCCTTAAGCCCTTCAACTCAGGGACCAATGGGAAGATGCCAACACTTAGCCCTGCCCCCTGGTTCTTTCCCTTGGATTAGCCGAGAGCTACCCTAGTGGCCGGGCGTAACCTTTATTGTCAAGCCACTTAGGGTGCCTGGCTGACCGGTACACATAGTCACGAAAGAGCTAAAATCACTTCCTGGTATATCACACATTACCCACATTTCGGTTCTGGGAGCCCTTTAACTCTATGGCTAATCACATTGCGAGAGGTGGCCGATTGTCCGAATTAGCCGGGTTTCAGCTCTTTTTTTTTACACTTTACTTGCGGTTGTCTTAAATAAGCTTAGCCTTTTTGGTTAAAGATTAGCCATTATCTCTCAGTTCTAATTGCCAACATTAACTTCCAGAAATGCAGAATTCCATGCCACTGGTCACTCAGCCTCTGTGTTCCTGCCTCTTTCTGACATCACATGGGAGTGCCTGTGAGAAGCAGCACTGACGAGCCCAGCTTGGAGTAGGAGGCCTGCTGCCTTGCAGGACTGCTGCTCAAAGGACAGAAATTGTTGTCCACTTACAGATCAAAAGGCCCGCAACACCACATCCCCCACTCCATTTCTCCTTTCATGATTACCCCTACATCTCTTGCCATAGCATAACTTTGCACACTCAGTACCCATATTGTACACCCAGGACTTACCCCAGCTAGCAGCCATTTTGCATCCACCAGATATGCCCTATCACCCACATTGCTCACCCAGGATATGCGCCATGACCCACATTGCACCCCAGGACTTACCCCACCACCCCAGGACATGCCCCTGCACCATCATTGCACACCCAGAACATGCTGCATCATTCATATTGCACACCCCAGGACATTCTGCATCACCCACAGTGCACACCCAAGACACATTCCCCATCATCCATATTGCACACCCAGGACATGTCCCATCACTCACATTGCACAGCCAGGACTTACCCCAGCACATGCCCCATCACCCACATTGCACACCCATGACATGCTCCATCACCCACATTGCACACCCAGGACAATCCCTTCACCTGAATTGGTGAATCTTTTTCAGTGCCATACTTATGTTAACAACAGCATTATCCACAAGCTACACATTTCTTTGTTATCCCTGTCAAAATTAGAATGCAGGGTACCGGATCTCAATAAAGTGAACTAACAATGTGATTCCCCTTAGATAGAGATCTTTATAGTGGGGCATACCCATATTTTTTACCCACATCCAAATTGCTAACAATATAGGGCATTGGGCCAATGTGTTTTGCTTTTCTTCTGGTTTTGTCCAGTAGAATGAAAACTTTAATTTACTTCCCATCGTGATCCATGACACAAGAATGAATATATTATACAAAGAATGTTTGGAGGCAAGAAGATGTCTATATGTCTGTCAGGCTTATGGGACTGCCTAGGGCAAGACACATTCTTGGAATGGAGAATAATAAATGACCAAATTAATGTATTTTATACATGTTGCAGAGCTGGCAATAGCATAGTGCTTTTATTGTTTAATTTGTAATTGCTGGAGGTTAGTGCCTTTGGAACAAATATTGTTGGCTTTCAGTCTGAATTAGGAGTCGAATTTCTCTTTATTCAGTTGATGGGCATGTTTCCAGAATGGTACAAATGAACCGTTATAAATTAACCCCACTATGTAATGTAACAAAAGTTAAAGAAAGTAGGTGTATATTTCTGCTGATGTTTTTTTGCACATTAAATTGTCCATACATATTTATATTGCCATTTGAGCTTCAGGTGTTATTTTATAATTGCTGCACATTTGATTTATTCACCTGTTTGTTTTGCATATAACAGTTATGTCATATAACTGTGATGCCATGGACATAAATATAGTAACATTAGTTACATCAGCAAAACAATGTTAGCTTATATATTAATAGTCCATTATAAAAAGAAAAATATATATTTATATATCATATTTGTTTGAATATAAGATGAGGTGTTTTCAGAGCAAATACTCTGAAAAAGACCCCTTGTCTTACATTCGAGCTTCGAATTATAATCAGACCTCAAATAGAGGTCTGACTATAGGACTAGGATCCAGGTCCCCCCAGAGCTGCAGGAAACCTGCATCCTCTTTGAAAGCAGCCGGTTGATGTCTGCGCGGTGCACACATCCTCTGGTGCTGCCCGGCACTTACGCCAGGACTTCTACAATGGAAGCCGGGAGGCCATGTGACAGTCGGGGTGTTCCATCATAGAAGATGGAAGTGTCGGGCAGCATAAGAGGATGTCTGTGCGCATCACAGAGACTTCCATCGGCAGCCCCCGCAAGTCACCACTGGAGGAGCATGGGCAATTCTCTGGGTGGGGGTTAGCATTGGCTAAATCGGGGGGGGGGGGGGCGCAGCATTGGCAAAGTTTGGGGGGGCAGATGGCTGTAGGGGGATACATTGGTTAAGTCGGGGGGGGGGGGGGCAGATCTATATATATGTTTAGTTAGCACATTTTTCCATATATGATTTTTGCTCAGTCTACCCATTGTCATGTCTTGAAGTTTTCTATAGAAATGATAGATCTTTTGCCTCTATTTTCTACAACTAGCTCTAAACTATGTAAATAAGCCTATCAATCAGTCAGAGCCGGCACTACGACCAGTCAACATGTCTCTTGGGTGCAAATATCTTTACGATCTATTGAAGGCCAGCGACATGAAACAAGACAAATCTTATTGAAATGCTTTGTCAACTTGTTTAGCCGTGATTAGTAGGCCTCAGTTTATGCTCATCTTTCTTTCCCACAGTCGACATTTTGAATGGCAAGAGAACGTTACTAAGCAGCAGAAGTACGGGTGTATTTTCTGTACGCATTATTTTTTCATACATCTTGATGAGACGATATTGGCTTCCTCCATTGTCAAAGCGCTACGGGTCAAGTGTAAGCGTGTGTTTTGCTTTACAAACCCATCACAATCAGTGTCAGTCTCTGGCTTTCTGGTTAAAACCCAAGCCGGTGTGGTTGTTTAAGGAAGATTCTTCACAGTAATTCGTAGGCCCGGATCCTTTTATAGCCTTCTTTTTTTTTTTTGTCTGTGTAGGGTGAGAGCTAAAATGGAGCTTCAATAATTCTTTGAATTAATGCCTTAAACAGAATGATCTTTTGTAGCTGTTTAACAACTGAAAATAATTAGAACAAAGACATGTTTCCTTCACTGAAGTGTTAAAAGAAGTCAAAGGAACATCAGCGAAGGAAGTTGTGAAGTCTTTAGGGACATAGAGAAAGGTGGGGGCAGATTAAATATATTTCAAGATGGGCTGTACAATGTCCAGTGGGAACATTTTACAGCTGAATAAAAGCTTTGCTTGGGAAGCATGTTGGCATTTTGAATTTTATTTGGTGCTAATGGGTTAGCCTCTTAGATGAAGAGTAGAACAGCTTCTGTTGGTTTCCTATTCACCCATTGATTCCTTCCTCCTGTAGACAGAGAATAAGAAGAATACTTGACTGAATGGAAATTTAATTTGCTAATACCGTGCAGCTTGATCACAACAAAGAAAAAGCATGCTATTTCTTGCTTCAGAATATCTCCTATATTGTCTCGCAATTTTCAATACTGCACCCCATGGCCACATTTTCCACATATTTCAGTTGAAAGGGAACCTTGGGAAGTTGAAGGGTATTATAAAATGGCTTAGTGTGCAAACTGACACATTTTAAAATAGAATCAGTGTTTTCAGTTTTAATCTTATATAACCATTACTTCTCGCACTATAATTAACTTTAGATGTTCATTGATGTGATATGGTGTTGAAAAAAATCACAACTGCATTATCTGTGGGATTCCTGGTTTTCATTGTCAGTCGGTCCAGATCTCAGGCTTATTCACTAACTATGTTCAATGAGTAAAGTTTTTTTATTTTTTTAAATACTCTTCTTGAGTTGAGTTTTTTAGATTGCAGTTTTCAACCATACATTAAAATGATCTTTTAATGCTTACATTTGAGCACCCTGGAGAGGGTGACTAAGCAGGAACACCCTGGAGAGGGTGACTAAGCAGGAACACCCTGGAGAGGGTGACTAAGCAGGAACACCCTGGAGAGGGTGACTAAGCAGGAACACCCTGGAAAGGGTGACTAAGCAGGAACACCCTGGAGAGGGTGACTAAGCAGGAACACCCTAGAGAGGGTGAGAAAAGAGAAGGGTAGCTTAAAGGGAATAACTTAGCTGAAGAGATCTTGATGTACTCAGAGGGTCTCAGGAGATGCTAAAAATCATTTACTGAGATGGTTGAGCCACTCAGGGTCCGATTCCCAGTTCCTGGACAAGGTCACAATACGAATGAGCTTTAAGGAGAGTATCAGGAACAGAAGCAGCAGCTCTCATAAATCAGGCACAAACTTCAATGCAAAACGCACTGTTTGCCAGAAACTGCAGCTATTTAACCTGGGTGTGAGCAAAAGGTAACAAGCCCACCTGACACCAAACAGAGGGGAAGGAATACAAGCAAAGTAAGGTAGGGAGGCCTCTAGAGGAGGCAGGAGGAATATAAGCACATAAATAATTACTTTAAATGCATGAGTCAGAAGGTCAGTGTTGAACCCTGACAAGTCTGGTGGGATAAATGCTTGTTGGCTGTGGACAGGCGGCTGCGCTTGTCTGTGATAACGCCCCCTGCCGTGCTAAACACACGTTCAGACAATACACTGGCTGCAGGGCAGGCCAGCACCTCCAAGGCATAAAGGGCAAGCTCAGGGCATGTGCCCAATTTGGAGACCCAGAAGTTGAATGGGGCAGACCCATCAGTCAGTACGTGTAGGCCTGTGCATACGTACTGTTCCACCATGTTGCTGAAATGCTGCCTCCTGCTAAGACGCTGCATATCAGATGGTGGTGATGCTTGTTGTGGCGTGCTGACAAAGCTTTTCCACATTTCGGCCATGCTAACCCTGCCTTCTGAGGTGCTGGAGGTGCCCCAGCTGCGTTGGCGACCTCTTCCTCTGCCTTCGCCTTGTGCTTCCATTGAGCCCCCAGTGTAATTTTGGAATGCCCTCAGCAGCGCGTCTACCAGCGTGGCCACATCCTCTTCCATCATCGCCCTAAGCATTTTTTCAAGGAGACATACAAGCGGGATAGTAAGGCTGAGAACGGCGTCATTGGCACTGGCCATGTTGGTGGAGTACTCGAAACAGTGCAAAATGGCACACAGGTCTCGCATGGAGGCTCACTCATTGGTGGTAAAGTGGTGCTGTTCCGCAGAGCGACTGACCCGTGTGTGCTGCAGCTGACACTCCACTATCGACTGCTGCTGCTCACACAATCTCTCCAGCATGTGCAAGGTGGAGTTCCACCTTTTGGGCATGTCGCATATGAGGCGGTGAGCGGGAGGCAGCATGTGTCGTTTTGCACACACTGCCAGCTCCGCCCCCTCGTGCATCGCGCTTCAAAGTATGAGTTCAGGGAAACACGTGACATCCGTGTCACGTGACAACCCGCCTGTGCCTGGCAGACTGAGATGACATGGAAGTGATCCCCTCCCCTGCAATCAAGCAAAGCAGCAGGGAAGGGGACACCGTGAAACACGCACATTTTATTTTACTTTTTATTTATTTTTTTAAAACGGCTGACTTGTCAGGTCTGTATGTCAATGTGTCTGTCTCTATCTGTCTATGTATGTCTTTTTGACCATCTGTTTCTGTCTGCCTCTGTGACTTTCTGTGTATGTAAGTGGAACTGTCTCTGTCTATGTGACTGATTTTCTGTGTATGTTACTGTCTCTGTGACTGTCTGTGATTTTCTGTGTATGTAAGTGGAACTGTCTCTGTCTATGTGACTGATTTTCTGTGTATGTAACTGTCTCTGTGACTGTCTGTGATTTTCTGTGCATGTAAGTGGAACTTTGTGTGTGAGAGTCTGCAAGCGTATGTATTTACATGGCTGTGTGTATTTTTTCAGGAATGTGTGTATGTGTGGTTGTCTGGCTCCCAGATTTTTTTGCTGGCTCCTAAAACAAAATTAAATTTGTCAAGCCCTGATGTTACCGCCAATAGTCAACAATTTTTATTTGTATTGTTTTGTTTTTTGTTTATTGGACTGCAAGAAATGCACCGCAAGACGTAAATGTACTATTTAGCACCCAAAACAATTAGAATTTTTCAAAGTGCACTGTCAGCACAGTATTGGACTGTTCTATTTAACTCTCAGATATGAAGTGCACCGCAAGACGCAAATGTACTATTTAGCACCCAAAACAATTATAATTTTTCAAAGTGCACTGTAAGCACAGTATTTCACTGTTCTGTTTGATTCTCAGTTATGAAGTGCACCGCAAGACGCAAATGTACTATTTGGCACCCAAAACAATTAGAATTTTTCAAAGTGCGCTGTAAGCACAGTATTTGACGGTTCTATTTGACTCTCAGATATGAAGTGCAGGACGCAAATGTAATATTTAACACCAACAAATTGCAGTATTTAAAAATGCCTAGATGTTGCCCACTGAGCTAACAGAACAGGATTAAAGTCATGTGCCTGGCACACATGCAGTTGCAAGTGCACTGCACTCTCTGTGGCACTGGGCTCAGGGCAGAGTACAAAAATGTAGTATAGCACCCACTAAAATAATCGCTGTAGTTTGAATAATAGCTGTAGTTTGCAGATTCAACACCAGAATTCTTTACTAATCTGTCCCTCACAGCTGCAGCATCCTCTCCCTACACTAAGAAGAGCTCATGTGATGTGCGTGTACCTGACTCCAGCTTATATATAGAGGCTGGGTCACATGCTGCACTGGCTTATCACAGCCATGCCATTAGTAGGCATGGCTGTGATGGCTTCTAAGGGCAAACGAGTCAAACGCTTGTTGATTGGCTGCCCTGCAGCCTTTCAAAATGCGCCATTAAATCGCCGAACCCCGAACTCCAACACGGACTTACAGGGAAAAAAACGTAAAGTACAGTGCGGTTCGGGTTCGCTCAACACTAGTCACTGCCCATCCTCTAAGTATTTCTGCAGTAGGAGAAATATGTTTGGGCTCCCATCACTTGCAAGATTTCCTAAATCATTCAGGAGTTTTACTTCTTTTCTTCAATTTGTAATCTCAAACTGTGGACCCCGGGGTCAATTATGCTACCAAAGGATAGACAAAGAATAGACATACAATTTGGATAAATATGTTAAATCTCTGTTTCTCTCTTTCTTGATGTGTGTCTGTCCCTCTCGCTGTCTTTTCCTCCATGTATATAGTTTTTAAGGCATGTTTATTGTGGAATACAGTAAGCCACATATTTTATATTTGCCCTCATGCCAGTTGGAAAACAGTTTTCAAGCCAAAATAAATGCAGAGTCAATTGCATATTATGACATATGATTTAGATGACAGCGTATATATTATATGGGTGAGTGCATTAACTTTATTAGAAGTTTAATAAGCCATGCTGTGTGGCAAGGCCTTTTTAAACTGTGCAGTTACCTCAAAATAGCCAAAGCCCCTACAGCTTTAAATGGCCTAGAAAATATGCAACTAATGGCTTTAAATAAGTGGAAAACTGGAACAGTACAGGTAATGTGTTGTCTTTGGCTACTCACAGAGCTCAAATAATCTGTAAAACTGGATTTAGTTTCAGTGGACACACATGATGTTTAAAGTTGGGATGCCAAACACCGCTATGTGGTGCAATTGGTAGTCTCCCCAGCGTCTAGAAGTCAAGAATTTGGAAGTGCCACCTTCTAAACTCTACATCCTAAAACCGTATACTAATGTTTCTTGGACTCTATGTTAATAGGAACCAGCCTGCTTGGCAGTGATTCTCTAGTATTCAATAACTTAAAATGCCCTCAATGTCTAAAATAGAAATAGGGATGAGTTTAGGTATATTGTTATACAGGATGATCCACATTTGCAAGTTTGGGTATTTTAGACATGGTACAGTGTATATCAAAATATTCTTTTGATTTCTTTGTGTAATATACGATTAGAAATGAGACCATAGCAAAATAGCTTCATATGCAGTGGCGTCCTGAGGGGGGTGACACCTCCAGCGAATAACTGCACGGAGATGTCCGGCCGGGGACACGGAGCAGCAGCCAGGTGGTAAGTGATGGGGAAGGGGGGAGGAGGGAGAAGAAAACGAGCACTGGAATGGTACAATATTACTGGTATCTGACTGGCACAATATTACTGGGCTCTGAATGGCACAATATTACTGGTATCTGAATGGCATAATATTACTGGGCTCTGAATGGCTCAATATTTCTGGTATCTGACTGGCACAATATTACTGGGCTCTTAATGGCACAATATTCCTGGTATCTGACTGGCACAATATTACTGGGCTCTGAATGGCACAATATTCCTGGAATCTGACTGGCACAATATTACTGGGCTCTGAATGGCACAATATTCCTGTGCTCTGAATGGCATAATATTACTGGGCTCTGAATGGCACAATATTACTGGGCTCTGAATGGCACAATATTCCTGGTATCTGAATGGCACAATATTCCTGGTTTCTGAATGGCACAATATTACTGGTATCTGAATGGCACAATATTACTGGTATTTGAATGGCACAATATTCCTGTTATCTGAATGGCACAATATTCCTAGTATCTGAATGGCACAATATTACTAGTATTTGAATGGCACAATATTACTGGTATTTGAATGGCACAATATTACTGGTATCTGAATCACACAATATTAATGGCATATGAATGGCACAATAATACTGGCATCTTAATGGCACAATGGTATTGGCATCTGGCACAATAATACTGGCATATTAATGGGCAAATTGGCTGTGGCTTATTAATGAAAACAATGATACTGGCATATAATTGGGCAAATTGGCTGTTATAGAGAGAGAGAGAGAGATGTCTGTCTGTATAGATATGTATTGTTCAAGAATTGTACAATTGTGACCTTGTGGGGCACCTGTGTGTTGCATAATTATGGGGCACTTGTGTGTGGCATATTTACTGGGCCCCATGTGTGGCATAATTAAGGGACTCTTTTGTGTGGCAAAATTAAGGGACTTTTTTGTGGGGCACCTGTGCGTGTGGCATAATTATGGGGCACCTGTGTGTGAGGCATTATTAATTGGACAGAGGTGAGGCATAAATAGTGGGGCTCTGGTTTGGCATAATTTATGGGGCTCTGGTGCGGCATCATTTATGGGGTTCTGGTGTGGAATAATTTATGGGGCTCTGGTGGGGCATAATTTATGGGGCTCTGGTGTGGCATAATTTATGGGGCTCCTGTGTGTGGCCTAGTTATGGGGCTCCTGTGTGTGGCATAGTTCTGTGTGTGTGTGTGTACATATATATATATATATATATATATATATATATATGTGTGTGTGTGTGTGTGTACATATATATATATATATATATATATATATATATATATGTGTGTGTGTGTGTGTGTTTTGTGCATATATTTAGTTATTTATTTATAGTCATATGTATGTACATATATGTACATATTGGTTATTATCTTTATCGAATCTGCATTTTCAGGGAATTTGAGATAGATTTAGAACTAAATGCACAAAGTGTTGTAAAATTCCTCCACCTATGTAACTATGGGAGGATCTTTTAAATGTCAGTAAGTTTAATGTTTAAGAAACATATTAGATGTACTTCCTTTAACCATGGCAAAGGATTGCAGCATGTGGTTCTTTCTGCTTGGAATCAGTTTCCTTGGCATAGCAGATTTTACTAGGTGGTAATTGACAACTTTTCTGCTGTCAAAATATTTGGCTTTTTCTTTACTTGATATATTTGTTTGATTCAAGAACCGTTCAACATCCAGGCCATAATTATCACTCAGAATAAGGAGTTCCAAAAATAGACAGCACTATTTTAGTTTGCGAGTAATATAATTCTGAGCATGAATTGGACAGTGAGTGAAAGAGCCAGCAATAAAATATACACTCTAGAATCTGTAAAAAAAATTGTAATATTTAAGTTAACAAAAAAAAATAAAAAATTAAGGGACCGTTTCTCTTTTATGCAACATTGTATTTATTATGGGTAATGAAAGTGTGCCACATCGGTATTGTTTTTCTATTATACATAGGGGTGGTGCTGCCCTATAACCAAATTAAGTAGCAGCTTAGCTCCCCCCCACCCCCTGCATAGACATTGTCTATCTAGTATATATGGTCAGAAGTGGCCATAGATAGCTAAATGGCTTGCCCTACTTTACCTATTCTCAACTTACAGAATATGTTTTACTTAAAAATACCATTATCAGCAATTATGATCCCGAAATGCCTTTCCAATTACTAATGATGTCAGTGCACGGAGTTAACAGAAAAAAAAACACTTTGCCACTAAAATAATTAAAAATATAGCAAAAATGGGCAGCCCTAAGACACAGGAACCCATCAGCTCATGGTTACCTAAGTTAATAACAAACAAAGACTCTATTTAACAAAACCATGGCACAGGAAGTTGAATGACGTACTGTAATTTCCTCCATATGTGTGAGTGACATTCTGTACACTACTTGGCACAATGGGATTATTCAATTGTATTTAAACAACACATGGCTCTTCCAGTCTAGTTTTATAGTACATCATCTCTACTCACTAATAGACATTAAAGCTGCCACCGTTTCTTCAAAATAAAACCTGCCATGTTATTGCTTAAGACATATGGCAGTCTAATGGTATAATGTTAGTTAGACAGTACGTCCACTACCTGTTAGTGTTGTGAAATCAACGATATTGTGAATTTCGTCCATCTAGTCTGCCCAATTTTTTTAAATATTTGTATTAGTCCCTGACCATATCTTATTTCTAGCATAGCCTTAAACCTATCCCACACATGCTTAAACTCTTTTTGCTGAAACCACTTTTGCTGGTTTATAAAAGTATATTCTATGCATCCACTACCCTCTCAATAAAGTAATACTTCCTGATATTACTTATAAACCTTTGCCCCTCTAATTTAAGACTATGTCCTCTTTTTTGGTAGTTTTCTTCTTTTAAATATACTATCCCCTCTCTTATGTCTTTCCTCCAAGCTATAAATGTTAAGATCATTTAACATTTCCTGGCAAGTTTTGTCCTTCAGTGGATTAACTAGTTTAGTAGCCCTTCTCTGAAGGCATGGGCATCCACAGAAATTTTTTCAGGGGGGGGGGCATGATTTTACCGTCATCCTTTCGGCGCCGCGCCTCTTTTTGACAAGTTATCATGAAGTGGAGGAGCTTTGTCATTATCAGTGAAGGCATGCAAAGGGTTGATAAACCCTGCACCAGATACAGATCCACAGCACCAGATATAAACCAACCACACTAGATAAAGCCTCACTGCACCAAATATAGATCCACTGTGCCAGATATAGGTCCACAACACCAGATATTAACCCACGGTACCAGCTAAAAACCCATGACACAAGATATAAACCACAGCACCAGATAAATATCCAGAGCTCTAGCTGAAACTCCACAGCAACAGATAGAACAACATAGCAAAGATATAACCCAACAGCACCAGATACAACACTATAACACACAATCTAACCCAACAGCACCAGATACAACACTATAGCACACAATATAACCCAACAGCACCAGATACAACACTATAGCACACAATATAACCCAACAGCACCAGATACAACACTATAGCACACAATATAACACCTCAGCACCGGATACAACACTATAGCACACAATATAACCTCTCAGCACCAGATACAACACTATTGCACACAATATAACCTCTCAGCACCAGATACAACACTATAGCACACAATATAAGCATACGGCAACATATACAATACTATAGCACACAATATAACCCCACAGCAACAGATACAACACTATAGCACACAATATAACCCCACAGCACCAGATACAACACTATAGCACACAATATAACCCCACAGCACCAGATACAACACTATAGCACACAATATAACCCCACAGCACCAGATACAACACTATAGCACACAATATAACCCCACAGCACCAGATACAACACTTTAGCACACAATATAACCCCACAGCACCAGATACACTATAGCACACAATATAACCTCTCAGCACCAGACACAACACTATAGCACACAATATAACCTCTCAGCACCAGATACAACACTATAGCACACAATATAACCCCACAACACCAGACACAACACTATAGCACACAATATAACCAAACAGCACCAGATACAAGACTATAGCACACAATATAACCTCACAGCACCAGATACAACACTATAGCACACAATATAACCCAACAGCACCAGACACAACACTATAGCACACAATATAACCCAACAGCACCAGATACAACAATATAGCACACAATATAACCCCACAGCACTAGATACAACACTACAACATAGACATGTGCATTCGTTTTCGAAAAACGAATAACGAAAATTTGTATTCCTATTGCTATTCTATAAACCGAACGACTTTCGGTTTATAGAATAGCAATAGGAATACATGTATTCCATAAGCCGACAGCCTATAAACCGAACGTTCGGTTTATAGGCTGTCGGCATTTTACTACACGGAGACAAAGTCTCCATTCATAATTTTATGAATGGAGACTCTGTCTCTTATTAGTTAAATGCCGACAGCCTATAAACCGAACGACTTTCGGTTTATAGACTTTCGGCTTATGTAATACATGTAAACCTATGGCTATTCTATAAACCGAAAGTCGTTCGGTTTATAGAATAGCCATAGGATTACATGTATTCCATAAGCCGAAAGTCTATAAACCGAAAGTCGTTCGGTTTATAGACTTTCGGCTTATAGAATACAATTAATACTATTGCCTTTCTATGAACCGAACGAGAGCCCCATTCATAAGAATTTCTTATGAATGGGGCTCTCGTTCGGTTTATAGAAAGCCAATAGTATTACATTGTATTCTATAAAACGAACGAAAAAAATTAACGAAACGAAAATAATTAACGAATTTCGTCTGAAACGAATGCACTAATGAACGAAATTCGTTTGAGACGAAATAAATAACATTTTCGTCCGAATGGACGAAAACGAAACGAAAATTTTAGTTTTGCACATGTCTAATCATTTCCCTCTTTCTACTACTAATACCTCTCACTATACAACCAAGCATTCTGCTAGAATTTCCTGCTGCTCTATTAAGTCATATGAAATAATTACTCTTAAATCACTTTCCTAATTATGAAAATATGAAATATTCTATACTCTGTCCTTGGGTTTTTACGCCCAAGATGCATCATCTTGTACTTGTCCACATTAAATATCAGTTGCTATAGCTCTGACCATGTTTTTAGTTTACCTAAATCATTTGAATTAATTCTTCAAGAACATCAACCCTAGTGCACATTTTTACAAGATCTTCAGCAATATAACTAGTACAGATCGGTGAGGTACACCACTCCAACCTTGTTGTCTGTCACTGCCTATTCCATTCAACAATATTGAAATCCAAACTAAAAGATTGCAGTTTATTGATAAGCCTTCTATGTGTGTCAATATCCTTACTGAAATCTAGTAAACAAGGTCTATAGCACCACCCTGATCTATTATTTTAGTTAGGAAACCGAAAAAAAATAAGATTCTTTGGCATTGGTTTACTTTATCTCTGATCTTGAAATCCATTTGAATTTAGATGTACTTACTTGTCTTTACTTTAGACAGCTGAAGAAGAAACTCTTTCCCTTGTTGTGAAGAGAGTTAGACTGGATGAAGACCAAAAATGCAGGATGGTACAATACAGATATATTTATTGACAGGGGTTAAATGCAGGAACTTACAGCAGTTGTAATCCACACTGACAGGGGTTAAATGCAGGAATTCGCAGCAGTTGTAATCCACACTGACAGGGGTTGAATGCAGGAACTTGCAGTAGTTGTAATCCACACTGATAATAAGCAAAACGATAACAGTCCAAGATCAGGGGCAATAGAGAGGTAGCAAAACGAGAGACAAGCCGGGGTCAGGTTACCAGAGAATCAGAATGACGAGAAACAGTCCAGGTATCAAGGGGCACAGGCAGGCAGAAGGGTAGTCAGGAAATCCAGGTTCAGTAACAATCAAATATAAGGAAACGCTAGGCTATCGAATACACGAGAATCACCAAGCACTGTTTGCTTGGTGATTCTAGCTTTTAAATCTTCCGCGCCTCGCGGGTATGCGACGTGCGTGACGTCATCGGGCGCGCGCCTCCATGGAGACAGATCACGTGATGACGTGGACGCGCTGGCAAGCGCGTGTGACGGATCTCGGCTGGGAGAGAGGTTGTACTCAGGGGAGCTGCTGCGGGGAAGAACCTGACGCTTGTTGACAAGGGCTGTTTTTACATTTCTGAGGTGTTTGTGTTTAGCTGAAATTTTCACACAAATTATATGTTGTTTTTATCGTCATAAGAAGGGCTTTCATTAGATACCATGATGTTCATCATATCTTATAATTTACTACAAAAAAAAACATAAAATATGATGAAAAAATAAATAATACACTTTTTA
Organism: Pelodytes ibericus; assembly: GCA_036172795.1. Lineage (NCBI taxonomy): Eukaryota > Metazoa > Chordata > Amphibia > Anura > Pelodytidae > Pelodytes > Pelodytes ibericus. Next base: position 60,262,963 of record CM069860.1, read on the forward strand.
CAACTTTGACCTAAAATATGATTTACAAAATACAATCATTAAAAAAGACGCCATCTTAATAGTTTCTAAATGTTGTCCCGAGTTCAGAAATATGCTTGTTTCCATGTTTTTCTGCATTTTGTTTTGCGAGTTATGGGGCAAAAACCAAAAATAGTTTTTTTTGTTTTTTCCTATATTGACCTTTTAACCCTTAACCTGAACCCTAAATGTAACCCTAACCCTAAATTTAACCCCAACTCTAACCCTTATGCTAACCCTTAATATTTTTAAATTTAATTGTAACCCTATCCCTTATGTTAACCGTAATTTAATTGTAACCCTAACCCTAGCTGCTATACCAACCCTAACCCTAGATTGAAGATAATTTTTTCATTGCAATGTTGCTTACTGCCTCTAGGGGCAGTCAAGCAACATATTCAGAGCGTGGCAAGTGAATTTTTTTTCACTTCCGAAGTTCTGACCACGTGGAGTGATCTTGGGTACCCCAGACCTGGAATTTTAGTGCTAACTATTGCCTCGACATTGAGGCAATAGAGCAGCACCGTCAGAGCGGTTTTCGTGATCGTTGATTGCGAAAAACGCTCGTTCCACCGCAGGAGGTGTCAGGCACGTCCATTGTCGGGAATAGAGTTCCCGGCTGGACGTGCCCGACATTTCCATTGTCACAAAGTGGTTAAATAGCCACAAAACTATAAAATAAACACAAGTGAAAAATTCAGTGCCCCTTGTGTAAGGATGAAAAGAAATGTACTTTTTGAGAAGTCATTTTATCCTCTGACTTACAGCCTCTTTGCTTCACTGTGAGATAATTTGATTTTTACATATGAGCATGGGAGGGGACCTTAGCTAGATAGATGAATATGTCATTGGTCACGTCTCCAACTGGCGAGTCTGAACCTTGGTCTCCTCAATAAATCCTATCATTGTGAGTGCTGGCTACTACATATTATTACTACTCAACTGAGCGCTGATTGATGAAACTCATGAATCTGCTTTACTCCACAGAGGTCACACAGTACTTTTAACTTTTGCTTCTATTAAAGATGAAAAAGTTGAAACAATTATTTGATTATAAGGTACACATGAATGCATTTTTTAATTGATTTGGGGTTTATTAGTTTATCATATATCCACTGATATACTCATGGCATTGTGGAACACCCCACTGCCTTTCTTGTCACATAGTTGCAGTACCAAACCACTGTCTGAAAAACGAGAGAAAATGAATAAACCTTGTGATCTCCTGAAAATGAAGCAATGTATGTACTTTGGCAGTGTGCAACGCTAGATCTGTCAGGTCAACTTACAATGTAACTAGTTGTTTTGGTAACAAATGTTCCCATACGACTGTCATTAATATACCCTGGCACCAGATCACACTTTGCTAAATTGCAGATATGGATAAGGAACAGCAAGGGTTGTTCATTTGGGCCAAGGCCAGTGTAAAATTTGTTTCCTGGACAGGATGGTCATCTTCAGCTTCTGGTTTTATAAATCAGTTTCTTCATTACTAAAGCATTTTCCGTAAAGGTGGTTTTGTCCTTTGGAACATGTGCTGAAAATAAACAAGATACAGTCATGCCACTTTGTAACCAACAATCCTCATTGTTTGGACCACATTTTGTACTGCATTAAAAACCAGCAAGCTAATCAACTAAAAATAGCAGGATTCGGTTATATAAACCTCTACATTGTGTTACAATGATGCGCCCTGCATTGTTTTATGGATTTGTCTTCTGTTTGTAAAATCACAGAGTTGTTTTCACATTGTAGCTTATATTTTATAATACGTTTTGTAATAAGTTAATTATTATTTTCAGATATATTAATAACCTCTATCTAAAGAGATCCATTTTTATTTTATTTTTATTGTCTTAGAAAGTGTTTTCCAGGAAGAATACATTGAGATTTCTCTAATTTTGAAGTATGTACTGGGGACCAAGTCCAGAATGATATAGTTACATAGTTAACAGTAGATTAACCCCTTCATGACCAGACTGTTTTTGGAATGTTGTGCGTTAGTGACCGAGGCTGTTTTAACACTTCTGAGGTGTTTGTGTTTAGCTTTAATTTTCTTCTTTGTCGGTTGCTGTACCCACACAAATTATATATTGGTTTTTTTAAGGAAAAGAAAGGCTTTCTTTTCATGACATTATTTTGTTCATATAATTTATTGTATTGTGAAAAAAATAGTAAAATATGGTTATAATTTAAAAAAAAAAAAACACTTTTCCTGACTTTTCTTTGTAAATTCTTTTACTAAGCTCCAAAAGCTAATAAAAAAACCTGCTAAATACCGTATTTGCTCGATTATAAGACAACCCTGATTATAAGACGACCCCCCAAACTTTGGATATTCCTTTAGGAAAAAAACTAAAAGCCTGAATATAAGACTACCCTATAGGAAAAAAGTTAAACTTGTATATATTCACATGTAAATTGCTTTTTTAATAAAAAATTATATAAAGAAAAATGCATTTCTTGTTTTTATTTCCTTTTATGTGCCAATGCTGCCTCTCTTTCCCTTGCCCCCAGCTTTGTCTCTCTCCCCCTCCCTTTGACTCCCCCCTCGCCTGTCTCTTCCCGCCTTGTTTCTCTCTGCCCCCCTCCCTCCCTTTGTTGCTCTGTCCCCCCCTCCCTCTGTCTCTTCCCCCCTTCCTCCCCTTGTTGCTCTGTCTCTTCCCCCCTCCCTCCCCTTGTTGCTCTGTCCCCCCCTCCCCCTGTCTCTCTGCCCCCCTCCCTCCCCTTGTCTCTTCCCCCCTCCCTCCCCTTGTTGCTCTGTCTCTTCCCCCTCCCTCCCCTTGTCTCTTCCCTCCTACATCCCCTTGTCGCTCTGTCCCCCCCCCCTGTCTCTCTGCCCCCTCCCTCCCCCTTACCTGTAACTCGATCCCTGGTGGCTAGTGGGGGCAGCCGGGGGATGTCTGCACGATACGTGCAGACATCCTCCATGCTGCCCGACACAGCAGTCTATTATGACGGACAGCTGGTCCGTCATAATAGACTGCCGTGTCGGGCAGCATGGAGGATGTCTGCACGTATCGTGCAGACATCCCCCAGCTACCCGATTCTCCCTGGTGGCTAGCGGGGCAGCAATGGATGTCTGCGCGATAAGCGCGGACCTCCCCTGCTGCCGCCCGGCACGACAGCCGGGACTTCTGTGACGAATCCGGAAGTACCCGGCTTAATCACAGGAGTCCCGGTGGTCGTGCCGGGCGGCAGCAGGGGAGTCTGCGCTCATTGGAATTTTTTTCTGAAAAAAATCTTGTCTTATAATCGAGCAAATACAGTAGATTCGACTATAGGTCCTGAGTTTAGAAATACCCAATGTTTATATGTTTTTTTGCTTTTTTTTTTGCATGTTCTAGGTTAATAAATTCAAGTAGCATATAGCTGTTTCAAAACCATTTTTTTTATATTATAGTTAGTGACACTTTAACAAGGATATCGGTCATGAATCGCTGAATAACCCCCCACATGTACACATTTTTATAAAGCAGACACCCCAGGGCATTCAACTTGGGGTATTTTAACACTTTTGATTCTGTCATTTTACCACCAATCTTTGACAAGTTTTGGCGTAGTAATTTTGTGCGTGTTTTATTTCCACACACTTTGAAACCTCGTCTCTCATCTTTGTTTTGTTTTTTTAAATAGTCCTTTCATAGAAAAGAAATGAAAACACCTGACATAAAACAAATTCAGGTTCTAAAATTTGCGTGGGGAGATTTTTTAAGGACCAATAAGTAGAAACAATGTTTCCCTGATACATGGGAACCTTTTAAAGGTCTATGATGTCATCAGGTACTCATGCATTGGGACTGGCATGGATTTGGTCACCCAGCCAGACTAAATTCACAAACAAGACTAAGCACACATGTGTTATACTGCTCAAAGGAGACCTATCTAATCATGCTCTCAAATATTTTGGCTGTAGTTTGTCTTTGACTTTTAAACATTACTGTGAGTATAGTTCAAGAAATCAACAAGTTTTTAAAACACTAAACTGTTACATCAGTCTTCTAAAATGCGTCATAAGTCTTATTTTTAAGCCTGTATTAATAAAATAACATTTTATGGTCCAGTTTAATACATTGTCATATTTCTCTATGTTTTCCTTCAGAGAAATGACTAAATTGATTTTAGATGTTCATTCTTTTTTATCGGACATGTCAGTTAGATTTAAACACGAACTACACAACCTTTCAAATGTCATGAGCCCCTTCGTAAACTCCTTTTTGTTAGGAATGTTTTGTAATATAACTAAAAAGAACAACAGTGCTAGTCCTCGGAGAGGTATCAACAGCAGCTACCTGCCTTTACTTTGGCCCAGTTTGGCAGAGAATATTTGAATAGCATCCAGGGAATATAAAGATACAAGTACTTTTAAGTGTGTGCTGATAAAGGGAAGCACATTGGCAACAATTTGAAAGTTCTGCTAAGAAAGATTTCAGTAATATATGCTGACATGCCATGTTTTAAAATGGTTTGCAGAAACATGATATCATCTCTCTGTCAAAGTTAAAAAAAAAAAAATATAAAAACTTGACTTGATTTGAATCCAAGCTATAAAAAAAGAAAAGAAAAAAGAACATACATTACATCTTAAAACTGTGCGTGTACATTGAAAGTCCCTTCTTTGGAGGTTCATATGGGTCATATATTGTACTTGAGCCATGAGTACATCACCTCTGGTATGCCAAATAGCTTCATTATTTATAATTGTGGAAGCTATGTGTGTTCTATTCTTCATGTGCATATAGTGGTGAGCAAAACATAGGAACACATAAACAAAAAGTATTTTAACTACTTCACAACTCTCATACAAAGTACAAAAACACATCTCTTAGGGAAGCTAGGAAAACAATAGCGTAATATTATCGAATCCAAAAATGCCAAATGGTCATGAGACAAGTCAACTGAAAAGCCAGGATACGTGAAAGGCCAAATTAAACTGTTGATACCTGCTGTCTCAAGATAACTGTGTCTGGAAAGTCATTTTTGTTTTGTAAGCATTTCTCTGTAGCCTGTCTTGAAAGCAGCCAATCCTGTGCTTTCCATATGTCGGGGTAACCTACAAAGCCATAACCTATGCAGTATAACACCCTCAATAGGCTCCTCTGAAGTGAAAATGTATTGTATCATTCACACATATCGAAATGGTGACAGAATATACATGGAATTATACTGCTATCTCCACAGGAGGGGGAGAAATTAATCTGTACTTCCTTAGCTTGCTTCTGCCTCCTACAAAAAAACAGTAAGGAGTGAAATGAAAAACTGCTATCTCCAGCCTGCCAAAGAGAACATCCAATTTCTATTATCTACAGCTTTTCTAAATGGCAGAATTATGGTTCCTGTCAGTTATAACAATTTTCTTTTGTTATGTCAGCATCTTCATAACTGAATGTGTCTTTTTAAAACTAATAGAATAAATCATCAGATATTTAGAGTCAAAATAGAATTAAGGGAAAGTGATTTCAGAAAAAAAATGACTGCATGTGTTAGGTAACCCATTCTTTCTAGAGTTTTGTGTGTGTACCAAAAACAGTGAATAAGGAATGTCATTGCCATAGACCATACACACAATTATCTGGCTTGAGTTCCATCCATCACTGATATTTACTCTCTATGATGTCTCTGCCATGAGGTATATGGCAATGAAATATATATGAGTTGGCCTTATTGTGGCTGGCTTATCTTCTTCACATGTGAGGTGCTGTCACGTGCACTAATTAGCTGTAATAATCCGTCATTTTAAACAACACCATAATGTCCCATGCACTAATTTTCCATAATAGTCAATAATGAGTGACACCATTTTAATCCAGTGTATTGTATACACACATATCCTATTTTCTAACTTGTCATATTACTAGAAGTTGTCCAGCAAAATAATCTACCCAGCAGTGTAGAAACCAAATAGTGGCTGAAACTGTTGTCATGACAATGTTTAACTTGTTTCTTAATTGAGTCAGAGAAGTTTAAAAAAAAATAACTACCTAGAAAAAAAAATGTTTAGGCCCACGCTGGAAATCGACAGTATCCTATGTGCTACATTTTAGTATACCTAGCCTTGAATATTTGACTGTAAGGGTTCAGCTATGTTGGTCTCATCTGATGCTATGACTCAGGCACTTTGGTTCAGCAGGCTATATGTTCACCAGTCAACATGGCAAATGTAGTCCACACACAGCAGGATGGTCTGTTTTGCCACAATATTTTTCCATATCTGCCAACCTTGGTATATGAGGAAGTAGAGCCAAAAGGGGGTAGGTTCACATACCCTGCCAGATTGCGCAGGTACCAGGTTTACAGGTACCAGGTGTTCAGAGCTCAATACCTCAGTATTTCTTGTATATCTAAAATCTGAAAGAAAAACTGATCTGTTATGACTGAAATCTTATTTCCAAAAAGTGCACTCAATCTTTGGACTGTTGATCCAATAAATAAAATAAAGGAAAATATTTAACTAAACACAATTGTATTTGTTGTAGGTTTGCTAAAATTATTAGTAGACTAGTCTGTTCTACTCTATTGTTAATTAGATTTCAATTAATAAAATATATTTGTAATACTTCTTCCTAGGTATCTGGAGATCAATCCCAAGGTGCTGTGTTCCTTCACGAATATCCTCTCATAAGAAGAGAAAACCATCAGGATGAATTTTTGTCTGACTTAATAACCAATCACAAGATTGAAGATCCGGTAGGAACTTAACTATACTGATTTCAATATTTAAGAATATGTAAAAACAAAGCAGGGATCAGGTACTAAACCTTCTACACCGTGGTGATAATATAAAAAAGCACATAGTGTGAAGAAGACAAACAAAGAAGTAAGTGGTTCACATGTTGTGTTGAAAAACAATATCCATTAAATGCAAAGCATCAGGCAAAATATACAAGATATACCAGGTGAGAGGGGCGATCCAGTGCATAACATGCCTAATGCATTTAGCTCTTTAAGGAGTGCTTAATCATAAGCATTTAATGCTGCCTTAGGCCGATGACTAAGTGCTCCCTTTAGTGCTAAACAGATTAGATGGACTACATAATAAAGAAAGAATTGCAGGAAAATTATATGGGAATTTGAATCTTTAGGCCAATGTAGCCGAGTTTAAAAATTCTCCAATGCTGTTGAATGGTGACATTTTTCAAACTCAGCTACTTTAGTCTTTGGTTCACAATTCCCTAGAATCCCCTGCAATTATCCCTTCATTGAGTAGACCCTCATGTGTTTCTACCTTTGAGTCTTCGCTCTTGATTTTATGTCTTTGATATTTCTTATTTTTGTCCAGTGAATATACATTTGCTGTATAAGCGAGTGCAAGATATATATTATTTTATTTAACACAACATGGGGTCACCTACAGCCTTGTTGAAGATTGTCTTGTAATTACCAGCTGAGACTCTGAAGTAGTGGAGAAACACTATTTAGCTTTGTGATCTATAGAGTCTTCATTTGTTTATATATCACAGAATGAAGAATTTGTATTATTTTAGATTCTACTTCTAGCACTTTTTTCCCCCTGTTATGATAATATATATTGATTTTTATTTAACAGTATATGTAAGTTCAATAAGGTTCGAAACAATTAAAAAAATATTCTGCATGTCACCAAATCCTTAGCATTCCTTAATCAAAGGTTGGCATTGTTCTGTTTTATGTTGAATTGTATGATTTCTATATTTTTAAAGATATTTCATCATTGTGATTGGTTATGGGTTTTTTGGCAGCTGTTAGTCAATATATCCTAATACCATGATCTTGTGAAGTAGTTAGGAGGGTCTAGCATTAAAGAATGGTTTTATTGCCTCTTTTTAAAAGAAGTTGCATTCTATTGGTATTGTTAGTTGTATCATCACATGGAATTTTTCACAAATTAAATAACACTGAGACATAGCATAATTAATGAAATGGTCTAAGCATTATAGGACCAGTAGACCTATCATGGTGAAGCCATGCTTAAAATGATGGTACCATAACTACTGTTTTTGTCTTTATGCAATTTTACCAACACAATTTAAATGTTGTAGGGCAAAATATGTTTTGAAAAGTTCATATTGTCAGTGAGTTTCACATTTTGTGGTCAAAATCATTCTATCAACAAAATTAATTACAACATTTTACGATCTATACAGGTAGCCAATTCGGGGCTGATAGACAAATTGCGAGGGAAATTCACAATTTAGCTTTTCAACATAGCCAATTCTAGCACTCTCAGGGGAACTTGGCCCCCACTTGTAAGTGTAGTGGTTGCAGGGGTTACCCGGCCAACTAGTGATTGGTACGGTGGAGAGGAGACGTGTAGTGCAATGGTGGCATCAGGTGGTGATGGTCAGATGGCCATGTAACAAACTTACCACCGTGGACCAGTAGGTTATAATCATGCCTCTGCCTAACGCACTCACATACTTAAAGGTTATGCTTTCATATCCACAGTGGACAATAGTGCATTGACAATCAATGATGACATTAGAAATATATTTTTCATTCTGTCTGTGGTGCCTCCTGTTTATGACATCACCTTGTGGTTTGATATGTAAAATATACAAAATATACATCAAAAGGAAAGAAGTTCATTAGCAAAGCAAGTCTTATGTGATGCGAAGAAGACATCACAGCCACATATTTACAACACAATAAAAAATAATTTAGAATGTTGTTGCATCAATACAGTGAAATCTTATTTTAGCACAATTTGTACATCAAAAGCAAGTAAATTAGAATGTTACTACTGCTAAATAATTACTATACTATTTTATTAAATACAAACATATCCTATAGAGGAAATCTTTTGTGTTTTTATACGTTTATATGTTATGTAAAATGCCCTGTTATTCAAACATTGTTTACAAATTGAATTAACGAGTGAATAAGGAATGTCTTTGTCATAAAACAAGCACACAATTATTTGGCTTGAATTCCATCCATCACTGATATTTTAAATGGTTTTCTTATTAAAACTATGGAGTGGAGCCATATACATTAAATAAAGTTATATTTCATCCTTTGCCAAATTTATTGTATTAAACAAATGCAAAACACTTTACAGCTAGGAGGCAGGGATACATAGTGTATCGTATTTATTTATTTTTATAGTCATTTTTTAGGATGCTGTTTAGGGATAAGAAGGTTCTCCTAACTTCCCCTTTTGAGTATAAAAATGTAATTTGTGAAATGCGTGGTGTGTACATTTTTTCTTAAATTGAAAGATCACATTTATTGGCTTAAAAATGTGAACAACTTAATGGGGTAATTAATAAATACAGTAAGTACAATAAAATAAAGAGCATAAAATCAAGTAAATATAAAATATATTGAAAACATTTTTATGTACTTGATTTTATGCTCTGTATTTTATTGTTTTAATTAATTTAATTATTACCCCATTAAATTGTAAACATTTTCCGCTACTTATCTAACATTATAGATTTGTACAACTACCTCTCTTATTCCCTTAAACTCAAACTGGCCTCACCTGACAGTGGGGATCCTGCTGCAAGGGCCACGATGAGCTGTTTAATGTAGGATGTTCCATGCTGTCCTACTAGCCTCTAGGCACTAAAAAGTAGGACGGCATAGAACGTCCCAAAGACGGGAATGGGTTAAGCACTAGAACGTCTCCACACTTCACATCGTTTTCTCTCCAGAGCTATTGAGAACAGCTACACTGTGACTTTACCCGCTCCTTTTTTCTTTTTCTTCCTTCTTTTCCTTTCACCTCTTTTTTTGACACATGTCTACCATATATTCTTATCTATTTGTGTATAGACAGAATCTATACAGATCTCCCAAGGAATTAAAATATCTTACACACGGCCACGTGGCCAATTAACACATCAGAATGCTTTGAATGCATAGCTGCCAGTATATCCAGGTTTTTGAGAAAAAAAAAACCTAAATGACCCCTCTAATTAATCGTCTATATAACCAGAACCTTCCCCAGTTGGCAGAACCATGATAGGTTCCTTCGTTTTCGAGCAGCAAGCCTTCAAAGATAGATGTTTAAAAACTGGGATTTTTTTGCTTCACCGAAAAGCTCATTTTTTGGAAAAAGGGATATTTTTCCAAAAACCTAAATGACCCCTCTAATTAATCATCTATATCACCAAAACCTTCCCCAGTTGGCAGAACCATGATAGGTTCCTTCGTTTTTTAGCAGCAAGCCTTCAAAGATAGATGTTTAAAAACTGGGATTTTTTGCTTCACCGAAAAGCTCATTTTCTGGAAAAAATGATTTTTTTCCCAAAAACCTAAATGACCCCTCTAATTAATCATCTATATCACTAGAACCTTCCCCAGTTGGCAGAACCATGATAGTTGGCTGCAGATCCCACTGTTTCTCTGTCAGATGAAAATACAACAGAATAAAGCAAAATAATTGCATTGTGTTCAAACATCTAACCATGCCTCAGCGACATCACAAATGACATTGAAATGTCTCCAAATCTTTCAGCAGGGTCCCAACTCTCTGTAAACACTCTGATTGGGTGTCCCTCGCTCTGTGCCCCTGGCTCCCAATCACTCTGTGATCGGGCCAAGAATTTAAAATTGTCGTTTTAGTGAAGTTGTTTATTTTAATATTTTTCTATGTCTGCCATTTAAACTCTAGTCATAATATAGTCTATCTAGGTATTTAAGCTTACTGGCTTTAGATTGTTTGGCTTTTTTTTGGCAGCTGGAATGGAAATGGGACAGGAAATATAAATCTAGGGAGATGTGGGGAGTACAAAAAAAATAAAATGCCATATGCCATATTGATGTACTATGACTACAAGGCTGAATTGGCAATGATAGTATAGTAAAAAAATCTTATAAAACGTTTTCGTAATTAATATGTACAGAAATGCAGAAAGTACGATGGACGGAAGAAAATGGATTTGTTGGCTCTGTCCTATTCTCTACTTAAAAAATGTATGTGGCTATACCGTGACATTGCATGGCAGCAGTAAAGTGATATTTGTCTAACGTATAACTTCCTGTACATACTATTGTTGTATTCTGCATTACCATTTCACATTCATTGCATGCTGCTTGACTTTCATGGAACCTACTAGTATTATAAAATCTCAGCACTAATAGAGTAAATGGGTATTTTTCAGGTCTGTGTAATGTGACAACTGTTGCTACATAACTAAAGAGAAAACAAGGGTGAACAGAACATTACATGAAGTGACAAGGCGCAACAAATGAAAGTGGACAATCTACTAGCATAGTGGCGTTAGTATGTCAAATAAAACATATACATTTTAACTGGTAAAAAGTCAGAAAACTATTGAGTGAATTGCCACATAACTCTACACACTGCTCAGACATTTGGACATATAAACAAGATAACACTATTGACAGGACAAACTGTGCCAATCAGAATCCTTAATAATAGAGCTTAAATAGCAAATGCAGTAAGTCGGTCACAGTATTTAAACAAATAAGAAAGCCAAAACTATTATTGATGCACAGTCTCCTATGGATAATAAAGACAATGAAACAGTATTATCAGAAAAGCCCTTCCATTCACATATTGTATTCCCAATATTTCAAAAAGGTATTTTGAAGGAAGGTTAAGGGTAGGGAGGAGAGTACTGCTATAGTCGCAAAAAATATATATAAGAATTGTAGATACATTACCAATTGGTTGTCAGAATATGCCTAGCTGGTACAGATCCCTATAAACCTAACAAGTAGCCGGCTTTAAAAGGCTCTGAAATTACCTAAGCTGACATAATAGGATATAGAGTATAGGTAGAGTAATAGCGAGTAGAAATTCAGTATGCGGAGAAAGGCAGAAAAAATAGCGAAAGTGTCAAATGGTAGGGTGTCCGAAACAAGCGTTTTTTTCTGATTGCGCAGCGAGACCATTTGTGTGTGTATATATACCTGTGTATGTGTGTGTGTATATTTATATATATATATATATATACACACACATACACAACACACATAACAAAAAATCTTTATGTACGGGATGAAGAACTTTATCATTAGATAATATTGCACATAACATTTTCAATGTTAATTATTGTGTAGCATATGTCAGTATATTATTTAAAATGGTCTTAATGCCGGTTTAACATTAACAAATAATGTAAATATAATAAAGAATGTATTTTTATATATAATATGATTAAATTTTTCTGCGGTGTTATTATACTGTTAGAATGATAAAGACATGAATATCAGTGATTTATGGCACTAAAACTAGTGGTTTCATTAAAACACATGGTATTCGGAGGAAAGCTTAGGCGTAAAGGTAAAAAAAACTGTCCTGTTATGTGGACCTGCATCATCCATTTTTAAGAAAAAGTTCCAGTTGTTATGGAGCTAATCGAATTGCTTGCCGCTTTACTGTGATTAATGGCTTTCAGTTGGAGCCACTAAGAAGTGCATCCACAGATGCCATACACTTCTGTCTGTGACACAGATTTAGCTTGTTGCCATCTAGGAATTTATATCTTGTGTGCGTGATTGGGAGCCTGACAAGTGAAGACATCATGTAAATTACCCAGAAGCTTTTTCCAAGTCTGCACTCGTGTCATTTTCTTCTATCCTGCTCAGCACTCTGCTTCCTGAGAATGACAGCGAGAAATTCTTTGGGATTTTGGTCGCTTGTTGGCGTGTCCTCACTTGAAATAGCTGTCTGCCTTCTAAGGAATGCAAACTGCAGCCATTCTTGGCCTATCCTTGGATGCTAAAATCTGCTGCTCATTCCGATGCTGGGACATGTATCACAAGCTGTTATCAAAGGTCTTGCTGCCAGTGCCTTGGTTCCAAAACTATGTAGCAAACTCTTAAGTACACTAATCATTTAACAAACACATTTCAGGATGAGGAATTCTTAAAGTAGCAGTAAGAAACACAGATAATGGTAGTGTAGTGCTTCAGGATCTGTTGGATAATGCTGTAAAGTGATGGGTAGCATAATGCATGCTTTGCACAAGACTATCTTGATTTAGAGGGTGTGTCCCCACTCTTCCCCTGAACGCCACCTTTGTCCCACTTTTCATGGCAGAGATAGTGCTCGGCGGCACAGAGGGATTCTGGACTGCAATCCTCCAAACTTCTGCCCCCTGTCTGTGAATGCCTACTTCAGTGGTAACGGTACCCCGCATATGCCGTAGCTCTGACCTCCCAAGTCTCGCCCTCTGGCATCCTGATTTGCCAAGGGGCAGAAGCTGAGAAATATGATACTGATGTGACAAAACAGGAAGTATAATGATATGTAGAAAACATTTTTATGCGAATGGCAAGATTATGATAACATGGTAATGTTCATTATAGGAGACTTTGGGCTGTATTTATCATGACAGAATAGGTGGTATTTCAGGAAAAAGTTCTAAAATAGCAGTGGTAACCATGGAAACCAATGGAAAGTGGTGGCAGTTTTCTCCAAATTTAGCACTTTAAAAAATAGCACCTGTTTTGCCTGGATAAATGTGGCCTTATAAGTTCAGTAGTCAGAATGTTGGGATTTGTGTTCAAATATGTCAATGATACATGATAAAAAATTAAAAAAAAGACAATGCTTTGGTTGTAAGAGAATTTAAAATCTTGTAAAGAAGTAGCAACATAATACATAGCTATGCCAGGGCCCAAATCTTTAATATATAAAATGTTGTTTTAGATGTTTGATAAGGTTGCTATGCCATCACCTGCTTTGCATTTAGAGTTTTACTGACTTCTGTAAAAAGTAGGATTTTCACAGTTTCTGTGGGGTGATTTTCATTGTTATTTTTGTCATTGCTGCTCCAGATCCTTAATCTTGCTGTATTCTTTTCTGATCCCCCTTTCTTCACGTAATTCCCATACCTCATCTGTTTTCCATTGCTTTGTTCTCCTGTTTGTTTTCCTTGCTCTACAGAATGGTAGTTCTTTACTTCTGTTCCAGAAGACAGTCTTTTATAGAATTATCTTGTGAGACCTGGGCTTCCCTGTACAGTATAGTAAGAATCACTGTGATCAGAGTCCGGGAATTACAGATGCATAGTTCTTGATAAACAGATGAAGAAGCCAGCCTACATACAAAATTAGAACAAGCTTTAATCAGAATCTAATTTTGTTTGTTTAAATGTAGATGTTCAACTACTTCTAATTGTGGTTAGTGATTTGTAAAACGATGGGGTTCAGAGACTGGATACTCAATGAGGAGAATACATTAGAATAACACCAATAACAACAGTTGGGGCAGAGTCCAAGGTGACATATAAAAAGGAAAAAGACAAAAAGGAAGTTCATATGGAGGAGTGAAACAATGTCTGGGCCTCAGGGCATCTGAACAATCTTGTGGAAAGTCTTACATGAAGAGTCAGAGTTGTTATAGCTACAAAATGGTTGCCAACGACATATTAATGTTTATTTATTACCATAAAAGTCCTTGTTGGTGTAATGGTCAGGCATACCAATATTTGTGTCCATATGGTCAGTGGTGTATCTTGATTTTGTGCTGCCCTAGGCAGACAAAATCCGGGCACCCCCCTACCCAAGCTGCACACCCACGTTACACACCTAAGACATGCCCCATCATTCAGACTCATGGTCCCTCCATGCTGCCTGTTCGGCTTCCCGGCGATTTTGCCGACAGGTCACGTGACCGGGCGCGCGTATGACGTCAGCGCGCCGGTCACGTGACTGTCGGGACTTCCGTGTCGGCACACTGCACGGGGAGCCGAACAGGCAGCACGGAGGTTTCTCTGTGCTGCCTGTTCGGCTCCCCGTGCAGCATGGCAGGCAGAGGGTTGGTGAGGGGGGATCTTCCGATCCCCTCTCACCTCCATCTCTGCCTGCAAGCGCGGTCTATTTTTTTTTTTTTTTTAAAGGGCCGGATTATTATTTTTTTTTTCATTTTTTTTTTTTTCAGTGCTGGGGGGCGGCCCCCCAAAATTTGCCGCCATAGGCATCCGCCTAGGATGCCTCGCGGTAAATACAGCACTGCATATGGTATATGTTTAGTGTTTCTACTGTGACGATAAACTGGCATGTATGGTTTAAGCTACATGCTTTCCAGGACAGTATGTTGGCTTATCCAGTCTCTGCCTCAATTTCCCTCTCTCTGCTAGCACAGTAAGAGACTTTTTGGTTTTACTGCCCTCTTATTATTTACAAGCACCATGCACTATGGTGAAGGGGCACGGTTATGATTAGTTTCTTAGTAAAAGTAAAAATGTTAAGTCTCCTTATAAGGTATGGCAGGCTCTTGCCTATGGTGCTATGTTTTGAAGATAGCGATGGATTAGGATTGGGCATAGCTTAAAAGTACTCTGCTTTTGAGCAACAATTAAGGCATCAAAGTTATGTCAAGCAAATTATCTTTAAAGGTTTTGAACAGAGCACCTATAGGAATAGCAGGAGACCAGTATTGTTAAGACTTCACAGTTATGAAGAATATAATTTCTATAGGGAAGCCAGTGCTTTTCGAAGGGAGCATGTTCAAACACTCATAACAAAAATGAACTGTAAATAAACAAAAATCTTGTTGCTCCATAACATAGTAACATAGTAATTTAGGTTGAAAAAAGACACAAGTCCATCAAGTTCAACCCATCTACCTATCATTCCAGCGTTTTGAGCCACAAGAAGGCAAAAAAAACCCTAAGGAAGCTATTTCGAATTTTGCCTCCTAGGGGGAAAAATTCCTTCTTGACTCCAAAAGGGCAGTCAGATTTCTCCTTGGATCAATAATCTCTATTATTAATGCTTATTCTTTTATGAATAGCCCTGTATGTTCTGCTTTTCTAAAAAAAAAACATCCAGACCATTTTTAAATGCATCTATTGTGGTTGATAGCACTACCTCTCTTGGCAGTGAGTTCCATAACTTTATTGTCCTTACCGTAAAGAATCCCTTCCTTTGCTGTCTATGAAATCTCTGTTCTTCCAGTCTCAGGGGCTGACCTCTTGTTCTTTGTACATTTCTGTTAATGAACAGGTCCCTGGAGAGCTCTTTATATTGGCCCTGCACATATTTATATAATGTTATCATATCGCCTCTAAGACGCCTTTTTTCTAAAGTAAATAAATGCAATCTTTTAAGTCTCTCTTCATAACTAAGATCCTCCAATCCCCTTATTAATTTTGTAGCTCTCCTTTGTACTTTTTCAAGTTCCTTAAAATCCTTTTTAAGGACTGGTGCCCAGAATTGTACTGCATATTCAAGGTGAGGTCTTACCATTGATTTGTAAAGAGGCAAGATGATGTCCTCCTCCCGTGAATCTATACCTCGTTTTATACATGCCAATATCTTACTGGCCCTTGCAGCTGCTGACTGGCATTGGGCACTGTTGCCAAGTTTGTTATCTACAATGATTCCTAAATCCTTTTCGATAGTAGTTTTTCCCAGGGAAATACCATTTAACGTACCGTATTTTCCGGCGTATAAGACGACTTTTTAACCCCTGAAACTTTCTTCTCGAAAGTTGGGGGGTCGTCTTATACGCCGGGTACTGGGATTTACTCACCTATTTTCTGCTCTTTCTCCACTCGCGCTGTTAAGCCGGTCCGTGGCTGTGAGGGAAGCGTTGTGAGCTCCCCTCAGGCCGCGCGGCTTCAATAAAGTCTGTTTAAACCTTTTTTTTAAACAAAACTTTATTGTCCGCGCGGCCTGAGGGGAGCTCACAACGCTTCCCTCACAGCCACGGACCGGCTTAACAGCGGGAGACAGAGCAGAAAATAGGTAAGTACTGGGGATTGAGGATTGGGGAAGAGGGGAGGAGGGTGGGAAACTCTTTATTTTAACTTAAAAGGTTAAAATATAGATGCGATTTTTTCGGCTTATAAGACGACTTAGTTGGGTCGTCTTATACGCCGGAAAATACGGTATATGTTGCTTTGTTATTATTTTTCCCATAATGCATAACTTTACATTTGTCTATATTGAACCTCATTTGCCACTTTCTTGCCCAGTCCCCCACTCTGTCTAAATCTTCCTGTAAAGAAAAAACATCAAGATTAGTCTTTATTACCTTACCTAATTTTGTGTCATCAGCAAACACTGAGACATGGCTCTCAGCACAACGTGGGAGATCATTAATAAACATATTAAAAAGAAGAGGTCCCAAAACAGACCCCTGAGGTACTCCGCTCAATACCCTGTTCCAATTTGAGGCTTTTCCAGTTACAACAACCCTCTGTGTTCTATCTTTTAGCCAATTTTCAATCCAAATACATACATTTGCCCCCAATCCTATTTCTCTCAATTTGTAGAGTAACCTTTTATGTGGAACTGTATCAAATGCTTTAGCAAAATCACATCACATCAACTGCCACACCTAGATCTATATTTTTACTGACTTCTTCATAGAATGTTATTAAGTTTGTTTGACAAGACCTGTCCTTCACAAAACCATGTTGACTTTTACTAATTATATTCTGATTCAAGATGTATTCTTGAGTGTACACCTTTAGCAATCCTTCAAATAATTTCCCCACTACAGATGTCAAGCTCACTGGCCTATAATTACCCGGCAGAGATTTTGATCCCATTTTAAATATTGGAATGACATCCGCCTTTCACCAGTTTGTTGGCACTATACCTGAACTGAAAGAATCCCTAAAGATCATAAATATTGATCTGGCCAGAATTATGCTTAACTCTCTGAGGACCCTTGGGTGTATACCATCTGGCCCTGGGGCCTTATCTATCTTAACAGAGTTTAATTGCTTAAGTACTTTTTCCTGTGTCAGCCAATCCCATGTTTGCGGTGACTGTTCTGTAAAGTCCGGTAGCAGGGGCTCATCCATCTGTTCTTCCTTAGTATAAACAGAAGGAAAAAAAAGTATTTTAAATGTCTGCTTTCTCTCTGTCCTCACTTACCAAATTGCCCATTTGGGATAACAAGGGCCCAACATTTTCCCTCTTTAGCTTTTTCCATTTATATAGTTATAAAAAATGTTGGGGTTAATTTTACTCTCCTTAGCAATCCTTTTCTCGTTTTCCAATTTAGCCATTTTAATTGCCTTTTTGCAGGCTTTGTTGGCATCTTTGTATTTTATAAATGATAATGCTGATCCCTTGCTTTTATAATGTTTGAATGCCATTTTCTTGTTTTGCATTTCCTGTTTCACGTTACCAGTAAGCCACATTGGTTTTGATTTGTCTTTTGTATTTGTTTCTTAAAGGTATATATTGGGATGTGTACTTTTGTAATGTGTGCTTAAAGGCATTCCACTTGTCTTCTGTGTTTAGTCCAAAAAACAATCGTTCCCAGTCTAAAGGTTCAATTGATGCCCTTAGTCCATTAAAGTTGGCCCTTCAAAAATTAAGTGTTTTGGTGGCATAGTTACCAATTTGCTTTCTCGAAACGAAACCATGTTATGGTCACTAGTCCCCAAGTGTTCTCTTACCTTGATGTTTGAGATAAGCTGCTCATTGTTTGTTATTACTAAATCCAGACAGGCATCCATTCTAGTTGGGGTGTCTACTAATTGTGCCATAAATTTGTTATTAAGCAGGTTCAGAAACTTGCTGCCCTTAGCGGAACTAGTTGTGCCAGAATTCCAATCTATATCTGGGTAATTAAAATCTCCCATGATTAGAACTTCATTCAGAGTTGGAGCCTTTTCAATTTGTAATAAATGCTGATCTTCTCCATCAATGCTAATATTTGGTGGCTTGTAGCATACACCTACAAGTAATGTGCGATTCTTTTTAGCGTCTAAGCTAATCTCCACCCACAGTGTCTCCATATCAGTTCCGGTTACGTCATGCACACCTTCTTTAATACTGGGCTTTAATTTAGGATTTACATATAGACAAATCCCTCCCCCTTTTCTATTTACTTTGTCCTTTCTAAAAAGTGAGTAGCCTTGTAAATTAACCCCTTAACGACAGATGACGTGCCAGGCACGTCACGGCAAATCGAGGACTTGCCGACAGGTGACGTGCCTGGCACGTCATGCACTAAACTGAGTAAAGAAAGCGACCAGCGGTCGCTTTCTTTACTCTAACGGTGTTGCTACAATGCCTCTAGGTAGAGGCATTGTGCAACACCCCCCAAATGTGCAGGGGCGCGCTACGATCACTCCACGGAGTGATCGTAGCAGCCATTTAAAAATGGCTGCGCCGGCTGCACACATGTGCTTAGAAAGCGAACGATCGTTCGCTTTCTAAGCATCTCCGGTGTTGTTAAAGTGCCTCGCCAGCGAGGCACTTAACAACACCGTTCTGCTCCCCAGAGCCGATGGTGGTCGCTCTCCTGAGCGACCCCATCGGCTCAGTAGAAGGGAACGCTGCCTATACAGGCAGCGCTTCCCTTCTAATGGCAAGAGCATCGGAAGTGAAAGTATTTCACTTCCGATGCTCTAGGGGGAGCCAATCGATGCCTGCACAACAGATCTATGTGATCTGTGTGCAGGCATGTATGGTAAGTGCTCTGATGAGCACTTATCATACTGTCAAAGGCAATATTAGCAAATATTGCCTTTGACAAGTATTGATCTGCCTCCCTCACCTTACTAGTTTTAGTAAGGGAGAGAGACAGATCAGATAAAGTAAAAAAATAAAATAAAATAATAAAACAAATATTTAATAAAATTTTAAACACCAAGGGCTTTTATAAAAGCCATTTAACCCCTTCCCTGCCATTGATCGCTGTGTACGCAGTGATCATACACAGCAGCACATTTTTTGCTGTCTGTGCATTTTTTAGGGGTTAATTTTTTTTACTGTAATTCATTACAGTATAAAAAAAAGCTCTTTTAAGAGAGATTAACCCCTTTCTTGCTGTAGATCACTGCCTAAGCAGAGATCTGACGCAAATGCAGCAATCTTGCTGCAGAAGCATTTTTAATTTTTTTTAAACTTTTTTATTACACCCGTCACGTGTTAATTATACCCGCTAGGGGACTACGTTTAACGTAATTTTTTTTTTAAATAAGAGCTATTAACCCCTTCCTTGCCGTATATCACTTCCTAAGCAGCACATATGGTCACTGCCTAAGCAGTGCATATGGTCACTGCCTAAGCAGCGCATATGGAGCAATCTAGTCGCAGAAGGATTTTTTTTTTTGCTATCAGCATTTTTTTTGTCAGACTCGCTAGGGGTTAATTATACCCACTAGGGGATTACGTGTATTCCTTTTGAAGCTGTCTGAACACGTGTATAGCGATCAGTAACAGCCGATCAGTGGCAAAGGTGGTTTGGTGATTTCTCAGATGAGCATCACCATTCGTCTGGTTCGATCAATATTGGTAAATATTGTTCTGACCCATATGGATCTGCCTCCCTCTCCTCACTTGAGTTTTAGTGAGGGAAAGAGACAGATCTGTATAACATAATTTTTTAATTGTAATAAATTAAATAAAATGTTAAAAAAATTGTGAGTCCCAAGGGCTTTTATAAAAGCCATACCCTTTGTATAGTGTAGTGTATTAACCCCTTCCTTGCCACTGATCACTGCACAGCAGAAATTTTTTTCTTGTCTGTGCATTTTTAGGGGTTAATTTTTTTGTACAGTACTACAAAGGCTCTTATAAGAGCTATTAACCCCTTCCTTGCTCTACATGTTCAAATTCCAAGTTTGAAAATCAAAAAGCGCACCTCTCAAATGTAGCCTTTCAACACCCAACAAAGCTGACAAAGCTATGCATGGGTGGTATCCCTGTGCTCGGGAGATGTTGCTGAACATATATTGTGGTATTGTTTGTCAGTGACACATACCGAAATATGTGAATTTGTGTCTAAAGTACAATGTATGTGGGAAAAAATACACAATAAAATGACTACCACAAACTTTGACAAAGGCTGGTGGTAGAATTGGTGCATGGAAAGTGTTAAAATAACACCATTTAAAATAGCCTAGGGTGTCTACTTTTACAAAATATATACTTTTTGGGGTAAAATACACTGTCCTACTTTAAAAAAAAGTCCCAAATGAAAGATGGGCTCAGGCTGGCTACACGTCAATATTCCAAGTTGAAAATGCGCACCTTCACAATGTGGCCCTTTTAGCCCCCAAACAACCCAACAAACCTATGCATGGGTGGTATCCCTGTACTCAAGAGATGTTGCTGAACACTTATTGGGGTGTTATTTGGCAGTGACACATACCAAAATCTGTAAATTCATGTCTGAAGTACAAGGTTTGTGAAAAAAAAACACAAAAAAATTACTACCACAAACTTTGACAAAGGCTGGTGGTAGAATTAGTGCATGGAAAGTGTAAAAATACCACCATTTGAGATAGCCTAGGGTGTCTACTTTAAAAAAATATATGGGTTGATGTGGTAAAATACACTGGCTGGTTTCAAATATGTCCCAAATGGGACATGGGTGCAGGCTGTCTGCATGTCAAAATTTCAAATTGGAAAACCAAAAACTTCACCTCCCAAATTTGGCCTTTTACCCCCCAAACAATCCAACAAACCTATGCATGGGGGGTATCCCTGTACTCAAGAGATGTTGCTGAACACTTATTGGGGTGTTATTTGGCAGTGACACATACCAAAATCTGTAAATTCATGTCTGAAGTACAAGGTTTGTGAAAAAAAAACACACAAAAATTACTACCACAAACTTTGACAAAGGCTGGTGGTAGAATTAGTGCATGGAAAGTGTTAAAATACCACCATTTGAGATAGCCTAGGGTGTCTACTTTTAAAAAATATATGGGTTGATGGGGTAAAATACACTGGCTGGTTTCAAATATGTCCCAAATGGGACATGGGTGCAGGCTGTCTGCATGTAAAAATTTCAAGTTGGAAAACAAAAAACTGCACCTCACAAATTTGGCATTTTAGCCCCCAAACAACCCAACAAACCTATGCATGGGTGGTATCCCTGTACTCAGGAGAAATAGTAGAATCTATTTAGCATGTTTTTTCGTTCGCTATTGTCGATGAGGAGAAGTTGTTTCAAATAAAAACAAAGAAATTTGTGTATTTTTTTTTTTTTTACCATATTTTATTATTTTTTTTTAATAATATGATAAGATATGATCAAAAATATGGCATCCATAGAAAGCCCTTTTTGTCCCGATAAAAACAATATATAATATGTGTGGGTACAGCAAATGACGAAGAAGAAAATTACTGCTAAACACAAACAGCACAGAAATGTTAAAATAGCCATTGTCCAGAAAGGACAAAAATGTTTCAAAGGCTCTGTCCTTAAGGGGTTAACGGACCAATCGTGCGTCTCATCCCACCACGTTTCTGTGATTCCGATTAAATCATACTGTTCAACATTTACCAGTATCTCCAGCTCACCCATTTTGTTTGTCAAGCTTCTTGTATTTGCTAAAAGACATTTAAGATTACTACCCATTTTCTGTTTAGTTGACAAACACATAATTCCCGCAGGTTTAATTGTATGTACCTCCCTATGTTCTATGTTAACTCCACCAGTGCTTTCCTCCTCCTTTCCCATAGCTAGACCCACCTTCCATTCTACTCTAGCTGCCATTGCTTCATTTTGATCTTGACCCTCCCCCCAGAGCTTAGTTTTAAAGCTCATCTAACCCTCTAGCCATCCTCTTCCCTAATACTGCAGCCCCCTTATCATTGAGGTGCAGCCCATCCCGTCCATAGAGTCTGTAGCCGACTGCAAAGTCTGCCCAGGGCTCCAAGAACCCAAATCCCTCTTGCTTGCACCACCTTCGCAACCACGCATTAATCTCCCTAAGCTCCCGCTGTCTCCCTGACGTAGCGCGTTGTACTGGTAATATTTCTGAGAATATTACCTTGGAGGTCCTTTCCTTCAGCTTATTTCCTAGTTCCCTAAAATCATTTTTAAGGACCCCCCACCTACCATTAACTTTGTCATTAGTACCAATGTGTACTATGACCGCTGGATCATGCCCAGCACCTCCCAACAATCTGCTTACCTGGTCCGCAACATACCGAACCCAAGCACCCGGGAGACAACATACAGTTGGCCATTGAGGGTCCTGGCGACAGATTACCCTATCTACCTTCCTAATAATAGAATCCCCTACCACCACAACCTTTCTAGCCTTCCTAGTGTCCTGCCTCCCATCTAGGCTGGAGAGGCTACTCACCTGGCTGCTAGGAGAGTCCGCCTGCCCCAGAAATGCCTCTTATAGGCATCTCAGAATTACCTCAATGCGGTGTCGGAGCTTCTGTAATTAAAGACTGTAGACACAAAAATTCCAAGAGGTAAAAGCTTGACACAAACACCATATGAGGTTGCAGTAAAAAAAAAATAGTTAACTTTATTGAAATCCAAATAGGTAAAAGAACTAAGCATCAAAAATGTTGTAGACGTTGTAACGTGTGTAGGGGATTTCAATAGAGTGAGCCTGAAATCTTAGAACTCCTCTCTACTACAGGTGAAATACTTAAAGGTATGGTAGAACACATGTCTCCTTTAGGGCAAATAAGCTTCACAATGTGTTAAAATAAATCAACCGAAAAGGCACTAGTGAGATCACATTTTGTCTAAAGGAAAAAAACACAACACAAAAAACTTAACAAAAATGTATATACATATAGACATAACAATGTGTATATGTAAGCCATAGTAAATGAAACAAAATAAAATAAATATATGTATACCGACTTATTTATAAAGTAGATCATTACATAAACAGACGGGAATAAACATAAACCTCACTAACCAATCGTGTCGCTGAACACTTGTAAAAATATTTGGTATATATTTATATATATATTTGGTTAAAATTAAAGGAAATTAATATTCCAAAAGCGCTATGTGCAAGTGAAAAGGGGAGGGGGGGCTTTGCGAGGGCACACTCTATGCAACATCCCAGCAAGGACCTGAAAAAGAAAAAGACTGTTCAGAGAAGCCAAAACTTTTCAATCTGGGAAATAAAGTATATATTTATACATATATATGCAAACACGCACCCTGACTAGTAAGTAGAAAAGTTAAGTGAAATTATACATAGTGTGAAACATCGAACTCTGAATTGAGTCCGTTCGGTTTTCTAGTATTAAGATAAAAGATCCACTTGACTTCTAAACTGACTAAAACACTGGCTATCTTGCCACCTCTCGTAGGTATGGTGGCCCTTTCGAGACCCTGCACTTTGCACTGAGATGCATCTGAGTTGTTACATGACAGAAAATGAGTACCAATTGGTGTATTCAATGGTTTATCGCATGTTATTGAAGATATGTGTTCTCGTATTCTACATTTTATTTTTCTAGATGTTTTTCCTACATATTGTTTAGAGCATGTGTTGTATGTCAAAAGATATATAATGTTTTTTGTGTTACAATTAATATTACGTCTGTTTTGATAGATCTTTTGAGACACTGAGGTGCTGCCAACTTGTGCAACAAATACATTAATTGTGTCCGCACCTATAGGTTCCCAGCGTCTGTAACCAACTGGCTGTGCCAGCTTCTCCTTTACTGTCAAAGAGACTCGGGGACAGATGGTTACCCAAAGAGGAGCTCCTCTTCGCAACAATATTTCAGCCATCATCTATGATGTTTTGTAATCTGGCGTCATTAAGGAGAATGGGCAATCTTTTTTGTATAATATTACTTATTCTTTGCATCGATGTCAAATACTTTCTTACTGATGTTTATTTATTATTTTATTTGACTCTTCTGCTCGTGGTTTCTTTTGAATAAGAGAGTCTCTGTTACTATAGAGGGCTCTCTTAAAAGCTTTTTTAGGGATAGAACTGGATACCCACGTTCCAAAAGACGGTCCCTCAGGTTACATGCTTCAAGCACAAAAACATCAAAGTTGGAGCAATTTCTTTCGAATTCTGAGGAACTGTCCCGTGGGTATGCCTCTTAATTTTTTTTACTGCAGCCTCATATGGTGTTTTATGTCAAGCTTTTTCCCCTTGGATTCTAGGTGTACTTCTGTCCTTTATCCTGAACCTTTATTAGCCAACAGTCTTGTTCTACACTGAAAGCCATGTGACATCGTGAAGAGCTGCATGTAGGGAAATACTAAAGTATAATGTGATTAGGAAGCTAATGAGTAAAACTTGTTTTACCTAATCCTCTTTCCCAAATAGAACCAAGAACTGAATTTGGCTTTGCAGCTGTGTCAGAACGAGCATTTTTTAGCAGATAAGTTGCAGATGGTGGGTGGGATCAGAGTGGAGATGGGATACAAGACTAGAGAGGAAGGAAAGATGCGGACATAAAATGTCCTCCATTTGCCAAGAGTGTCAGCTGTGACTTCTAGTCCTGTAGCTTAGAAAACAGATATTGTAAAGATGCATTTAAGGCACAATCTAATTTTTATCTTTTTAGTCCTTGCTTACAAAACACTATGGCACTTTGGCACGTGATTCAAGTAGTGCAGCTGATGTATACTCATCACTTCCTTAGGCAATTCAATGAGGCATAAAGTGAAAATCTATAAACTATAAAACTAGCACATTTGAAGTTAATAAAATCTAACTGGCTAGTGTATCTGCAGAACAGATCATGCATTGTTCTCCACATTAATTCTGCTTTACTTTTTTTTTAGAAGGGGATATGGCAAGAATAAACTGTGCCCAATTATTTTATTTATTTATGTTATACTCATAGCAGATATTTGAGGTGGGGCGCATATTGTTTAAATGCTACACATTCAATGGCACATAGTGGCCATGCGCATGTGTTATTGTTGGAAATATAGGATTAGACATTCTCTTGCAGGAAGGTCATGGTGCTGTGAATATACTGGAAAGTGTTTCCTATTACAAAAAAAATAGTTGTTATCATGTGTCTTAGTTAGAAATAGTAAGAAATGAATGCATAAGTAATGATATGTTAGCATGACCATGCTCAACTCTTATCTTTTTGGTCATATTCTAACACAGGAGATGTTAAGTATGGCTATATTTGGTGTATTTTTTTTTCTATACAGTATATATATATATATATATATATATAGGTGTACGTCTGTAAAACTTGTCTTGCATAGACACCACATTATCTCTCACAGTATATATATATATATATATATATATATATATATATATATTTGTGTGCGGCACATTAGGAGGACGTAGGGCAATGATAGAAAAAGAAGCAGTATTAGTAATAGCAAGTCAGTTGAGGTGTGCCGAAACTGACGTGAGGTTAGGCCTGTAAAAGAGGGCCCACCTAGGAGAAATGTTAATGAATTGAGGGTGCGGTGGGAGGGGCACTTCCGGGAACGTCGATGACAGGTAAGCTGGCTTGTAGTAGTTTATATAGGAAAAAATGTCCCTCCCACAACTCCAGGCCAAGCCTTCTATTTGTTTACGGCACATTACGAGGACGTAGGGCAATGATAGAAAAAGAAGCAGTATTAGTAATAGCAAGTCAGTTGAGGTGTGCCGAAACTGACGTGAGGTTAGGCCTGTAAAAGAGGGCAAAATAATTAGAAGCGATTTCTCAAAATACATATGTTTATTTAAATACAAACATTATTTAGACATGTCATGGAAAGCCATTCGTATTTCTTTTTCAGGGTTAGGAATGTACCTATTGTACGCAGCTGATTTCCTTCTTCCCATGTTTTTAATGATGTGTGTAGGTACTTGGTTACCTGAGGCAGCTGAAGCTGCACCAAGGCGAAAGGAATGACCCGTGAACGCGTGAGGGTTATGTCCTAGCCGGATCAATAATGTACGAATGTAATACATAAATTGTTTAGTGGTTAGGGGTTTTCTTTGAATAGCTAACAGTGGACAATCCTGGTTGGAAGTGACTTGGGACATCAATAGTTTATCTAAGACTAAGATAGGGCACCACTTGGTAGCGGTAGGATAGTATTTAATTTCTACCGGAGGGCCTGTTTGGCTTGTCTTGGTAGTGGTCTTGTTTTTTGATTAGGTGTTTCTTTTGGAGGCAAAGCTTAGAATCGGTTGTTTTTTCCACTGAAAATTCTTTGGGTCTCAAAAACCCATAGAAAGCTAAGTAAGCTGCGGATTTTATAATTAGATTTGTGATGTGTTCAAAAGGTGACGTGTCGAGGATATCGGAGATACTTTTAAAGAGTTTACTGTCTATGGGAAGTCTCTTGATGGGAATATGTGCTGATGATCTGTGCACGCCTCTCAAGACACTTTTTACGGGGTAGGAGGTTAGGAATGGAGTTTTGTTGGGATGGCTGGTTAACATATAGTGTTGTATGCCTGTTAAGTAGAGTTTGATAGTGTTGTAGGCTAATTTAAGAGAAATATGGCAAAAAGTTATAAATGCAACAACAGTTTCAACAGAAAAGGCATTTATTATGTGTTAATCACGAACAAAATTTTTAAACAACTTATATGCTCTAGAGTAGGCTTTCCTTGTGTTAGTGGACAGGCCTGCTTGTGTGAGAGATCTACTTTGCTGTAATAGAGAACTTAAAGCATAATTAGTTCTGTGAAGCTTGGAGAACCCCTGGGTTGCGGGTTTGCTGATGGGTGAAACTTGAAAAAATCCTGCAAATTCAAGCGTGAGAGAGCATCAGCAGCGTTATTTTGAACACCCGGAACGTGAAAACATGTAATGCAGAATTGCAGGTTAGCCGCTAGCCAGGTCAGTCTCCTTATTAATTTCATAATCGTTAGGGACTGAGAGCGACCTTTGTTAACTATATCACAGGTAGCTAAGTTTTCCGAAAAGCATCTGACTGATTGTCCACTCCATTCTTTACCCCAGACGTGTGCAGCTGCCACTATGGGATACATTTCAAATAGAGCTGAGGTGGTATTGAAATTTTCGAGTGAGATGGTCTCAACTGGCCAAGAGTCATATAGCCATTCATTCCCGAAAATTGCTGCATACCCTAATGCACCTGAAGCATCGGTCCAGATTACAGGGGAATCATCAGATATGGGTGGAACAAATAGCGACCTGCCATTCCAAGATGATAGAAACAGCTGCCACATTTGTAGATCAGCTCTAGCTGACTGGTTCAGGGAAATAGTCGAGTCGTCGTCGGGGAGGCCCTGTAATAGTGAGAGGATTCTGGACACGAAAGACCTACCCTGAGGAATTATTCTCATAGCAAAATTTAGTGAACCAAGTAGCGACTGTAGTTGTTTCCTTGTGCAAGTGCCTTGTGACGTGCAAGGGTTTATGTATGAAAGTATCCGGTCTACTTTCTCTTGAGCAGGCTGGCATGCATAGAGACTGAATTAAGGGTAATACCCAGGAATGTAATCACTGTGTTGGGACCTTCAGTTTTGTCTTGTGCCACGGGGACTCCTAAGTCTTTGAAAAGAGTGAGCATGTACTTAAGGCTGTGGGGGGTGTGCTGGTGAGGTTCGATAGTGAGGAAGTCGTCTAGGTAATGAATGACTACTGGACATCTGCAAGAGTTGAGTAGGAGCCAGGTTAATGTTTCAGCAAATATATCAAATAATTTAGGGCTACTTTTGGATCCGAAGGTCAGTCTTGTAGCAAAATAGTAGCTTCCTTCCCAGTTAACTCCATGCAGATGCCAGAGTGACTGGTGGATTGGAAGTAGTTTAAATGCGTTTGTGATATCGGATTTGCTTAACCAAGCGGCCTTCCCGGCATGAATAATAGCTTGGATGGCATCGTCAATTCTGGCGTATTGCACTTCCGGGAATGTCGATGACCGGTAAGCTGTCTTGTAGTAGTTTATATAGGGAAAAATGTCCCTCCCACAACTCCTGGCCAAGCCTTCTATATGTATATATATATATATATATATATATATATATATATATATATATATATATGTATATATATATTGCATAGACACCACATTATCTCTCACAGTATATATATATACATATATGATAATGTGGTGTAATTATAGATGGCAGGTATATTAGACCTGATTTGGCAAATTAGAGATGACAGGTGTGAAAAATAAAGTACACCTTAGCTACACTAGCTTGTAGAATCACCTTTTAACAGTAATAATGTGAAGTAATAATTTTCTGTATGACTTTATCAGTCTCTCACATCGTTAAGGAGGAATTTTAGCCCACTCTTTTTTACAACGTTGCTTAAGTTCATTGAGGCTTGCTGACATTTTGTTTATGCACAGCTCTCTTAAGGACCCACCACAGCATTCTAACCGGATTGAGGTCTGGACTTTTACTGGGCATTTGCAACATCTTGATTCTTTTCTTTTTCAGCCATTCTGTTGTAGATTTTCTGATGTGTTTTGGATCAATGTTCTGTTGCATGACCCAGTTCCCGCCAAGCTTTAGCTGTTGGACAGATGGCCTCACCTTTGACTGTAGAATACTTTGAAATACAGAGGAGTTCATGGTCGACTCAATGACTGCAAGGTTCCCAGGACCTGTTGCTGCAAAACAAGTCCAAATCATCACCCCTCAACCACCGAGCTTAAACAGTTGGTATGAGGTGTTGTGCCGATATGTTGTGTTTGGTTTTTACAAATGTGGAACTGCGCTTTATGGTCAATCATCTCCACTTTGGTTTCGTCGGTCTAAATTATATTGTTCTAGAAATCTTGTGGCTTGTTCATATGCAGCTTTGCAAACCATGCCTTTTTAGAGAGAAGAAACTATCTCCTGGCAACCATTCCAAACAATCCATGCTTGTTCAGTCATTTTCTAATTTTACTGTCATGAACTTTAACATTAAACATGCGACTGAGGCCTGCATAGTCTGAGATCTAACTCTTGGTTTTTTTTTTGCAATTCCTCTAAGCTTTGCACTTTGCTTGGCAACTGTCTTGAATGTTTTTCCATTTTTTTAAAAATCTCACTGTAGAAATATGGACACTAACAATTTATTTTCTAAGATCGTTGCTGATATCTTGCATCTGCATTGTGTTACCACCCACTTGAATGTTCCAGACCAAAAAACCGCTAAAACTTTGTCTTATATAGAAGTGATCACACTTGCTGATGATCAGTTAATCAAGGGTATTTGATTAGCCACATCTGTCTGCTTTTAAACTCTTAATTCCTATGGAAGCAGTAAATTTGTTTGTTTTTCATACATAGCTTCTCTATTTTGAATTTCTTTGTAAATAAATGATGTGTTGTTGTCCATCTGAAGTTGTATTTATCTCGTTTTAAGGCCTGCTAAGGAACACGTGATTGTTATTATGTCCTGATATGTAAAACCATAGAATTAAGGCAGTCCTTTCTATTTACCATGACTGTATATGGAACAGAGTATGAGGTATGATGGATGTATGATAGATGCTGGCCAAGTCATGGTTAAATGCATTTGCCCCCCACTCACATCCAAAACTTTTCCTGAAATATGAGGTCGCACCTTGCCATGTACAATGACATTATTAACCCTGCACAACTGAGCAACCTTGCCAGAATCCTTTATTTCCAAACTGCTGATATCTATTGGCAGATTCATTTTCTGAATGTTTTATTGGCAACACAATATGAATTTTTAGAAAAGTGTTTAACCCCTTAGTGACAAGACATTTTCACCTTTACTTTCCCTTGGTGACAATGGCTGTTTTGACATTTCTGGGGTGTTTGTGTTTAGCTGCAATTTTCTTCTTTCTCACTTACTGTAACCACACAAATTATATGTTGTTTTTATCGTCATAAGAAGGGCTTTCATAAGATACCATTATGTTCATCATATCTTATAATTTACTACAAAACAAATCATAAAATATGATGAAAAATTTAAAAAAAAACCAACACTTTTTCTAACTTTGACCTAAAATATTATTTACACAAATACAATCATTAAAAAAGACCCCATCTAAATAGTTTCTAAATGTTGTCCCGAGTACAGAAATATGCATGTTTCCATAATTTTTGGTATTTTTTTGCGATTTATGGGGCAAAAACCAAAAATAGTGTTTTTTTCCTATATTGACCCTTTGACCCAACCCCAAACCAAAATTTAACCCTAACACTAAATTTAACCCCAACTCTAACCCTTATGCTATCCCTTAATATATTTTAATTTAATTTTAACCCTATCCCTTATACTAAAAATTATTTAATTTTAACCCTATAGGCTAATCTAACTATATAACCAGTTTTTAGCAAATTAAATATTATTATTTTTTTTTTTACATTGTTATGCTGCTTGGCCATTTCTAGGGGCAGTCAAGCAGCATATTCAGAGCGACGGAAGTGAATTTACTTTCACTTCCGAAGATCAGAGCACCAGAGGGCATAGTCATATTGACGGAGCATGCTCCTCCGTCAATATGGCTCCCACGATAGCTCCGTGGGGCGATCGTGGGTGCCCCAGAAAAGACATTTTGGTGCTGGCTATTGCCTCGACATCGAGGCAATAGACCAGTGCCGTTAAAATTTCGTTGATCGCGAAAATCACTTGATTCACCGCAGGACGTGACAGGCACGTCCATTGTTGGGAACGGAGTTTCCGGCAGGACGTGCCTGACACGTCCATTGTCGCGAAGGGGTTAAAGTGCACTTTATGGGTTTCAGGTGCTCAGTTTTAACTAAGATGGAAATGATGCATGGTCTTTGAAAGCTAAGTGGGTGAAGTGACTGTGGAGTTAAGGTCCACACTGCATAGGTGATAATAAGTTATATAACAAAAATGGCCTTCCTATGTATATATGTGTATCCACTTTTAGCCAGTTTGATTAGTTATTTTGCATATTACTGAGGTGAAACATCTATACATGATTATCTATAGATTCATAGGACAAATAAAAGTATATTGACCCTTTTTGTTTTAGGCGTCATTTAGTGGAATATTGAGTAAGTTTGCATTGTTTCACAGTTAAATACAAATTAGATTATCACTTCAAAAATGTTTATTAGTTATGTTTCTAATGAATTTGAAATAGCAACAGCACTAATATAATTGTTAAATAAATACTTTAGGTGGAAAATAGTTGTTAATACTGTTAATGAAATTAAATAATGAATATCTAGGTTGCTTGAGACTAGCCCTAACTGTGGTCTTTTCCTAACTATGAAGAGATTCATGGCCCTAGCCAGTTAAGGGTAATGTCTGACACTAGATGCTATTCGACTATGTGCTAATAGTTTTTCAAACTTGATGGGAGTTGGGACTTCAGTACAACTAGGACTGGATTTATCAAAATAGCTTAATCTGCTCCCTGCTAGAATAAACCTCTCAACTACAAATACATGAGAAACGTCCTAATCAAGGGAGACATTTTAATATATCCACCGCCATCTGTTCTAGTTTTACATTTGTAGAAACCGAATCAGTACCAACAATGGGGAATTATATCAAACCACAAATAATAGAAATGAGATGAAAGTAGAGCAGTATTTGTGCAAAATAGCACTAGTTAAATGACAGGGTGAAATATATTGCTTTCAGTATTCATTTATATTAAAGCACTGGCTTATTATACCTTAACTCACCTCACCCAGCCCTTGGTATTCTAATTGTGACAGTAATAGTTATAATTTACAGGGGGAAAATTCGATTTTCCAAATTGCTAAGTTCAGGACAAAATAATAATCTGCTGACTGTGTAACATACACCACTTACATCAAAATGTATTATGTACTCCTCCCTAAAAGCAGGAAGCATGTGGCTTAAGTTACAAGATTGCAGTCACCAGGGTTAAGTTGAAGAGAATTTACCATAACCAAATATGTCTCAAGCAAATTATTTCTCACATATCAGTGTGGTATCTTTTGATATTGGGGGATGTAATGTTAGATTTAACATCCCAACAAATCAAGACAAACCATTCTGATCTACTGTTTATGATAGGTTTCATTCCTTCCTCTAGTCCTGCCCCAGTGCGGTAATCAGCATTTACAGCAAGCCATGTCCTTGTTCGATTACCTGCTATGCAAGTATGCAAGGTCTCTTTCATTTTCACTTAACCTTCACCGTCTGCTTTTAAAAGGTCATTGAGGACCGTTAAAATAGAGCTAGCAGGAGGTTCCATAAATGCTGAAAGGTACATCAGGAAAGTAAAAAAATAAATTATGGAAGAAATATACATGAAGCGACACAGGCCCTCCCAATTCTGGAAAAAAAAAGTCAAAAGGATTCCTTGTTAAGAGTTGTGGAGCAACTATGTGGACCACACAGGGAAAATACTAAAACTAAAAATGCTACACCTCCTGTAAACCTTATTCCTGTTGTAATATCTATACCTGGTATAGACCAGGTTATATCTCTGTGCCAATTAAGTTTGCAATGAATACAGGCACCGGAGATTAAATGTCATATGATTTCACTGCTTCCAATAAAGACCTGGTACCTCTCATAAACACAAGGTAAACTAATGGAAGCTCCATACATGAAAACTCCCCATCAATAGTCCAGCATATGTTATTATAAAACGACAGAATGCCCAAACTGGTAGACTTACAACAGTCCAGCCTTGGCATTCCTGGTGCCCTAGGTGTCATGTCTTTGCATCCACCTTTACCCACATACATTCCCAATGATACATGCCAAAAACATCAGTAACTAGCTTTATCACTTAACCCTTAATAGGTATTATGGTCCACTGTGCATACATATATACGTACTAATATATACATGTACATTCCCTACAGGAACATATAGGAAATATATTCAGTAACAGAGTTACCAATATCAGCAATCCAGTCCTATTAACTTTCCATCTTCCTCCATGAGAACATCCCCATTTAAGTATTTTTGGTAAGGCTCTTTCATCAGTAGACTCCAGCTTCCAGGCCCTTGATAACGTGGCACCTTGCATAGCTTGAAAGTACAGGAAGCATCAGTATCCATTCAAGGCAGAGTTATGTTATTCCATGGGCTGAGTTAACGTAGTACCTAAGTTTACATTCTATATCTTTGTACGTCATGAACGCAGTTTCCGTTCCAGAACTACCATTGTTCAGCTGATATATGCTGAAAGAGAGGGGGAATAAAGAAATAGTGCTTGTTTGTGCTGAAGTAGTTCTCCATGTTTTACATATACTGTCAGGATTTTTGAAACTATTTCCCTTGACATATTAAATACTTTTTTTGTGACTGACCTGCAAACTATTCAGTATATTTGGAACTCTGTTAGTTGCCTCATGTTGCTTTGAAGACCTATATATCCAGGTGCTAATTGTCAAACTTTTTTTGGCTGACATGTGTAATGAAAATTGGCCATGAAGCCGACATAACTCATATTTGCAGCATGTGGTGTTTCTGTTATTTTGTTAATCAAGAATAGAGATCCCATGTTATTACTATGAGATATAACCATATATTATAAATTTGTAGTGATAGTGGCAAAATCAAACTATTGCTTTTCAATTCAAATTGTTACATAGCAAACTTGAATTTGACATGGCACTGGCCATATTAAAAAGCAATGAAGTCATAGATTAACAACAGGTGACATCATTTGTAATACCTTCCTTAAGCATAATACCTTCCTTAAGCCTTCATTTATGCTATGCATTTTGTATAAGCGGCTAAAAGGTATCCCCATTGCCAGTAACAAAGGGCTGGGCCTCCACATTAATGTTGTAACTCAGTGGTTACTGTTGAGTTCAAGGTCACAAGGCCTACTTTAACTCGTTTTTATTTCAAGTATTAATTTCCCTTGGCTGTTATAAAACAAAGCTCCATAACTATTTCGCAGCCACCCTATCACCAGAAGCAGCTTTTCTATTCCCCCCTTTCCTCTCCACACTTTCGCTTGACGTGTATTTCCTGGGGAGCAAAAATATTTTATAAAGTTCCCTCATAAATGCTGTTTTGTATTAGGTTGTCCCCTGTGTATGAAATCTGCTGTACAGTGATTTGATGCATTCCTCTTTTAGCAAAAACGCATCACATCAGTGTTAGGAAGACTGCAGCACATTATATATCAATTAGCTGTCTCCTCTTCTAGCAGCTAAGAAGTTTATATGCACCAGACCTGTGCATAGAGGACAGATGGTGTCTATTACAAGGGTCTGTGTTTTGTGGTCTGATGTCCAGTTAAAGACAAAATTAACATTAATCACATTATTGAAATGATAATATTGCAATAGTTGGAAATGTAGTATCATACCTTGGCCTGTGCTGAAACACTAGGTTTAAACCTGCTTGTGTCATACAATATGAAAGGGCTTTTTTTTTTTGTTTTCTTCTGCACTACCTTGTGAGTGTTTGGTGCGCCGGATGTGATGTAATTTCCTATCTGTGCCAGCCATGACGAGTCCTCACTCAGCCAATATGGAGGTTCTAAACTCCTCCCGGATTGTTTTTGGCTGCATGTTGCCTACTGCTGCTCATCCTCCAGATCCGGCCTACAGGCAGTTTTTATCTGGCCTGCAGTTGCTGGGGCTGCTTTGGGATTCATCCATTCTAAGGGTTACGGTGGACGCTGAAACCTCTTTAAGGATTTCGTTAGCCACCGCCTCAAGGACAACTGTAGCAAAAAATGTGTGTTTAAAGGATTACATCAAATGTAGGCATTTTATATAGTAATGCTTTAATGAAAGAATACAAATAAAGTACCTTATTGAGCCATCTTTACTCCGTATAGCTCCAGGAGGCAAACATTTTGCTAAGAATTAGTGTTGAGCGAACCCGAACCGCACTGTTCGGGTTCGTGCCGAACATTACGGTTTTTGGACTCCGGACCTGAACACGGACATTCCACTGTATGTTCGTGTTGGAGTTCAGGATTCGGCAGGGCCGGCGCCACCTGTAAGTCGACCTAGGCAGCCTCCTAGGGTGCAACTTAGCAGGGGGCGCCGGAACCGTGAAAAAAAAAATCCTCCCCCTTCCCCCTTACTTACCTCCCCAACTTTATTGAATGCGCATTGGCTGGACGGGAACGCACAACGCTTCCCTCACAGCCACGGACCTGCAGCACCGGGAGACAGAGCAGCAGCAAGGAGGTAAGTAAGGGGGAAGGGGGGAAGAAGAGGGTGGCTAAATCCTGGCATATTGAGGGGCATAATCCTGGGATATTGTGTGGGAAAATCCTGGCATATTGAGTGGCATAATAATCCTGGCATATTGGGTGGGAAAATCCTGGCATATTGAGTGGCATAATAATCCTGGCATATTGGGTGGCTAAGTCCTGGCATATTGAGAGGCATAATCCTGGCATATTGAGGGGCATAATCTTGGCATATTGAGGGGCATAATCCTGGCATATTGTGTGGGAAAATCCTGGCATATTGAGTGGCATAATAATCCTGGCATATTGGGTGGCTTAGTCCTGGCACATTGAGAGGCATAATACTGGCATATTGAGGGGCATAATCCTGGCATATTTAGGGGCATAATCCTACAGCGATTATTCAAATTATAGTGATTATTTGAGTGGGTGCTATACTACATATTTGTACCCTGTCCTGAGCCCAGTGCCACAAAGAGTGCAGTGCACTTGCAACTGCATGTGTGCCAGGCACATGACTGTAATCCTGTTCTGTTAGCTCAGTGAGCAACATCTAGGCATTTTTAAATACTGCAATTTGTTGGTGTTAAATATTACATTTGCGTCCTGCACTTCATATCTGAGAGTCAAATAGAACAGTCCAATACTGTGCTTACAGCTCACTTTGAAAAATTCTAATTGTTTTGGGTGCTAAATAGTACATTTGCTTCTTGCGGTACACTTCATTTCTGAGAGTCAAATAGAACAGTCCAATACTGTGCTTACAGCGCACTTTGAAAAATTATGGCTACCTCCTCATCCTCCAGCACCGCTTCCACCTACACCGCCACGGTCACCGCCTCCTCAACCTATGGGTCACTTAGTATAAACTGAAAGAGAATACCCTGCACTCCAACCCTCTATCAAATGGATAATTCTGTTGATCCTCCTGGCAGCCATGCTTTAGATTTAGATTTATGTTCTTCCAAAGCTAAAATCAAAGATTCCATCTAGTGCTATTTTATGGCTCAGCTGTATTTGTAATTTGTATGTATTTTATGTTATTTTAAGTTATTTCCCTATCCACATTTGCTTCCAGGGCACTTGTCATACTCTTACCCCCATTTTACTTCAATTTGCAGCCCTCTAGCCCTTTCCAGGACTTTTTTAGAGGCATTTTAGTGGCGAAAAGTTTGTGTATGAAGGCCCATATTACATCTTTAAATCACAACGTCTAGTAACTATCCACACAGACAATTTTGTATGTAATTAACAGTCAGACACTGATTTTCGACATCTGATCTCCTCAAGTGGACATTTTTGTTATAGATTAGCAGAGGACTGTATCAATTAAGTTTAGCAGGAGCAGTGTGTTTGGACATGCTACTTAGTGTTCCCTTTACCCTATCATATCGTTGTATTACCAGTAGCATTGGATTTTTCACATCTGCTTCGCTTCCCCAGGAAAAAGGGAATATATCTCTTTTGCAGCTGCACAAGAAATCATTCATTATGACAGGAGGGAAGGTGGACCGGCCAGGAAGCAAGAGAAATCATTGGAGTCACACCTTATAGTTTCATCTCTCTGCAGAAACAGCATCTGGAGACATTTCCTCACAGGACCCTAAATCAGATTTATTGACATATTTGTACCAAAAGATTATGAAAAGCTACAATTTGGACATATCACAGTAAAGAAAACAAAGCACGAACAGCAGGTTATATTAACCAAACATTCTCCACATGCATATTTGTAATTATGAAGGAGCTCCCACACACAAAAAAAAAATTGTTGAAAAGTAATAAAAACAGGTCAACAAAACAGCTGCAGTGAATTTATTTTGTTGTCCCTCCAAGGAGAATACAGCAGGCTACGTCTGTAGGTCTTTTTTTTTTTAACTCCTTATTTGATTTTTACTTAAAGAACATAAAACTTTATTGTTCAGAATAAAAATGGCATTTAAGTTTGATTTGTAACAAGTCTGTTGGCCTCAGACCAAAGTCAATTTATGTAGCGTTTATCTTTAATTTAAAAATAGCACAGCCTCATATGTGTATTCGGAAATAGAAAACTGAAATAATGCACAGTGTAGTTTTTAAAATCGTGTGCATCATTTTCACACAAAAAGGAAGTGTAACAAACCAAAAAATAGCATGGGAAATGACTAAATCAAAACAATTTACTGTAGATCTATTTATTGGCGTTGTCTGCATGAGTGGCTATGTAAAAAGCAGACTCACACCTCCGCTGCCCCTGATTTTTGGGTAGTGCGCCGGCAAAATCAGGCGCAGAAATTATCTGAATAGTGTTTGAGAACCTCCGCCAAACAATGTTCTTCTGTTATATGCCGGGAATTGTGCCTTCTTTTCCACTTCCTGACAATTTACAGTGTGAGAATGTTTATATATAACCCCAACTGTGTTGCAATACACACAAGCCAAACTTTTCATAATGTTGTGTAGACTTCAGACTATGCCACCATAATGACATCCATCTTAATTGCGTCTGTCAACACGCATTACCAACATTAATACTCCCTAGACGTAATGTCTAATTCTAACTCTATGGTCCCCTTAATTCTAACTTTAACGGTAAAACTGGCCCGTATTCTCAACCCTAACCCTAATGATGCCTAAGTCCGAACTCTAACTCACATCATGTCATGTGCTCTGAAAGCCACGTGATGCACAGCAATAACCAAACAACATGTTAAAGTATGATCATTATTGCACGACTTCCCAATTGATACCAATCAAAAAGGCTTTTATGAGAGCACACATTTAAGCCTTAGTACAATGGTTTACTCTTGAAGATCATTATTACTTAAGTTTTAGAACTGTCTAATTGATTGCAAAATATTTTTTGAAATCATTATATCTGACTATATTGTTGTAAACAACCAGAATCATAAATAGCCCTTTGATGCCACGTCAGGTGAATAAGTCAGCTTATTGACATCTGTTTGAAACATTTGCAGGATGAGTCACAAATAAGATTGTATTTTAGCAAGATTAAAAGAGAAAGAGTTCAAAGCACAAGCAACTTGTACGCTGATAAATTATGTTTTCTTCATAATATAATAGTTAGTGCTACATAAATTGTTGGCACTAAATAAATAAATGTTAATGTAATGTAGTAATATATAATATTTATATATCGATCTCCCAGTGGGACTAAATTGCTTTTAAGAGCAACATTTTTGATGTAACCAAATTGGCAGCTGAAAAAATAATAATTTGTATTTTTATTTGCAATTCAACTTTTTGGGGTAGAAATTTTAGCAACAATTTGTAAGATTTTGCGATTATTTCTTCTATTTTAGGCATCTATACTTTTATTTTTTTGAGCATGCATTTTTATGGTTGTGCTGATATATTGTGAGTGTTTTTGTGCATGGTAAAGACTGTGGTGAATGTGTTTTAAAAATAAAGGGTTTTTTTTGTAAAAATTTGACTAGTTTGTTACAGGTAAAAGTAAAAAATGATTCGAGAAATTCACAAATATTCCCATTTTTCTTTGCAAATTTTAAATAATTAGAACATTGCAAAAGTTGTTTGCACATAAAATCTATTTGCATATTTTTTGGAATATAGAAATCTATTTGTATGGTATCCCACAAAGCTTGTATTTTACTGGCAGGCTTGTAAAAATATGGATTGAGGGCAATGATACGTCTGTATAATATAATACGGTATGTGAAAGAAGACTCCATTTTACTTACGGCTTTGTTTGGAAAATCCCAAAGTTGAAATTAAAATGATACCTATTTTGTGTTAAGAAGTGTGTTTGAGGAGTTAATTTATTACTATGTGAAAGCTGCAATAATACGACATGTCATCAAACTGCCAATTTATACCTTTCAGCAAGATACATGTCGTAATGAATTTACAGTTGGAATAATGGTTTTAGAGATTGTATTACTCCTGTGTGGTGTTTCCGTGAATCTCTCTGTAACATGATGCTTTCACTTTAACTTCGCAATCAAATATTTCCTTCTGTTCTTTTTAAGAGGTATTATTGGCATCTGAAAATGAGAACTAACACAGTACCAATTGAAATATTTACTATAGGGTCGACTCAGCATGCCCCACGTCAAATTGGAGAGAAATCCACAGTTTGGCTACCCAATATGGCTGCTTTCGGGATGGCATCAGCAATTTATGCTGATTTGCAATTTATGCTGATTTCAGACCACATTTCAACTACTTTGGTTTCAGGGGAGTCAGACAGTGAAATCCTATCATTTTTGCTTACTCTCAAATTGATTTCAGGCTAATTTTTTTTTTTTGATGGGGGGGCAGTCCTTTAAGAGTAAGCGAAATCCATATTTCGTCCAATTCAATTCACCAAATATTAGCCATATTAACCTATGCCAATGATTAAGAACCACTAAGGCTCAAAATACATTTAGTCCTATTGCCTTCACTGTGTGGTCAGTTTATACTTTATAGTAACATTGCTTTCTAGCATGGTGCTGCATCTTTTGTCTCTTGATCTCTGAGGAGCATCGTCATGTGCTTCCTACATCAACTTTGTCAAAATAGACACCTTTGTTTCATGTTAAATCAATAAGCCTACATATTGAATCTTTGTGCTTATTATTCTATTATTCACATTATGTTCCTTAAATAAATTCCACTTATCCTTAAATCGTTCAATAATATCTTGCTTGTCATTTAATACAACATGATAGTAGCCTAGGTTCCTGCCATTCATGTTACTTTGTCACGTACCACCTACCTAAGCATTGTTCCAGACCATGTACACCCTTTCATAGAAACGGTATTCCCTGATGGTATAGGCATCTATAAGCAGGATAGTGCACCCTGCCACAAAGCAATAACGGTTGAGGAATTGTGGCTGTTTTGGCGTCATAATGTTATGACTAGTGTTGAGCGAACCCGAACCGCACTGTTCGGGTTCGTACCGAATATTACGGTTTTTGGACCCCGGACCCGAACACGGACATTCCACTGTATGTTCGTGTTGGAGTTCGGCGATTACATTGTATGTAATGCTATTGGCTTTCTATAAACCAAAATAGAGTCCCCATTCATAAGAATTTCTTATGAATGGGGACTCTATTTCAGATTATAGAAAGCCAATAGCATTACATACAATGTAATCGCCGAACTCCAACACGAACATACAGTTTATGGATATATATGTTTTACGACATTCGGTTTATAGACTTTCGGTTTATAGAATAGCAATAGTATTACATGTATTCTATAAACCAAAAGTCTATAAACCAAATGTCTTTCGGTTTATAGACTTTCGGTTTATGGAATACATGTATTGCTATTGCTATTCTATAAACCGAAATAGAGTCCCCATTCATACGAATAGGTCAGTTGACCTTTTCGTATGAATGGGGACTCTATTTTGGTTTAAAGAATAGCAATAGCATTACATGTATTACATCTGAGAGTCAAATAGAACCGTCAAATACTGTTCTTACAGCGCACTTTGAAAAATTCGAATAGTTTTGGTTGGTAAATAGTACATTTGCGTCTTGTGGTTCACTTCATATCTGAGAGTCAAATAGAACCCTCAAATATTGTGCTTACAGAGCACTTTGAAAAATTCTAATAGTTTTGGTTGGTAAATAGTACATTTGCGTCTTGCGGTGCACTTCATATCTGAGAGTCAAATAGAACAGTCCAATATTGTGCTTACAGCGGACTTTGAAAAACTCTAATTGTTTTGGGTGCTAAATAGTACATTTGCGTCTTGCGGTGCACTTCATATCTGAGAGTCAAATAGAACAGTCCAATACTGTGCTTAGAGCGCATTTTGAATAATTCTGTCTACCTCCTCCTCCTCCAGCGCCGCTTCCACCTACACCGCCACGGTCACCGCCTCCTCAACCTATGGGTCACTTAGTATAAACTGAAAGAGAATACCCTGCACTCCAACCCTCTCTCAAATGGATAATTCTGTTGATCCTCCTGGCAGCGATGCTTTAGATTTAGATTTATGTTCTTCCAAAACTAAAATCAAAGATTCCATCTAGTGCTATTTTATGGCTCAGCTGTATTTTAAATTTTAATGTATTTTATGTTATTTGAAGTTATTTCCCTATCCATATTTGTTTGCAGGGCACTTGTCCTACTCTTACCCATATTTTACTTCCTGTTGCAGCCCTCTAGCCCTTTCCAGGACTTTTTTAGAGGCATTTTAGTGGCCAAAAGTTTGAGTCCCCATTGACTTCAATGGGGTTCGTGTTCGGGGTCAAGTTCGGGGTCAAGTTCGAGCCCGAACCCGGACTTTTTTCCGAAGTTCGGCCGAACCCGCCGAACCCGAACATCCTGGTGTCCGCTCAAAATTGCAAAAAGTGAAAATAAAAAGCTGGAAGACTTGGAAAAAGTGTCCAGATCACCTATGTTTCTAACTTCTAATGCCTATCTTGTGTAAGTCAGTCCCATGCAATTTATGGAATTCTTTGTAAGGTTTTTCTTTTTTTTCTATTTCTAGCAATCATAGTCCATGTCGTATTCTGGTATTTTGTAAGTCAATTTCCACTTACTTAAAATAATGTGATATGCAGGGTGACCAACTGATTGGCTGGAATTGAATCTGTGGTCAAATACTAAACTTTTCTGAAAGCACTCAAATTTTATTTCAACCATTTAATTTTTCAAAATATATTTTATCATTTCCCCCCAAAATATCACAAGTTGTTTCACATTCTTTTACAATGCACAAATATTGTATTAGATTTATACAGGTTATAAAAATGTATAACAGATTGATCTCTCTAGTTTGTCACATACATTTTCTGGAATTCAATGCAGGTCCAACTTGCTCATACAGTTGACCCTTCTAAAACCCTTTTTTGTTCTCACCGATGTACACAAAGTAGGAATCCCCATGAGAAGAATCCATAGAATCCCATTTATGTAAGCCTCAAGTTACTTGACTACAACATGTTGGTCCATGTTATAATCAAAGAAATCCTTTGGAAAAGATCTCCTGAAGTACTAATGCTCTTATGGGTGTTTCTGCATCCATCATAAATGGAGGCAGGGTTCCCAATGATCCTTGAATTATCAATGTACTCAGTTATTCTTTCACAATTTATTGTTCCATAAAATATGTTCCAAAAGTATACATTGCCCTCCTCTTTTTCAGTGTCAGTTTGTTACTTTTCTTTGCAAGAATATAAAGATTGCAGATGTCTTTATGATATTAGTTTAGACTTTGTGTATTGTTCTCTGTCCAAGATAGAACATCTGTATATATGAGTGAACATGTTTGTATTGTGTAATAAAAACTGGGAATTGGATCTAATGCAGTGAATTTAGGGGAAGGGGTTACACAGCAGGGCCTGACATTCAGTCCGTGAGGGATCCATACACTAAGTGACCTCTGGTTGTAGAGGTTGGTGAATTGTCGGTGAACTACATGGCTTGTAATAGTGGGGGAAGAGACACTGGTTACTGTGTAAGGAAGAGCAAAGAAAATTGGCTAATAGTTAGTGCTACTGTGGATGTGGACAAGGACATGGTGACAATTTGATGTAGCCATATTTAGCTGTGGACGGCAAAGAGGATTAAGTTAATTATTTTAGAAAATGTATATTTATGTTATGTTAAAATAAACATTAGGAGCTGTTAATTCCAAGTCTGTGTGGTCACATCAGGTTTAAAGGACAATTAAAGTTTTGTTTTTAATCCCTTTTTTCCTTAGCTTAAGTAAGGTTTAATCCCTTAACGAGGACAGGATGTACATGTACAACCTGCATCCTTAATTCCGTTGGAGGCAATCAGATGGTGTTGCCATGATGCCTCCACAATGAGGCATCAGGCAACACTGAAAACTCCTCTATGGCGCATATATGATCACTCCCATGTATGCTGCCATACCAGCAAGACTATGGCCTCTCCAATGTGGGCAAGAGCAGAAGTAAATCCCCACCACTATCATTCTTCATTAGTTGCTAGACTAGTGGCAGCCAGTAATATTACAGCAACAACAAAAATAACCAAGCCAATAGCTAGGCTTAAGATCTAGGGTTAGGATTAAAGTAACAGTTATGGTTTGGGTTAGAGTGATGGTTAAGTTGATCATCGGAGTTGGGATCAAAAGTTCACTATTGGTGGATACTTTAAGTTATTGCCCTATAACTTGCAAAAAACAAAAACGAGTAAACATGAGCTATTTTTGAACTCAGGACAAATATTAGAAACTATTTAGACATCTTTTTTTTACATTTGTAAGTGTGTAAAAGCTCAACATTAGAAAGTGTGTGGGGGGTTATTTTGCATCATATTTTATGATTTTGTTATAACAAATTACAAGATATGATGAAAACCATGAAAATGACAGCTAGATACAAAAGAAGTATAAAAACTGCCTACTCCTAAAGGGGTTAAATAGTGTCCCCTTCCCCAATGTGTATCTTTAGAGATACATGGGGGCAGGACTTATGAAGGAGTTTTGCCACCTTAGGCAAAATCTTATTTTTCTGCCCCCTTTGTGTCCCACTGACTTGACTCCTGGTGGAACCATGTCTCCCTCTTATTTTCTATCTCTGTCCCCACACAGCTTGTCATTGCCACCACTGTCCCCAAACATCTTGCCATTGCCACCACTGTCTGCGCTGCATGTCTGTCCACAGTGCACAGACATCATCTGACACTGCCCTCCTAAACACCAGAGCGACTATGTGTCAGGAGGATTTCTCTCCTCAGCACCTACTGGGGATGCTGTTGGCAGCGCTCACCCTTCACATAGGTTTTCTCTTGACAGAGACT
The DNA here is from genome assembly GCA_036172795.1 of Pelodytes ibericus. Taxonomy (NCBI): domain Eukaryota; kingdom Metazoa; phylum Chordata; class Amphibia; order Anura; family Pelodytidae; genus Pelodytes; species Pelodytes ibericus. The sequence continues at coordinate 60,307,373 of CM069860.1, forward strand.
TAGGCAGAGCTGGGGGACAAGTCAGGAAACTTGTCTAATTAGGGTCTACGCAAAGGGGGGTCTAGTGCAGAGAGAGACCCTTATTTTACATGGGATCAGCAGAGAGGAACTAACAGAGAGAGAGAGAGAGAGAGAGAGAGAGAGAGAGAGAGAGAGAGAGAGAGAGAGAGACAGTCGCTGACAGGACCTGGCTATCAAAGTATGCTATATTTTGCACCAATGAAAAAAAGTTTACTTGTCCCATTATTATTTATCAGAGTCCCATTTCCATCACACATGGTAATTTAAAGCTGTTCGTACTTAATATACAATTAGTTATTAATTATTATTATTAATGGTTGGATAGCTGTCCTTACCAACAACCTGTAGCCACCTGTACTATTTTATGACTTTTATACACTGAATGGATTAATTTACTGTCCTTCACACCATACTGTTAATATTGGTGACCAGATATTTCCATAAAACTGTATTAATTTAAACTAGTATTACATTATGTGTAAACCCCTTAGTAGTGAGTGCCAGTGAGTATCTTGTAGCTTTAGTAAAAGCATTATGCAAGAAGCAACAAATTAACTAAATAAAGGAATGAATTCAGAGGCCCAGATGCAGGTCAAAAACCTAATTTGCCATCTTGCTCAATTAAAAAGTGCTCTGTATATTGCTGTACATTATTTTGTATGTTATGTTTTACTACTTTGTTTGGTATTTTGAAGAAAGATTAACTCCCATGAGGACATCTGTACACATCAGTCATGTTAACACAGACTGTAGGTGGGAACCCCTCAAGCTGGGAAATAAGTCATGCAATGCAAATATGATATCTCATGCACAGGAATTAATATACATTACATGGACAAAGTATTTCCGATACTAAAACAAATGAGACTAAATTAAATCATGCACAATGCTGAGGAAAGCAAGGGAAAATATCCTACATTATAAAACGCATGTGGCACACAAATGGAATCAATCAATAGATTAGAATAATGCATAATGGCTCATAATACCTTAATATGTTGAAACATGTCTGTAATTAAATGTAGGCTTAATTTAACAATGTACAAAATGGGGAAGATGCAAAGTTTAAGTTTGAATACCGCACATTATTCCTGAAGGAATAACGTGCTTCAGAGCGGGCTACATTAAAGCACTGGTACTGGGGTAAGGGATTAATGGTGCTTATAACATAGCATTAGAGGCCTGGGGGTGTAACAGCCATCCCCATCTCCCTAGTATTCTCCCCAAAAATATTATTTCCCCCCACCCCTAAATGGCAGTCCCAAATCAAGTAAAATCAGGGATGATAATAAAGTCTAAAAGCAGTCTTCTCTGACATAAGTGAACCATCCTTGTTTGGCAAAACAAGAAAAAAGAGTGATACACAATACCATCAAATGTGAAATACAATATATATATATTGGTAAAAGTCATAAATCATAAAACTATCACAGCCAAAAATGCTGGAATCTTTCTCCATGTGGTATTTTTATTGTGATTGTGCCAGTCGGATAAAGAAGACTATTATTACATACATTCTATTAAGTGAAATATACCATAATAAGTTGCTGCTCTATGAATGGTCTATGCAGTGCTGCAAATTGGATATCTTTTAGTGTGATCCTGTTGGCTATTGTTTGTGGTAATTTTGTATCCCATCCATTATGTTACTATGCTGTTACAGCAGACTCTCTACACATTTATCATTCATACATAATAATTTGATGTAAAACAAAATCTATTTTCTTTTAATGCTTACTTTATGCTAATTTCGAAGATTCGAATTTCACAGGTTATTTTCATTAGGACGGTTTATAACGTAAATAGTTGTATTAAATTGATATTTAATAATATAAACATTTTAAATGAAGTTATTTATAAAGATCTTTCAAGTCCATGCATGATTAATTGTTCTATCTTGCATTACTTAACACGGTAAGCAAAAAATAAACTAGGACAAATGAGCAACGTGCTATGTTTTTTACCCTTTTAAGGTCAGAAAATGGCTATTCTTGGCATCATCTCTGTGTACAAAATAAAGTGTGAAATATGTTACATTAACATCTGCTGAAGTGAGTGACAGCAGACGACCTTTGTTCATTATCCCCTTAACTTGATCTGCTTTACACAAATAGCAATGCTCTACATATTTTGTCCCATCCAAGTTACTGTCATGTTCTTTCATTTCCTATGTTTTTGTCACTTTCATTTTTATTTTGGCCCAGATTCACTGTGTGGTTATGGCGTCTTCCTTAATGCTGGAGAATAGTTACTTTTCAATACAATCAATGCAATGAACACAAGCATAAATGAAATGTTTCTAATGTGTATCAAGAGAGCACCTCTCTTCAATTACTTTTTACAAACACTTAGGCTGTTTATTTAACATTCATACAGTATTATATGGAACCCATTTTCAAACCTCATGAATATCGGATTGGATCCTCTAATAAGGCATACTATTGCAATTAAATAGTGTTATTTCTCCATCTTGCTTGAGGCAAGTTAAATAAACAGCATAGTCAAGAAGTTACTTTCTTTTTTAAATGCATATTAAAGCTGATAATAAGAGCATTAAAATATATATTTCATTATGGAATAGGTTTTTTCCAGCAGATTCTGTATTTATAATATACCTGCTGAGTGAGCTTGTGATGGCTGTCATTCTGCCAGCAGCAGGGCCATCTGTCACTTCCTGTGAACGCAGGATTCTTCTCAGCCAATCCTAGCCTTACTATATTACAAGGAACAAACAGAAAGGAGTGTAGGTACATAGAAGGAGAAAAAACAAATATAGTGTAATATAATAAACACAATATTGTGTTGCATGCACTCACAAAAAGCTCTCTAAAATGACGCCCTTCAACAAACATGAAAGGAAGGAATATTGTATCCAATATTCTTACTATATAACATTCCAAATTAATTTCATTTTTTTTGGGGGGGGGGGGGATTTTTATTGACATGTTGCAAATTTCAGGAACATGGAGATGTTATTAAAGAGAGATAGGAGAAAGAGCAGGGCCGGCGCTACCGTAAGGCAGCACAGGCGGCTGCCTTAGGGCGCACCAATGGGGGGGCGGGAAAATCGCCCGCTCCCCCAGACCCCAGTACTTACCTCCATGCCGCTGTTCAGATCCGTGGCTGAGAGGGAAGCGCTGTGCGCTCCCCTCAGGCCGTGCGCATTCAATAAAGTGTGTTGAAACTTTTTTTTTCAACACACTTTATTGAATGCGCACGGCCTGAGGGGAGCTCACAACGCTTCCCTCTCAGCCACGGATCTGAACAGCGGCATGGAGGTAAGTACTGGGGTCTGGGTAAGGGGGGAGGAGGGAGGTATAACGAGCAATTCCTGGGCATCTGACTGGCATAATATTCCTGGGCATATGAATGGCATAATATTCCTGGCCATCTGAATGGCATAATATTCCTGGGCATCTGACTGGCATAATATTCCTGGGCATCTGACTGGCATAATATTCCTGGGCATCTGACTGGCATAATGTTCCTGGGCATCTTAATGGCATAATATTCCTGGGCTATGACTGGCATAATATTCCTGGGCTCTGACTGGCATAATATTCCTGGGCATCTGACTGGCATAATATTACTGGGCATCTTAATGGCATAATATTCCTGGGCTATGACTGGCATAATATTCCTAGGCATCTGACTGGCATAATGTTCCTGGGCATCTTAATGGCATAATATTCCTGGGCTATGACTGGCATAATATTCCTGGGCTCTGACTGGCATAATATTCCTGGGCATCTGACTGGCATAATATTACTGGGCATCTTAATGGCATAATATTCCTGGGCTATGACTGGCATAATATTCCTAGGCATCTGACTGGCATAATGTTCCTGGGCATCTTAATGGCATAATATTCCTGGGCTATGACTGGCATAATATTCCTGGGCATCTGACTGGCATAATATTCCTGGGCATCTGACTGGCATAATATTCCTGGGCATCTGACTGGCATAATATTCCTGGGCTATGACTGGCATAATATTCCTGGGCATCTGACTGGCATAATATTCCTGGGCTATGACTGGCATAATATTCCTGGGCATCTTAATGGCATAATATTCCTGGGCATCTGACTGGCATAATATTCCTGGGCTATGACTGGCATAATATTCCTGGGCATCTTAATGGCATAATATTCCTGGGCTATGACTGGCATAATATTCCTGGGCATCTGACTGGCATAATATTCCTGGGCATCTGACTGGCACAATATTCCTGGGCATCTGACTGGCATAATATTCCTGGGCATCTGAATGGCACAATATTCCTGGGCATCTGACTGGCATAATATTCCTGGGCTATGACTGGCATAATATTCCTGGGCTATGACTGGCATAATATTCCTGGGCATCTGACTGGCATAATATTCCTGGGCATCTGACTGGCATAATATTACTGGGCTATGACTGGCATAATATTCCTGGGCATCTAACTGGCATAATATTCCTGGGCATCTGACTGGCATAATATTCCTGGGCTCTGAGTGGCATAATATTCCTGGGAATCTGACTGGCATTACTGGGCATCTGACTGGCATAATATTACTGGGCATCTGAATGGCATAATATTCCTGGGCATCTGAATGGCATAATATTCCTGGGCATCTGACTGGCATAATGTTCCTGGGCATCTGAATGACATAATATTCCTGGGCATCTAACTGGCACAATATTCCTGGGCATCTGACTGGCATAATATTCCTGGGCATCTGAATGGCATAATATTCCTGGGCATCTGAATGGCATAATATTCCTGGGCATCTGACTAGCATAATATTCCTGGGCATCTGACTGGCATAATGTTCCTGGGCATCTTAATGGCATAATATTCCTGGGCTATGACTGGCATAATATTCCTGGGCATCTGACTGGCATAATATTACTGGGCATCTTAATGGCATAATATTCCTGGGCTATGACTGGCATAATATTCCTGGGCATCTGACTGGGATAATGTTCCTGGGCATCTTAATGGCATAATATTCCTGGGCTATGACTGGCATAATATTCCTGGGCATCTGACTGGCATAATATTCCTGGGCATCTTAATGGCATAATATTCCTGGGCTATGACTGGCATAATATTCCTGGGCATCTGACTGGCATAATATTCCTGGGCTATGACTGGCATAATATTCCTGGGCATCTTAATGGCATAATATTCCTGGGCTATGACTGGCATAATATTCCTGGGCATCTGACTGGCATAATATTCCTGGGCTATGACTGGCATAATATTCCTGGGCATCTAACTGGCATAATATTCCTGGGCATCTAACTGGCATAATGTTCCTGGGCATCTGAATGACATAATGTTCCTGGGCATCTAACTGGCACAATATTCCTGGGCATCTGACTGGCATAATATTACTGGGCTATGACTGGCATAATATTCCTGGGCTATGACTGGCATAATATTCCTGGGTATCTAACTGGCATAATATTCCTGGGCATCTAACTGGCATAATATTCCTGGGCTCTGAGTGGCATAATATTCCTGGGCATCTGAATGGCATAATATTCCTGGGCATCTGACTGGCATAATATTCCTGGGCATCTGAATGGCATAATATTCCTGGGCATCTGACTGGCAAAATGTTCCTGGGCATCTGAATGACATAATATTCCTGGGCATCTAACTGGCACAATATTCCTGGGCATCTGACTGGCATAATATTCCTGGGCTATGACTGGCATAATATTCCTGGGCATCTAACTGGCATAATATTCCTGGGCATCTAACTGGCATAATATTCCTGGGCATCTGACTGGCATAATATTCCTGGGCTCTGAGTGGCATAATATTCCTGGGCATCTGAATGGCATAATATTCCTGGGCATCTGACTGGCATAATATTCCTGGGCATCTGAATGGCATAATATTCCTGGGCATCTGAATGGCATAATGTTCCTGGGCATCTGACTGGCATAATATTACTGGGCTCTGACTGGCATAATATTCCCATTGAAATACTGGTAAGTTTGTTGATTTAACTTTACTTCATTTTAAATATTGTATTTGTTCCCATTTTGTTTCTTCACTTCAAAATAAGATATATGCAGTGTGCATAGGAATTTGTTCATAGTTTTTGTTTTTACTATAGTCCGGCCCTCCAACGGTCTGAGGGACAGTGAACTGGCCCCCTGTTTAAAAAGTTTGAGGACCCCTGGGCTAAATACTGGCATATTGAGTGGCAAAATAGTGTGTCTCAGGTTATGTGTGAATTGGTGTAACTGTGTGTGTGTAAGTGGTAAGGGTGTCTGTGTGTGTGACTGCAAGGGTGTCTTTGTGTTTAAGGGTTTCAATGTGTGACACATTTAGAGCATGCGAGTTGAATATTTAGATTTTTTTTTCTTACCAGCGTTTGTATCTTCTGTACTATCATGAGCCCTTCACACAAATATATATATATATATATAATTTAAGGAGGCTTAATGGTGTGGGAGGCGTGGCGGATCAGAGCAGGGGGGCACCAAAATGCACCTTCGCCTGTGTAGATGAAAATCCTTGCACCGGCCCTGAGAAAGAGGAAATGAATAGGAAAAAGAGGTGGGAAAAAACATAAGGTGGATTGCTTAGGTTTGTTGATTGTGTTGAAAAAATATTGAGGTTACAATATGGGGCCTCGGGGGTCCTGAGAAAGAGAAGGCATGATAGCATGGAGTGTTCATTGGTAAGGTCTAATGAAATTAACAACTTTTAGAGGAGGGGTTCATAAGAAATCATACCATGACCTTCAGGAAATTATCTGTAGTGTTATGTATGTGAGCGGTCAATAAAAGTGGGGGTGGGGGTGGGGGGGTGGGGGGGGAGTTACATAAAGCAAGGATAAATACAGTGTAAAAATACAACTGCAATCTGAATAGTCTGTTAATTGACAGCATAAAGTATCAAGGATGATAAAATAAGCAAACTATAGATTGATGTTCAAATAAAATCGTTCAGACTTAAAATAGATATATCCTTAAATGGGTTGACAGTCCTTGTGTGAATACGCGGTGTATAGAATTGACAATATCTTGCAATCAAATCTTCTCTTTAAATGTAAGAGAAGACAACACCATGGTGTGTAATGACGAAATAGTGCTAATCGCGCACACTTTAATAAAAAAACTTACAAGAAAAACAAGTTAAAAAACGGCACATCAAATGTATAATTGCAAAGAGGTGTCTCTGTTCTGATGTACGCTCACCGCTTCCAAACGCTGTCTATACTCCCCCCCCCCCCCCTTTTCCTTTTAGCTTATTACTCACTTCATGTCTCATGACAACACACCAGATGGTAAAATACTGGCTATGTGGCTATCTTTGTTTCCAAAATTCTTCCAAAATGCTATTGACTTGTTATCAGATATTCTGGGGAAAACAGTATGCAATAGAAATATGTTTGGTAAATAGTCTAAAGTAATTGATGCTGTGATCCACAGAAGCAGAGATCAAGATGTGATGCTATGCTGTGAGGTTACTTTGAGTGCATCACCTTTTAGTGCCTGGGGCCCATTATAAGTGATTCCAGTTCTGCACTTAACCAAAGATTAATCAATCAGTAGTTAAACATTTTGATAGATATATATATATATATATATATATATATATATATATATATATATATATATACTTGAGGAAATCATGGACACATGTAGGTCCCACAGGAGTGGTCCTAAACACCCTTATTCTGGCTCACAGTCTGTATGTCATTCCATTATTAAGGAAGGAAATTCCCTATTTTGAAGTCAATCTGTGTCCTGCCCTAAATCACCTTCTTCCCTGTAGAGTGCAACAAAATACCTATAGATCTGTGGATAAAAAATTTAAAAAATCTGAGTCTGTTAGCCAGCTTTAATTGACCAATGAGATTTTTTAAAGAAAAAGCTACAGCTGCAATAATGCTAAAAGGTCACTTTATAAGGTATGCACTGGAGAAAAGACTTTATTTAAAGGGGGTCCTACACCCACTCCCTTAAAGTTCCTGTGACACAGTTGCATGTGTTTTACAAATTATTTATGGTGGGAACTACTGGCCTGTCATGAGAGTAATGGAATTTTATGTTATATAGTATTGCTGTCAGTGAATGTTATTGTGCAAGAGACATGCATGTATTTATTTATTTTGCACGAATGTGTTTATAATAAGTTTATTATTTACCTGGACTATGATTCGACCCAGTTCCCTAATGTTTTGGTTAATGTATAACACAGGCTTTCATGAGGCATTAAGTGTCAACGGATTCAAGTTATATAACTTGTAAGAGTGTTTAATCTGTTAATGCACCACACATTATTTGTTACAAATAAATACAATTTATTTTGATAATTTTGATAACATCATGGTGAAATCCCATAGATTTCAGTCACCATTTAGTAATACACGAACATTCCTTTGGTAATAAACTTATATGAGCTCTGAGGAAGCCTTGACAGTGAAACATGTCTGATCACCAAGGTCACTTGTCTAATCTGAAAATCTAAGTTATTAGCATAGGTTTATACTTCAACTGAGAAATGTTTTATTTGTTTACCTCTGTTCGTACCTTTGCCTTGTGAAGGCTGCTTTTGTATATCAGTTATTTTATATATTGGCACACTTCCAACTATGTGTATATTTTATTTACTGCCACTGTTTGAGAAAAGTGTATCAAACATAAATCCTCTAATCATATCTAATGTTTGAAAAATTATTGAAATAACTTGTGATAAGGCGTGGGAATCGACTGTGTATTTAGGGAGTCTGCATGAAATTCATCTTACAATGTATTTAACAGTTGCACTTGCTATAAATGCTCATCTCTAATATCATAGAAACAACCAACACATTAGATACGTTCAGGTTCTTAGTGGGGTCTATACACTAAAGTTAGAGTTTCGTGTAAGGTAGTCGATTTGGGATATCAAATTTGACTTCCAATCTCAATCACCTTGAGTTTATTTATCTCGACCTCCCTCGCCAAAGTCAATGCATGAAAAATTGCTTTTCAAAGTGAAATGAGGTCATGCTGGGAGATTGAATTGGACAAAAATTAAAGAGTTCAACTCACCACCTCTAAATGGTTTCAAAATCAGACAATGACCAGGCTCGGATCAGGGAGGCCTCTTATCTGAATTTTTTATTGTCACAGAAGCACCCTTTGTGAGTCAAGATGATGAGAAGTGATACTTTTTTTTTTACAAGTGAGATCTTCACCCACCTCCCCGCCCCTACCTGGCTTCTTAGAGGTTTGGAGGAGAAGGTATGGTTATTTCAAATAATGTATTTTGGCTACCGGAAGTTGGGGGCTCTTGGGGCAGCACCTGGCCGCATTTATCACAGGGGAAGCTGGGACAGCCCCAGGCCCAATGGCCTTGTATTTTGCCCAGATCCCAGACCAGGTACTTAAAGTGTATATAGAGGGGAAAAAAATTTGACAAATAAGAAAGAACAACATACAAAAAATATCCAAGACCAGCAAAGTAAATGCCCAGAGAAATAGCACCCCAACGTTTTGACGTAATGCCTTCTTCTGGAGGAACTATCAGGGTTTTTAACAGGTAAGTAATGTATTACCACACTCGTTAAATAACGGACCTGTTAAATTTAAAGGTTGTGGTAATGTTTATACTGCACTGGCAGGGGCATTGAATTACAATGGGGGAAGAAATTAAGATTTTTGAGACTTATTCCAACTAGACCTCTCTTTTGGTTGAGTTGGACTTAATTTTTGTACTGTAAGTATCATTGAGTATACCAGAAGGAGACTTTGAACTCAACTGCCTAAGCATACCTCGCCCGACCTTCAACTTGCTTCACCACATGTCAGCCTCTACAAAATGCTTTGTTCATAACATTTTTCAAACTTGAGATCAGGGCATGCCAGGGGGGCAAGTCTGTTTGAGTTTTGTGTTCGAGAGGAGCTCTCACCTAAACCATCAAACTTGAACTTTAGTCAATAGATTCAGTGTGTTATTCCTGTGTACTCTTATTTAGGTGGGCTGTCAAACCTAATTAAAAATATATGTACACAATAATTCATAGAAGAACAAATCCCAAAATTAATTGACAATTAAACTTAATGATATTCATAATAGATGGGATGGTAGTATGTATCCTTGAGTCATACTGCCAACGTTGGCCATTAAGACCAGCAGGCAGAGATACACCCATTACTGCTGCATCTGCAGGCCTCAGCTATTATTGCCCAAATATACCTTTCTAAAATTGGAACTGTGCTGTTTAGAGCCCAACTTCTTCCCTGGCTATGAGCGGGAGTGTCAGCCATTCCACGCATTCATTGTAGCATCATTCACCAGTGTGCCAGACACAGGAGAATGAAAATCGGGGCTTCAGGAATCCGGTCCACATTGGGACTGTCCCATTTAGAGCTAATTTCCAATCACACGTTAGACACAAAGAGATAGGTTCTTCCCACAACTTATTAAACAAACATAGAATTTAAAAAATTAACAATTCAGCTGACCACAGCCAGTCCAAATTTGCCTACATTCTCAGCATGGCCTTCTACGTGCACTACCTGAAATCCTCTAGATTGTTCGTAGTATGTAGTTCCTCTTTATTATCTGTACCAAGCGCTATGAAAATTGTTGGCACTATATTAGTAAATGGTCATGTAATATGAAATTGGCTCAAAACTCAAAGCAAGTTTTTGGAGAGACTAAAATGACAACATACAGTTTAAGTTATCACAAAAAGTGTAAACTGTAACATAAAACCAATGTTACCTGCTATACAATGATTGCCTGACATGCCTGTCCAGTGCAAAGTTACATAGAGAGAAACCTTCTTAATTACCCAAAGCATTCTGTAATAATTAAACTAACATGCCATATCTTCAATGTCTGTCAGAACTAACTTTGATCAGTGGGTGTAGCTTAGATTGGGTGGTGACTGTACTTGTCATGAGTGCAGTGTATTAATCATTACTACAAAGCCCACACATTACATACACAACAATTAGGAGATTTCATTAGCCACAGTCTGATAGAAATATGATGTCATTCAATATTTACTGGTTTCAGAAGGTAATATCCATTATTTTTCATTTCAAGACTTACCTTAAAAGACAACTATCAGCAAAAGCAGCATATTAAATAGTAATGTTTAAATAAAAGAATACAAATCAAGTGATCCTTCTTTTTTTGTATAGCTTTTATCTAGGGATGAGCATGTTGTTTAGAATCTTGGATAGATAGGTCAGACCTTCCATGATCTAACCCAAGATGTCAGCTCTCTGATGTTCAGTAAGGTACTTTATTTGTAATCTTTCATTAAAGCATTTGTACTTAAAATGCGTACATTTAATGCAATATTTTACTTAAATGCATTTAAATTGTTTGTGACAGTTGTTTAAATAGTTATATGAATGATAGCTCTTCAACATGTTTTAGCATTGCCAGTTTTATTAAACATATTCTTCTTTCTTTAACATCATAGGATTAATCATATCCTTTTGCAGTTTAATTTATGTTTTCTTAAAATCAGGAATATATTTGTATATACTGGACAGTTGGGGTATTGATATGGAGATGAATGCCTCATAATGGGGGATGGGATTTTTCCCACGCAGCTTAAACGCAGCTGCTTCACCGAGACATCTCGCTGGACAGTTCATCGCAGTATCACATAGAAAGTGAGTATTCTTAGCATTTGGGCTTAGTGTAAGTGTTGGGGCCATAGGGTTAGTATTAGGTGGTTAGTGAACCGACAACAACGTTTTAGGTGTAATGACCTTCCTTGCTGGCATGACTTGGTTGTCACAGGCCCCTGCATTGTAAACCAAGCGTTTTTACTAATGGGTTGGACTTTTCCTAAAAAAAAGGTCATTTAAGACAAAAAAGTTATAATAATATAGGACACATTTTATCTTTAACCCCTTCCCGCCTGTAGGACGTTCCATGCCGTCCTACTTTTTAGTGCCAAGCTTCTAGTAAGATGGCATGGAACGTCCTACATTAAACAGCTCATTGCGGCCGCCCCCCACTTTGACTGGCCTTACTCTGACACAGAAAATGTAGCTGACGCTCAAAGTGAGTGTCGCTACATTTTACAGTAAAAACCTGCAGGAAGGCATAGACCGCGATGAGCTGTACTGAGGATCCTGCTGCACTGACTTTCAGCGGGATCCCCAGTGTCAGATGAGGCCACTTTGAGTGGCCTCAGTATGACTAGGAAATGTAGTGAACGCTCAAACAGAGCATTTGCTACATCTACTGAATCCCTGCGTGCCCGAACTTCCAGATTCAGTCAAGCGTCCGCGATGTCAAACGTGACGTTACAAAGTATCGCGGGATGCCGGTGGGTCCCTGCATGTGTGTTCCTGGCTCTGATCGGTTGTTAAGGACCAAAGCACCATCCGACAGGAAGGGGTTAAAGTGGTTAACAGGACAAAGTCAAATAAAAACTTGTACTATCTGTTAATAATACCATAGACAATTTGTGTGGTTGTTAATGTTTGTGTATGTTCCTTTAATTATAATTTCAATTAATCAGGGTATCAGTGTGTGTAAACAGAGTATCAAACACACACTTGCACACACACACACACACACATATATATATTTTTTTTATTTTATTTTGTTTTGTTTTTTTTCAACAAAGCACAGGGGAATCATCAATAATCAATAATGTAAAGAATGTTTAATGTATTAGTTTATAGGGAGGTTGATCTCAGTAAGAATGGTTTTTACTTTTCTTGTTACAAGAAAAAATGTCTTGTTATAACACGCACTACATCAAAAGCCCATTGCTACTGGAGCTATAGCTCTTGCCAAGGATTTAATCTATTTTTAAGATTATTTCATTGCATATGTAGCTTTAAACATATTAGTACATTGGAGTGTTTAGCGCCCTCTAGTGTTACCTTAAAAATAGTAGAGCACAGGTTAAAACATTAACATCTATGTAGTCCTATGTAGTGTTTATATTAAGTATACTGTATTAAAGCTAAATTATTATTGGCAGTCTAATAGGGAGAATTTTATATATCATAGAACAAAGACAACATTAAACGGTTTGCCAGGCAGGATGGACCGAGCCCGTCATAAGTCACAAACGGGTTAAAGGACAGAACTGTCTTAAATTTTTATGTTTAATTAAAGTACTGCAAATAAAAGTAACAGAAAAGAAATGTCACAGCTAGACCCCAAACACTACATAAACAAATAATACTCTGCGTGCTGTCACCAAAACAATGGTGAAAATATGTATAAATATGAACAGAAAAAAAAACTCTTGACTCACATAAAAACAGGGATCTCTCTCTGCAGTAGTCACTGATAGGACCCTGCAGCATGGCAGCTGCTGGTCAGAGTATATGCCAGTTTATCCTTATCCTAGAGGCATTACATTTTTCACTTCTATTAGAAACACAAGTGAAAAATAAAGATTATTTGCCCTTTAATACTGAATTTGAATTCTTTCTTTAAAGCATTTCTATTTAAAATGCCTACACTTGATACCATTTTTCAGTTAAACATATTGTTTGCCAACATCCTGTAAGTTACAGTACTATATTATTATATGTCTGGAACAGAAATGTCTATAGGGGAGGAGTTCATAATATAACCACGCCCACCCTTGGCCGCCAAAGGAAAACCTGCACCCAGGTGCCCGTGCCCCTAGGATCGGCCCTGTTGGCAGGCAGTAGTATGGTGGGAATTAATGTTTTGTAAAAATCTGTTTCAAAAACAATACATAAGCCTCATAATGATTTAAAGTGAACCTGTCATCCACACACGATGTGGAAGATAATATCAGATTAATGTAAGTATATTCTCTTTCAGTTTGCTTGTGAAATCACCAGAAAACCTGTAGCTCAAGAGCAATACTTACTTGAAAGAAACTACTGCCTCCTTAAAGATGTCCACTTCTTCTGGGGCAGGCACAGATGTGAGCATAACCACCTGTGCAAAAAGCTCACATCTCCATCCCATAGTGTTCAGGATGGAAAAATGTCACCTGAACTTGTGTGTGAAGCTTATATATTGTACAAAGGGGGCTACATTAATTCCTTTCTTATGCAAGCCATAGGGTTGCCACACAGCCAGTAATTTATCGGCAGGCTGGTAAAAAGTAATTAGCTTGAGGACACTGTTAAGTCTATAGAGGCAGGAGCGTGGGGAGAATTTGTTTTAAGAAAAGGTGGCAACTCTGTGCCAGCCTTCGTTGAGAATGCATTGAGTGCAAGCTGGCACACTCTCTTGGTGCTTACACACATACTTAACATTGGTGGCTGGGTTAATATTTTGCATTTTGGCAGCACAATAATACAAACACAGGAAAACTACAGTCTGAAAGATTTAACTATTTACATACACTTTATTTTAATAATATACGTAGCTGCCTTACACTATAATGGCACACATTAGAATGTTATCACATTGCCTTACTGATAACTGGAAGATATTATATGCCATTTGATGTGTTTCGGAAACTAGATCTTGTCCCACTAGAACACCCATTTATTAATCTCTGGCTAAACCCACTAAGCAATAAACTCAGGAAAAAGCCCAGTTTACATACAAACGAGGCAGTTAAAAAATTCTTGAATGTGAGCAAAGTAATCAAAATGACTGAATGACAGGAGAGTCTTCATAACAGTGCATAACATTTGGCTAGACATTCAAATAATTCAACCGCATCTAAAACAACATTCAGCAATGTTCAAGTGTACTTTTAAAAAAAAGAAGACAGATCTAGGCATGTTCACCAATATTTAATTTCTACAGGATTCGAACACAAGGAGAGAAACGTAACATAAGGGTGATATAATCAAACTTAAGTTTTGCTTTTATAGGGAGCAGGTGAATCTGCATTTTAAAAATAACATTACCTAAACTGACAAAACTTTATTTGGAATTTTGTTTTGGGACAATGTTCAACTGTACTGTACTGACATTCGATAGTGCATCTAACACATTTAGGACCACAGCTCCTATATAATATAATTACTCAAAAGCTTTAAAGGGACACTAAAATTAATTTTTGACTCCACCACTAAAAGGCTGGCAAAGTATAATAAAATCCTTTCCCATGTCCCTCCTTTACCTCAAACTTTACCGTCAAACTTGGGGTCCATTCTGGTCGCTGACTGTACAGCTGCCACTTGGGTCTCTATCAGTGACTGCTCCTGCAGTCGCCAGCACTAGAGGTAGTAAAATTTGTTTTCAAAGTTGGCCGCCACTACTATTGTGCGCATGCATTCACCTCTTGTGACAGCAGATTCAACAGAACTACATATCCCATGAGTCTGCTGTAGCCTGCCAGATAGCACACATGTATTTTTATCATAAAGGTCTGTATTTACTTAAATGATAAGACTAGGTTATGTAATACTTAATGTATTACATAACCAAGTCTTATCAACAGAACAATGCTTCTGCCTAATTGTATTCAATTCTTGTAATGGATATATATTAAAATCAGACTTACCCAAACAAGACCAATAATATTCGGATACCCCAGAAATTCAGACACAGTGCATTCCTGTGTGGTCTTAGTCTTAATATACCTTTACTATTTGAATGCAAGCAAACAAAGGCCTTGTAGTGTGTTGGTCACTACAGTAATTCATAATAAATTCATATTATCAGATTTAAAATTCAATCCGTGTATATATTTAATTAATTATAAATGACTGTAAATTTTTGTGAGTATTCTGTTAATGGTGACAGTGTGTATACATCTATACTTCGGATAGAACAAATGGAAGTTATATCTTTGGGTTGCATGATATCATATAATGATGACATCACCACTTGATATCACTCTATCACTCTATCTATCTATCTATCTATCTATCTATCGTTTTACAAGATCATTTCTCACGCCCATCTACCTGTATGTCCATACAAAGATGGAGAGAGAATTCTTTATTTCAAAACCACTTCAAAATATGTCAAAACATGACCATTTTGCTGGAGCTGCATGCTTGTGCCAGGTTGTTAACAGACACATAGTATTGTTTTTTAATTATGTCCCTAAGCTCTTTACTACATACATTTGGAACATAGATCAGAGTTTTCCATTCTGATTACAGAGCCCTGGGGGATGGGTGGGAATCACAGCACACTTTGTTTCGGCCTAAGGAGTAGGTAAAACCCTTTTTTCTCCCCTTTTAACATGACTTGTTTTATTTTCTTATGTAAAACGGTCGTGCCAAAGCTTGCAGAAGGAAAATGCTTCCCAAGCAAATGACTGGCAGCTCAGATCAGCAACGTGTTTTTGGTTCTACATCACAGACCATGTTTATGTGCTGAAAGGGACATCTTGTCACCTGTCTTTATTGCTTTACAGCGTTTCTTACAAACAACTCAAGCTTTTTTTATTTGCCAAATATGTTTCTTCAGTAATTATGCCCTCACAGGCTTTTGGAAGGTTGTAAAACTCAGCCGTTACACATAATGCAATTTGGCTGCCTACACTACCGCTTCAAAAGCTTAGATAATATATTACCTGTTATGTAGTGTTATGCTGCCACTTCACCTTATAGAGCAATTAGTATCTGTTAATGTAATTGTGATGGTTCCAACGACTTGGCCTAAACGAGATAATAGCAAAGTTTATGTCATAGGGCACTGCATTATGAATGTCGGCATAATAAAACAATTGATGTTTCTTGTCATAAAAATATTTTCTTTGCTGTACAGTAGTCCTGTAAAGACTGTACATCGCTATAATACATCGATACAGTTACTTCAGCATCTTCTTGCTCTGTGGTCAGGCTGTTCTATATGCCAGCATTCCATTTGGAAGCTGTGAATACTACTCACTACAAGTGTCCTTGCAAACTGATACCTAAAATCTATTGGTGAACGCATGTCAATAAATTACCGTATTTGCTCGAATATAAGACGCTCTGAATTCAAATGCTCTGAAAAAGACCTTATATTCCTTATATTATAAAGTCTTATATTCGAGGTCGTCTTATAGTCTGACCTCAAATCGAGGTCAGACTATAAGACTGGGATCCAGGTACCCCGCAGAGCTGCAGGGGACCTGGATCCCCCTCGCTAACAGCCGGTGGAGGTCTGAGCAATGCGCCCAGACATCCTCCGCTGCTGCCCGGCACGTCCATCGGGACTTCTATAATGAAAGTCCACTAGCCACCAGGAATATTTGGGCAGCTGGGGGATGTCTGCACGATCTGAGAGAGAGACAACGGTGGGGGGAGGGAGGGGGAGCATTGGGCAAGTCTGGGGGGAGGGGGCAGCATTGGCACATAAAAGGAAATAAAAACAATAAATGCATTTTTTATATCATTTTTTTAAATTAAATATGAAAAAGCAATTTACATGTGAATATATACAAGTTTTCCTATAGGGTAGTCTTTTATTCAGGCTTTTAGTTTTTTTACTAAAGGAATTTCCAAAGTTTGGGGGGTTGTCTTATAATCAGGGTCGTCTTATATTAGAGCAAATACGGTAGTATTGGCCCTTACAATTTCCTTGCGGGGATATAAACTGGATTTTTATGATGTCTAATAGAAAACATTGGATTGTAATTAAAAAAAAAAGAAAAGAAATACAACAACCAAACAAATAAAAGGTGGCATAGAATGGGCACAGTTAATTCAAAGGGACAACCTCATTTTTTGGTATATGGCTTTTGGAGCTCGTTTATGAGAGATTGTCATTTGGAAGTCCAAGAACTTTAAGATAGATACAAATTACATATTTAAACAGACAGTAGTTTGGGATAGTAAACTTTTAATATTTTGTCCATTAAAGGACAATTGTGTCATGTTTTTTTTACTATTGCTTCCTTCCCCAAAGTAAGACCAATGTGTATCTTTACAGCTATGCACAGGTTTACTCTGAGCTCTACCTCTCAGAGCTCATCTGAAGCTGTGGCACCTGCTAACAGTGTCGGTGTGTGCTCAGCCATTCATAGAGGGCTTGCCCTACTGGTCTGATCTGGGTTAGAATTGTGCAGGGGTTTCTCTTTGCTTTTGCAGAGAGACCTTTGTTTTTTTACATAGGATCAGCAGAGGGGACCTAGACTGGGCTACTACCTACTCCCCATGCATAAACTGGCATGTATTGTCAAACGTACATGCCACTTCATCCTCATACTATGCACAACTTCTAGAAGTAAAAGGAAGGTTTAATTGTCCTTTAAAACATACTAAAACACCACTATAAAATACATATTTAAATTATTGTTAAATGTAAAATACATTATTAAATATCAATAATATTAATATTGAAAGTCATTTGTTTTTTGTTGTGTAGTAAATTTAAATATATTGAACCCTCTTGGCTTCAGTCACCCTGTTCAAGGCCATAAAGATTTTAGGCTTTTTATAAAGGAGGCAAAACTTCCTAGCTTAATCCTAAGATTTATGGTATAGCCTGTACTTTCTGTGAGTCATGTTCACAAATTTATTATAGTATTGTACTTAACATGTGAGCTGCAGTGCATTATCTTGGTTTCTGGTATTGAATACATTAAGTGTTTTTTATTTACATTAAAAAATAATTTTAATGTAATGTAATTTTCTTCTTTTTCATTTACTGTACCCACACAAATTATATAGTGGTTTTAACCTCATAAGAATAAAATATGATGAAAACCCCTCCACATCTTTTCTAACTTTAAACTGAAAAATCCTTTACACGACAACAAAATGTTTTCTTGAATGTATAAATATGCCATATTTACATGTTTTTCTGTTCTATGCACGTTACAGGGCAATATCCAAAAGTAGCATTTTATTCCCCTAACCATTTTTTTCTACAGTGACCTTTTGGCCCTAAACATAAATCTAATGTAATACTAATGTTAACATTAACCCTTATTCCAAACTTAACCCTAGATTTAAGGCTAATTTACCTTTTTTTGTGTTGTAATTAATCTGACTGCCTTTATGGGCAGATTTGAAAAGCTCATTTCCAAATCCCACAGGAGCGCAGTGGCATATTGGAGAAGCATGGTGCTCTCTAATTTAGCGCCCGTGTTCACTTCATGGAGCAATCACAGGTGCATTCTGCAGCAAATTTCGGTGTTGTTTATTGTCTCAACAAAGAGGCATTATATCAACACTGTCTGACCAATGTTGATAACACCACTCATTTCACCACAGGAAAAACCAGGTCTGTCCAGTATTGACAATGGAGTTGATGTCTGGACGGACCTACATGAAGGGGTTAAAATACAAAATGTCTTTATTGAGTTCTGAATTTCTTCAAGGAATAAACCTCCAAATGTTTTTTTTTCATATTTGTAAGCATGCCTTCCAGCATAAAGCGGAACAGTCCCGAATTTGAGGCTGTATCCCACTGTTCCGTTGAGCTCTACCTGTGCGGTCCTGATCTCTTTCTCCAGTGTCTGGGACACCAGAGAATGCAGTACTGTGCATGGTGCATGGTGATGGGTTTTGGGATGGGTACTAAAATAAATATTTTTGGTTCAAGAGCTATTCTTGTGGATAAAGATGCAAAATGTACTTATGGAATTGTGTATGAGGGGTTGGTATATTAAGGGGGAGGGTTTTTTTGTTTCTCTCTTTTCTTTTCTCACTTTCTTCTCTTTCTTTACTTTTCACTCTCTCTTTCTCTCTCCCTTCTGATTAACTTATTTTATGGCTAGAGCAGGACAGTTTAGGGACAAGATAGGGACAGAATAGGGGTGAACTAGGATCAGAGCAGTGAGAGGGTTAGGTTTTTTTTTTTTTTTCATGATAGGACTAGGGAGAGGGAAGGAATCAGCTTTGGGGATTTGATAGAGAACCTATAGGGTTAGTGAAGGAAGAACTGACCAAATTGTTTTCTTTTTTTCTCCCCCCCCCCCCCCCCCCCCCCTTTGAGAGCTTTGCTATGATCAATTACTTTTTTTATGAAGGATAAAAGAAATAAAATAGATTTTCAATCCAGGAAAGTATAAAAAATGTAATATATGGAAATCTACAACCTGATGACCCTTGTTGAAATCCGTTTACACATAATTGGTGGAAAAGCTGACATCTCTTTTGACCTATATTGACTGTTAATATATGATTCCCGCTAAACTAAGCTCTGCAATGGTGGTCAAGACACAATATAAACTTACAAATGATCATGGTTTCCTTTTCAATAAAACTTCTATTTAACGTCTCCCGCGGGGTTGTGAAAATCATATTTTCCTTTCAAAACACAAATAAAACTGCAGTTCAAGTGCTTCACTCTATAAACCTATTAAGAGCACGAAAGGATTAGGAATGGTGTCACAGAGAAAAACATGTAGGATTACGGTTATGTGCGACACATTTCTTCATTCTTGGCTATTTTATTTTTTTCTCTCACTTTAATTTCAAAACATAGGACTTTATTCATGAAAGAGGCTATTGCAGAGAATTGAGAAGATAATTGCAAACCTAAGGCCAAAGTAACATTCAGAAACATTCTCCAATTCAGCTATACTTCAAACTACTTCTATTTTGGCCTTAAACGGCCACTAACCTTTTTCACTTGTGCTTCTAACAAGTATATAATAGTGTCAAGAGGTTAAAAAATGGGTCTGTCACCAGTATGTATAAAGGCAATCTGCCCTTTATTTTACATCCAATCACTTTTCCCCCATGAAACAGGCACAATTCTTGTGTGTGTGTGTATATGGGTTGTGCATGCGCCGGTTCCACCAGCCCAACTATGTGGCCACTTTTCAAGACTAAATCAAGACTTTTATTTACACTGATGCACATGGCGATACTAGTATTAATGTCCACTGTCCACCAGAATGAATCTCAAGATGACATAAATATCAAATAAGTAATGTAATTAGGGAAGATGCTAGGCTTGTTTATTAATTGAATTGAATTAAAATAACAGGTTTAGAAGACTTGAGAGACACTACGTACCTTTTTTTTTTACAGGGAGACATTTCATAGTGGGGTGGAAAAGTTGCAATATGTACTTTATTTTGTATAAATTAAGAAGCTCTATCAACATGACAATAAAAGTATAAAGGTTCGTAGGTTAACTTGGGAAGGTGTCTGTTACAGAGTAACAAAATATAAATCTGTATGTTTACATTAAATGTCCACACAATGTTCACAATCTTTATCATTTACAATGGCCACAAATCTCAACAGATATACATTTGACTACAAATCACAACAACAATTACAGTCCTTTCTGCAGTATGAGGTGATCAAAGCCTGTCACTGACAGTGGTTAGAAGATATTTGTTGGCACTGATTTTTATAATCTGGATATCTCTTGTCATTTCCCACCCATACAGTCATCTGCTTAATATTACTTTCCTTAGCCTATTGTGCAAGCCACTCCACCAAACTCTTTGCAAGAACCACAACCATTTAAACAAGTTTGGTCAAAATAATAAAAAGTAAGTTATTGTGCAATATTTATGTGAAAGTCTTTAAACATTTTACTAACAGTGACACGTAAACTACAAAAACCAGGCAGTGACAGATGAGTTGGAAAGATAGATAAGTTTGATTTTTTTTTCCTACTAATACCTTGTAGTGGACACAGATAGTTACTACGGTCTTATGCATTAGAAATCATTTAATACAGTTTTATGCTGAATGCATTTTTTAACAGACTCCAGGGGACTAATGAGCACTGCTTGGATGATTCCTTTGTCTGTTCATCCCATGCTGTCAGTGTAGTCTGCCAAGTGGATACCTGACTTCTCCCCATAACTTGGCACACAGCGATTGGATAATGAGAGTCACATGATCAGTGCCATTTTATAAGGTGAAGCCACAGGCTTGAGCAGCAGAACCTGCTTTCAGGTTACATCTTTCATTGCCCAGCAGCATATGTAGATTCAAGCCTTGTCCAATGGTTCTCCTTGTAATCTGTGTTTCTGAAATGTGTATTGTATCTATGTTATTACCACTTTTGTTTTTCTAGTATAGTTAGTATTGAATGTTTACCTAGTATTACTCAAAGTATTATTAGTTAATGTTTTGATTAAAACAACAGCTTTTATTGGATAAGAAATGACCTTGTTAGATCATTGATTTCCTATTCAGTGGTTGATGTGTATATAGCACTGTAATATTATTGCAGCTTATTTTATGTAATACAATTGCTGCTATACGATCACATTGTTGGTTAGGTATATAAGTCTTGCCATTTGTTTTTACTATACATATGAAAACAAATGGCAAATTGCCTTATTATTATGCATTTATATTAAACATTTCTATATCTTTTACACAACTACTCAGGTGTGTGCGTCAGTTTGGGTGTTGCTTGTTGAATATACCTCTTCCAGTATACTTTTCTTTTCATCTAAATGAAAATAATAACCTTAAACAAAAAGAACTATGAGCAGACTGGGTGGGCTGCATGGCACATGCATGCAGATATTTTCTCTATTTTGTGTTTCTAAGAAATTAGTCTTTTAGTGTTTGATAGAATCTGTATGATTTGTATTACGCCAGGAAGTCAGGCTTTCTTACAACATGGTGTAAATTCAGTTCCATTAATGTGATTAAATCTTACATGTTAGGTAACCTGCCGAGAATTCCCGAACTGAACATGTTAAACATGTTTTATTAGAAAAAAGGGCACGTCAAGTAAATTTTCTATAGTTTTCCTCGTTCCCCTGTGCCTCAATCAGTAAAAAGCAAAAACCACAACACACCCTGCTGTCTGCAAAGTGCAAGCTCCCAGCAGTGGCTTCATACCATTTGCAATTAATTAAACACTCATGGAAAACACTTGTGATTTCAGAACTGAGTCCTTCTGGCAATATATATGTGTATATGTTTGAAAAATATTTTAATAAGTCTATAAACTTTTAACAACCTGCAGGTACACATAAAATAAAACATGTTACACTGGGAAATAAATATACATGTAAAATTCCCACATGTGCTCATATATTTGAGATTAGTAATGTTTTCAGTTAAAATAATTTTATGATTTTGGAAAATGGAAATTCAGCTTCATTCCATACACGTGTCAATACTAATAATAATAATGCAACACCTTCTCATCCTCCATAGAATTACGGTCCCCACTTTCCTCTCCTCACCAGCATCACAATCCCCACTCACACTCCCAGCATCCTTCACCACCCTGAAAATCACTGCTCCTGCTCTTGTGTTCCTCCTCTTATTACAGGAGAGTTTATGACTATTCAGTGCCGCCATTTCTTCACCGTTAGTTCAGCATGGCCATTTCATCAACGACTGTTCAGTGCTACTGTTTCATCACAGCCAGTTCAGTGCGGCCACCCAACCCAGAACGTTAACCCAACTCTAACTGTCAGCACGCTAAGATGAAACTACTGCACTTAACTGTCAGCAATGAAACTGGGGCAAAGAAATGGTGGTGCTGATACGTCCAATTCTGTTACAGGATCTGCTTCCAAAATCAACCCTCTAAATGTCACTTACATGACATGATCCTCTCAGCTGTTCTGCATTATAGGACCCTCGCACTCCTTTTACATCACAGAACCCTCTTCTCCCTCCAATGAATGTATCGTTTCTAACCTTTCTTCAAAAAAGACTTCACGTTGGCCTCAAGCCAATTTTATCCCAACCCGCCAGAAAAATACTGGTTGGGCGACAACCAATGGGCACCTGAGACAACTCAGGTTAACAGGCGTTATGATATTTAGTAGGCACAAAGCTGCATAGACATGTTTACAGCCAGGTAGCATCTCACAAGCATTGGGTGTGCATTGAGTTTCCTATTGTACTTTACACCAAGAGAATACAAGCTACAGTGATTAAGTCATATTATATCCTACTAGGGCTACCAAAGTGCTTTGCCAATGACGGATCTTAACCTGTATGTTTACATTGGAGCAACATCTGCTGAACTAAAATGCATATATGGGACCCAGGCCACCCCTGCATGCCACATATTATTATATTCTTTTCTCCATAAAAATGTTCAAATTCCTCAAGTCATATAGGTTTAACTTGAGAACTAAATAACTCACAGAATACTGATCAGCACAGTGTAACTTAAAGGGGCACTAAACATTTTCTTCAACTTTTGCTTCTTTACATCGAATCAGCCTACTTGCTTCACAGAGAAGCATTGAGGATGCTGGCCAGAGATTCAGATAGTATGTACCTATGCAGGGAGTTGAGACTGTAATTTCAAACTGAAGGCCACAGTATCTGAGTTCGAAAAAGTCTCCCACTCACCTGTATTGGATATTTTTTTCCAACTCGGCTATATTGGCCTAAAGTTAAACATTCCCTTCTCAATTCCCTGCAATTCTCTCTTTATCGAGCAGACCCTTTGGAACAGATTCCAAGGCAAAATAATGATAGAATTCTGCCATAATTACCATTTGTTTTGCATTAGCTCAGATTGTCCTTCTTTGCCCTATATACATCTGAAACGAATCCAAAAGTTACAAAACGACATTGAATTACTGCTCCAAATACTTTATCATTCTGTGTAGGCCAGTCATTTCCACTGATAGGTAAAACTGGAATATGTACAATGTCAGAATTAAAAACTGACACTAAATGTACAGTGGTATACCATATGTTTATATTGTCTAACATCTTTGCAGCTGCTCCACAAATGTATAAAGTACTCTTCTTGAGCGGGTGTTGCTACAATTTCTTTTCTTGTACCACTTTTAGGGCTTTCGTCCAGCACTGCTCTTGTAACCTCTACAGGGACTACTCTTTAACTACACCTAATATTAAAGGGCTTCTAATCTCTTCTGTGGAGGAAACGGTGTTTTGCCCCATGAAAATGTTACAAAAGGAAAATGTGTGGCACTCTGTGCAGCAGCTGTGCACAAATCCCACATACTCGAAAGCCAGTGGTACAAGGTACAAAACCATTTGACCTTTATTTAAAGTTGACATGTTTATTCAAACCTCCAAGGCAACGTGATGAAGACTCAGCAAAGATGAAACATTGCCTTGCGTGGTTTGCACAATGATTACAGGTTTCACCTCATTTTGTCGTGCTGCATCATTTTTTGTACTATGTACCTTTAAAATATTAGACAGCACTTACATAAAATATAATGCTTTTGGATGCAACACGGTCTAGTAGAATTATAGGTTTCAATAACGTATGTAAATGACAAAAGCTTCTGCAGACAAGTACTAGGGATGTTTTATATGCAGAGTCAAGATAGTCGTCAATCGTATCAGATTTCAGGAGTGATACTGGTTATGGAAAAAGATCAAAGCAGTAGCTTTTTCCCCTCTAAAAGTATAGGCTTATTCTGTGCAGTGCCAGTAATGGCTGTTTTAATCTCCGTTATCAGTTTCGAAGACTAGAGAAGCACATTACTTTGTTATCAGGGATTAGCTACAATAAATGTAGCTTTATCTACGATCTTTTGGAGCAAATGAGATCTGCAATCCCTCTCTCCGGTCTTGACAAGGTGTTAATCTGTTTAAATGAATCATTTATGCCGCACACCAGCCTCTCTCCCAAGGAGCATTTAATAATAATAATACAACTAATTCTTGGATACAATATCTGGAACTCATGTTGTGGATAATGATATCATTATAAACAAATTACAATGATATCCAAGAAATATAATAATTTTCGCTGCAATTCACAGAGGTTTGGAAACATGATACATTCCTGGATTTAAAAAAATAAATACATAAAAAAATGACATTTCAGCAACAGCAACTCTGTCCTAAAACCTAGACATTATACAACCTACGCCGATGAAAAATAATAAAAACACACAATTTAAAAGGAAAGACCCTTGCCTTAATTCCCACTTTTAATGAAATGTGTCTCAGATAATATTAATAAAAAAAACCTGACTAGCCAAAGAGTTTCCAGATGTGACGGAGTGTCAGCTGCACTGGAGCAGAAATATCACATGGGACTGGTTTAACTCACTATATGTGACAAGGCATATGTCCTGTCATGCTAGAAATGTGCACTGTCCCTTTATCTGTGCGGTGTCAGAGCCCATATACTATCATAGCAAAGGAGGCCGTTAGTGAAGACAGAGAATCCATGGATTGTCATGTGACTTTCTATGTGCAGGAGCCATGTTACATGTACTGAGATGCAATCCAATTCTACCTTCTCGGAGTGAAATTATAAAGGGTTACTCAAAGAATTAGGCCTGCCCAATGACGGCATTAGCTGTTAGCAGAACCTTCATGTCACTTAGTTACAATGAGTTACTTATTGACAAGTACAGTGAAATGTCAAAGGCGGGTACAATTTTGCTGCGGTTGATATTGCCAATTAAGAAAGTTCTGTAATTTCTGATGTGGGCCCTGGGGATTTGATATTTTGAAATACACTGTGTTTTTTTCCCCTTATTTAAATAGATGCTTTTGGCTCCAGTAACATATGAGTGCATCTGGTGATGTGTAATCTGTCCATGCACAATTTAATACCAAACATTTGGTAAGTGAAAGAGTCACTGAGGAGGGCAGTAAAATAAAGGTAGACAGCTGCTTTCACCAGGATTGTTATTCATACTTATAATAACAGTGGTATAACCGCACCTGCGACATGGCCACAGTTCTCAAGACCCAGCAATTTTACACACACCACCCCCTTCTGGTGAATTACCTCAGGAAAACACTGAGATCTGTACCTCAAGTGGGACAAATGTGTTTTACCAAGCTTTTTTATAAAATGCAATCCAGGCCCTTAACTCAATAAAATCAAGAGGTACTTGATGGATTATCCTCTGACAAAAACACCAGGTACAAGCACTGATCAACTGCTTTCTCTCTCAGACAGGACTG
Source organism: Pelodytes ibericus (assembly GCA_036172795.1). NCBI lineage: Eukaryota > Metazoa > Chordata > Amphibia > Anura > Pelodytidae > Pelodytes > Pelodytes ibericus. Next base: position 60,334,075 of record CM069860.1, read on the forward strand.
CCATCAGGGGGGACGGGTGATACAATTAATGAGCAAACTTATCAGTGGGCTATTAATGAACAAATTATCATTGGGCTATTAATGAGCAAATTATCAGTGGAATATTAACAAGCAAATAAACAGTGGGCTATTAACGAGCAAATTATCAGTGGGCTATTAACGAGTAAATTATCAGTGGCCTATTAACGGACAAATTATCAGTGGCCTTTTAAGGAGCAAATTATCAGTGGGCTATTAATGAGCAAATTATCAGTGGCATATTAATAAACTATCCGGGGGGCAGGCCCAGAATTTTTTTCACTAAGTGGCCCTGAAATTTCTGTTGGCGGCTCTTCTCTCAAGAAGCAACATGGTCTAAAGCTACACAGATCACTTACTTATTAGAAGGTCTGTGTAGCATGAGACTAGTTAAGCTCTGGCTCTGCAAATTTCTGTGGTTGCACCTGTTTGTGAATTAAATATTATTTACTGCAGAGGACTTTGTGTGTGCAGTTTTCAGTTCCAATCACCAGCAGAGGTGTGCAGCTTGTTCCTTTCTTCCTTTCCCCTTTAAAATCCAGAGCTTCCAGGTTTTACCTAGCAAGTCCCAGATATTTTGATCCAGACAGATAACAAATCAATCCAGTACCACGTTTAGTGGTTGCAGATCGGTGCTGCCGTTCGTAGATGACAGCACGGCTGCTGCTCCCACTCAGAGGGGAACTTTAAGAAGACAAAATCAAAAAAGCAATGGCGTACTGGAAACTGGGTACACCACCCCCATCACATTGAAAAGAGGCATGTAACCTTGAAATGTTTGATACTCACTGTCTGCCCTTATGTTCAATAAACCACTTTTGGTTTGAACACTTCTGCATCTGTGCTTTTCTGGCTTTGTCAGATATTGTGATCTACACTGACCAGAAACTCAGTAACTCAATGTGGGGGCCCATTTACTGATCCACTGAATAATAAGAAAATTACATTAAAACTTTACTGTTAAATTGTTATACAAACCACAAAATGATGCTTGTTCCATTTCTGTGTGAAAATTAATTATCATATAAGCCTGTAAATTAGCTTCATTTTTTGAAATTGTATTGGTGCACCAATTTGTTGATCCAAATTGCCCTTTAAATCAGGCTAATTCTCAGAATTGCCATGAACTGAGCTGACCAGAAATAGCCTCTGAAAACCCCCAAATTCAATCCAAAGTACACCCAAATTTAAAAAAAAAAAAGTCTTGAATGTGCCTTTAGTCATAAGAGAAGCCAAAATCATCCAAACCTTTCCCAGATAAAGAATACATTTTTTAATGGATTAATTTAAAATAATTTTAAAATATACTAAATATTCTATAAATAAAATTAATGTTAACATATATATATATGTTTGTTAATATACATATATATTCTAATAATACATACAATATAAGAAATTATTAAATAATAAAATAATAAGATATGCACAATAATATAATAATTAAACAAATACTTACTAATATATATTCTTAATATGCATAAATCTCTCTCTCTCTCTCTCTCTCTCTCTCTCTCTCTCTCTCTCTCTCTCTCTCTCTCTCTCTATATATATATATATATAATACATATTAAATTAAAATACAATAATTTTAAGTAATGCATAAATACATCTATCACATGTAATATGTTATACAAGAAAATATTAAGATAGTACTAGGAAAAACTATTTCAGGTAGTGCTGGTCCTGATTACTTAAGGCTGTGAAGATCAGCAAGCCAACTTTAAAATATGTTCTACCTTTAATGGGAAACAACCACGCCACTGGAAAATGAGAACAGGTGTTTAATAACATGAGGGACTGGTTATCTAATCAATTCTATCTTTAAAGCATTGTCATTTATTAATCTAGTTTTCTCTTTTTAATGCAAGCCACAACCGTTATGGTTACAAACTGTATGCAGTTTATTTTAGTCTAGCCAGTATCCTTATTCTGGACCAAATGTGTACAGCCTATATATAATGTCCGAGTATAATAATGTAACGTCTGCATGTATTTTAATTCACTGGTCATATATTTCAGTCTTGCTGAAATAATATCAAGCAGAGGTTAAGTTCAAACAGGTATGGGACAATGGAAAAGCTACAAAAGAATGACCTCATCCTTAGCATTTTTTGACATCATACCTTGATTTCCATCCTACTTTTATCCCCGCTGAAACTATTTTCCTTCAGATGTTGATCCAGCACATTTATAGGGTGATGTCATGATACTGTCACCCACCATATGGCATATTTAGATTTGTAGACTATAACCTATATGTTTTGTTAATTCTGCACATTTTTAGAGAATTTAGCTTTCCCCTTCCAAACACAAGTCTAATTCATGATGTCAGATCCAATGAGTACAATTCTGTCTAGGCATAATTTGGGATTTTATGTTACTACCTTCACATGTCACCTCATAGGGTCACCTAGGACAAGTGACATCACAGACATGGCAAATATGGAATAAGTATATTTTCCTGTTTTTCACACTTTTGAAAACATTTAACATAAACATAATGATGTATCATAACATGCTTTTGATTTCCTGTCATATTTAGTTACTTCAATTTATCAACATATTTTCCCCTTCTGTGAGCTGGTTCAGAGTAAATAACATTAGCTATTAAATATCTCCAGAGCAACAAAATGTTTGGCACAAAAGAGTTCAGCTTTCACAATAAACACCTTTTTAAGACCATTTGATCGCAAACACTGACACTGGAAAGTTCAACGTTGCAAATATTAGTCAAATATAAATAAAGCTCTTTGGCTTAATACATTTTTTTACTGCAGTGCATACCTCCTGAGTGTCCTTATTTGGGGGGACAGTACATTTTTTGGATACACATTCCTTTGTTCTTCTTCCTACTGCATTCTCCTATTTTTCAAAAGAGACTAAACAACCATTTTTTTCTTTTAATGAGGCAGAAAATCCACCTCATGAAAAGTGTAATTTGAATAGTGTGCGGATTGTGTGATCTTTCTTTGTCATTGGTGTGTGCACAAGTCACTAGGAGGAAATGGACATCAGAGACAGCACAACCAATCAGCTTGTAGCTCCAAGACATGGCAGGGAGGAGGTCTAAGGAAGGTGATTGTCCAAGAGAAATGTGAATCACTTCTAAATGGTGCTATATAGGCATATTATTCAGAAGTAGAGTTGAGCGGACACCTGGATTTTCGGGTTCGGCCGAACTTCGGAAAAAAGTCCTGGTTCGGGGTCGAACTTGACCCTGAACTTGCCCCCGAACCCCATTGAAGTCAATGGGGACCCGAACTTTTGGCCACTAAAATGCCTCTAAAAAAGTCCTGGAAAGGGCTAGAGGGCTGCAAAATGAAGTAAAATGTGGGTGAGTGTCCCCATTCATACGAATAGGTCAATTGACCTATTCGTATGAATGGGGACTCTATTTCGTTTTATAGGATTGCAATAGCATTACACATATTCCATAAACCGAAAGTCTATAAACCGAAAGACATTCGGTTTAAAGACTTTCATTTTATAGAATACATGTAATGCTATTGCTATTCTATAAAAAGAAAGTCTATAAACAGAATGTCTTTCGGTTTATAGACTTTCGGCTTATGTAATACATGTAATGCTATTGGCTTTCTATAAACCGAACTAGAGTCCCCATTCATAAGAATTTCTTATGAATGGGGACTATATTTCGGTTTATAGAAAGCCAATAGCATTACATACAATGTAATCGCCGAACCCCGAACTCCAACACGGACATACAGTGAAATGTCCGTGTTCGGGTCCTTAGGTCCAAAAACCATAAAGTTCGGTCCGAACCCGAACAGTGCGGTTCGGGTTCGCTCAACACTACTCAGAAGCCTTTTAAATCAGAAACCATCGACAGAATACATGTTCCATTAAGAGCCAACATTGGAGCCTTTTGGTCTTTCCAGCTGGTGAGACGGAACATTAAGTCTTCATGGGACATTAAAGAGAGCGCTCATTGGTGGCCATACATTATTCATTCCTTAGCAATATTACACAAAATTCTGCATATAGTGAGGACACCGCACTCAACAATAAACATTTCTAGGAACTGTTATCTTTCCAACTAGAAATGTGGTATTTTTTACTTGTAGAAATGTTTTTGAAAGATAAGCGTTCCTGCATTCTCTAACAGACATCAGACACTCTCACAAAATGACCTGACCAAGGTACAGTGTTAGAAACATGCACCATGTTATTGAGGAATAGGACAGGCAGATATGATTGATACGCCCTTGAGCTACTGCAAAAAAAATCAGTAACTTGCAGCTATGGTAGACCAAAGCTTAGATAATTAATCCAGCCGTTCAGAAATAATGACATGTTTTCTTCCACCTTAATAACATTGCGTGCCATCAAATGCTTGTCTCTCTGCAGAAAGCAAACATAACTTCTTCTACCTGCCTATCTCTGCCCTGGACACCCCTTTCCACTGTAGGTACAAGAAAATAATTGAATGTTATTACTGTTAACATTGAAATGTCAGATGTATTCCCCTTGTCATAACCAGCAGGAATATTAAACTTTTTTTTCTTCTTCAATAAACGCATTTTTGTCATGACTGAGATTTTATGGTTATTTGTTAGAAATAAATAAATGCTTTGCATTCCATACCTCTGCTCTATTCTCTATTCTCACTCACGGAATACCTTGCACTAGAGGATTAGTCTGCTAACCAATTACTATTATGCTCTTTCATTGTTATTTCAAACAGCAAACGGTGTAATAACAATCCTAGAAAAGCATAGCTAAAGCGATTACTTACGTACAAGAGAACACTACATAATTATTGGTTCACTTTTGTCAATAATAAATAGAGTAAATGGCTTTTTTTTTTTTTTATAAATCTTAGCATCTAGTTGTTAAATTCAACTTGGATTTTTGTTATTTAATCCTTTTTTTTAAATTTTTATTATTATTATTATTATTTACATTTCATCTTTACATTATGAGTAAAATGCGGGATGTGCCTAGTGCTGATGGAGGGACTGGTTGGTTGAAGGTCTTCAAAACCAGTGGCTACAATGATGATTATGATTAGGGCTTAGGAGGACATTTTTACCAGTGCTCCAAGGTATCATATTCCCATTAATCTAACATTGTGTGTGCATGTGTAGAAAGGTATAGTAAAATTTGAATGGATGATATATACCTCACAACTTCTGCTCCTGGCATATTGGGAAGCCAGGGGCCAGTGCTTTGGAGGTAGTGTGTCAGCACTACAGCGCATTCACAGTAGCACTGCCACTCACACTGGCTGCGCTACTGCACATGAGCAGTATTAGCTCTCTAGTGTCCCCAACACCGGAGAATGAAATTGGGACCACGGGGGTTGCAGTGCCAAATCACACTATACCGTCGAGATCTACCCCTGTCCCAAAAAGCGAAAAAGAGGTTGCGATCAGTGGGACAGACTCCCAAAATCTGGACTGTTCCGCCTAAAGCAGGACAGTTGAGAGGCATGGTGATATTGATCCTCACATTTCCATATTCCTCTAGAAACCTTGTCTCAAGAAATGTTTGTGTGTTCTCCCTGTTTAGACATTGGATAAGATTAATACTCTGAAAAAATTAAGTCAGACAAAAACATTCATTTTGTTTCAACAGTTAATGACAATGCAAGGCAAAATGTAAAACATTGAAACAAGGGGAAGTGTGGGCGGGAAGTTAACTGGCCATTATTTTTCAAATGATATCATACCCACAGATCACCTCTATATAAACCCATCCAACCCCTCCCTACTAAAACTCCACCCCATCTCTCTCCCTGCTGCAACATCAGCTCTCCCATAGCATCAAGCCCTTTTTAGAATTATAAAGTGGCTCAAAACTACAAGTTGGTGATGATTGGCATTAATATGTCATCTATAGATTTGCTGGTGACAGCAACAACAAATGTACAGATTAATTCACTGAGGCAGTAGGATGGTCACATTTTCTCCTCAAAAAATATCTGCCATGCTATTGCCTCCATAAGTCTTAACATTGGTCCCAAGCCAATTTTTTTTTACCAGCCTGTTAGTTAAACACTGATTGGCTGGCAACCGTATGATACAGCCATGTGTATCGTTTTATTCCCTCTATGTCCCTTGCCTTTATGCAGAGGTATAGAGAAAATGTAATTTATTACTAAGACTTTTTATGCAAGTAAAGAGGTTCGTAATGAGCTTTCTACACAACAATAACATTGTTCTAGCCTGTTATTGTAAGGACTCACGCTAGGACTTTTTTAGGCATTCTGTACATTGTTAGTAAGGACAAGCAGAAGCAATAAACAGATGTTCTGAAAATTATGTTTACAATAATATCATTCCAAACTTACATTTTTTTATATAAATGGATGTATTGTCATAAACAATCTTGGCTAATAAAGCTTTTAAGGAGAAACGAGAAAAGCTGCTACTGTAAATTGCATCCATTTTTATCTCCGTTCCTTCAAATCTCCCTTTTCCTGAAAGAACAGTCATACGTCTTCCAATCTTTCATGTATACGGCAGCTGGTTTGGCCATTTAACATAAATGACACAGTAAGCTATAGATGTTTTATCTACTGTGCTGTTATTTCTTTCTTTTTTTCTAGTCTGCCTTTTGTTGTACATATGTCTACAATCACTTTTCGAGCCCGGCTTTGTGTGGGACATAATGTACTGCTTTTTCTAAAATACTAACATATTGTCCACTGCCTCAAAGATATGTTCAGCCATGCACAGCACTTCTTTCCAAGCAAGACAAAGATCCCTTCTGTCTGTTGTAGCCAAAAGCATGTGAAAGCTAAAAAATATTTGGCTTAGACCTTTTATACTGGCACCCTCAAATGTGTTGGCATGCCACTGTATTTTTACAGAAAGCACAAAAAAATCACCCATGTGTCCTAAGCTACTTTCTTATTATTAAATCTTGTTTCTGTTCAATCACACTTTAAACTTATACAAGAGCTGCATACTTTTCCTCCATCTTTATTTTAAAGTGAATGGAAATGTTATACTTTCAGCGGCAAAAAAAAAATCCAAAAAAGCCGAATTGTGGTACGAATTGAGGCCTTGTTCGTATTTTGGTTGTAGAATTTTTTTTTTACTGGATAGTATAACAGTTAAACATTATATAAAATTCATGTAAAACTTGCAGATTTTGAGATTAGCCCGTTAACATTAATATTTCTGGCGTTCTATACGGCTAACTGTAGAATTGATTTCACTTTTCTTGTGATCGCACTTTCTAAACGAAATGCTAGTAGAATTGACTTTTCTTGCGCTAGCACTTTCTAAACGAAATGCTAGTAGAATTGACTATTCTTGCGCTAGCATTTTCCAAACTAAATGCTAGTAGAATTGACTTTTGTTGTGCTTGCACTTTCTAAACTAAATGCTAGTAGAATTGACTTTTGTTGCGCTAGCACTTTCTAAACTAAATGCTAGTAGAATTGACTTTTCTTGCGCTAGCACTTTCTAAACTAAATGCTAGTAGAATTGACTTTTGTTGCGCTAGCACTTTCTAAACTAAATGCTATTAGAATTGACTTTTGTTGTGCTCGCACTTTCTAAACTAAATGCTAGTAGAATTGACTTTTGTTGCGCTCGCACTTTCTAACAGAAAGCTTAATTTAATTGGTTTAGTAAGGTAATGAAAATAAATTAAAGAATCAAGACTAAAGTGTTGGTGCTGTTAAAAAATGGATAGCTTTCAGATAATGAAGCACAAATTATGTGTGTGTATGATGTCATTGATCTTGGACCATCATCCAATGTAGGTGGACAGGAAACCTACCTATATGCATTAAATGGAAAGCATACAAAAAAGGGACATATCATACACAGCTCCAGAGAGAAATGTGGATACACATGCATGTATATTTTTCACTATGACTGTTTTATATATGTACTTACATGAGTTATTAATTGAAACATATACAATTTTAGATAATTGTGCTACTAATTCCTAGTAGGGTTGCCACCTTTTCATCAAAATAATAATAGCCATGCTATTGCTTCCATAGAATTAACACTGACCTCAAGCTGATCTTTTTTACTGGCCTGCTGGTAAAATACCAGCTGGATGACAACACTAAATCCTGGCAACTGTACTCAATATTTGGACTGGTGCTGCGTTGCTAGGTTTGTTAAAAGGAAATGCGAGATTATATGACTTGATAGTCTGTATACCAATAGTTATTCTATTCTATTCGTTAATCTACAAATGCCAGCAAAGGGAACACATACCTTGCTTCCCAGAAGGTATAATCTCTTGCCAGTCACAGTGGACAAGTTGTATTAAAAGATTTGATAACAAAATGTAAATGAATTAACTAACAGTGCTGAGTTAGTTTGATGTGTGATTTGTGGGAGCAGAGCAGTCATTATATCATTGAATATGTATAAATTGAACAACACAAGTCCCCAGTCATTGAAAAACTCTCTCTTGTTTATTAGCTCAAAGTTTATAGTTTGCCAAAACTATAATTGGACGCCAAACTGGATCACTTATGCTGTCATATAAGACTGCAATGGACTTGATTTTGTCCTAACCTCTTGCACACTCAGTTGGTTTTCTGTGGCACAAAAGTGACTAGTAAATCTTCTTTTTACTGCCATGCTTAATTGCGCTTTGCAGCTAGGGTGTATGAGTTATTTTTGGAGAATTGAGTTTATTGCACAGCTTAATGGAGTGGTTTTCACTAAAACATAAATCTTCCAACCGGCTTCTCCTATTTAGACAGGAAAAATATACATAATTGCTGTGAATGTGCGTGTGTTCTCTGAAAAAGCACTCGTATTAGGCAGCTACTTTTAAATTGTTAATGTAAAAATAATTACTCTGACCTAAGAATGAATTTTTAGAATATAATTTTTATTTTCCTTGCAGTATAGACCTATATTATATGAAATGATTTTAATTACATTTTATTGAGTCCATGGAAATACTAAGGAAAACTAAAATGACTGTAAATGTAATGAATATGTGTCTCATGTGTCATATGCTGTAGTTTCCTTTTTAAGTACCAGAGAGAGATCATACTCATCCTATATGCACAGGCCCAGTTATTCTACATTAGTTAGTTTTGTTATTTGTGTAAAGAGCACCTGCTGATGAAAGGCCTCATCTGTAAGACTTAATTTGAAATGGATGCATTGGGTAAAGGATCTTAGGAGCCTTATATATATGTGTAGAGTTGGCACCTTTTCTGAGAATAAAAATGCTTGCAATGTTAATACCCTTATACACTTAACATTGGTCTAAGGTCAATTTTTTTTTACCAGCGTGGCTGACTTGATGACTAGAGTTGAGCGGAAACCTGGATGTTCAGGTTCGGCGGGTTCGGCCGAACTTCGGAAAAAAGTCCGTGTTCGGGCTCGAACTTGACCCCGAACTTGACCCCGGACCCCATTGAAGTCAATGGGGACCCGAACTTTAAAATGCCTCTAAAAAAGTCCTGGAAAGGGCTAGAGGGCTGCAAAAGGAAGTACAATGGGGGTAAGAGTAGGACAAGTTCCCTGCAAGCAAATGTGGATAGGGAAATAACTTAAAATAACATAAAATACATACAAATTAAAAATACAGCTGAGCCATAAAATAGCACTAGATGGAATCTTTATTTTAGTTTTGGAAGAACATAAATCTAAATCTAAAGCATGGCTGCCAGGAGAATCAACAGAATTATCCATTTGAGAGAGGGTTGGAGTGCAAGGTATTCTCTTTCAGTTTATACTAAGTGACCCATAGGTTGAGGAGGCGGTGACCGTGGAGGTGTAGGTGGAAGCGGCGCTGGAGGAGGGGGAGGTAGCCAGAATTTTTCAAAGTGCGCTGTAAGCACAGTATTGGACTGTTCTATTTGACTCTCAGATATGAAGTGCACCGCAAGACGCAAATGTACTATTTACCACCCAAAACTATTCGAATTTTTCAAAGTGCGCTGTAAGCACAGTATTTGACAGTTCTATTTGACTCTCAGATATGAAGTGCACCGCAAGACGCAAATATACTATTTACCACCCAAAACTATTAGAATTTTTCAAAGTGCGCTGTAGGCACAGTATTTGACGGTTCTATTTGACTCTCAGATGTAATACATGTAATGCTATTGCTATTCTATAAACCGAAATAGAGTCCCCATTCATACGAATAGGTCACCGAAGACATTCGGTTTATAGACTTTCGGTTTATGGAATACATGTAATGCTATTGGCTTTCTATAAACCGAATCTCTTTTGGTTTATAGACTTTCGGTTTATAGAATACTAATAGCATTACATGTATTCTATAAACCGAAAGTCTATAAACCGAAAGAGATTCCGTTTATAGACTTTCGGTTTATAGAAAGCACATAGCATTACATGCATTCTATAAAACGAAAGTCTATAAACCGAAATAGATTCGGTTTATAGACTTTCGGTTTATAGAAAGCCCATAGCATTACATACAATGTATGTGTATGTAATGCTAGGGGCTTTCTATAAACTGAAAGTCTATAGAATGCATGTAATGCTATGGGCTTTCTATAATCCGAAAGTCTATAAACCGAAAGAGATTCGGTTTATAGACTTTCGGTTTATAGAAAGCCCATAGCATTACATACAATGTATATGTATGTAATGCTATGGGCTTTATGATTGGCTGCCCTGCAGCCTTTCAAAACGCGCCATTAAATCGCCGAACTCCAACCCGAACATACAGTGAAATATCCGTGTTCGGGTCCGGGGTCCAAAAACCGTAATGTTCGGTACGAACCCGAACAGTGCGGTTCGGGTTCGTTCAACACTATTGATGACCAGATATAATACAAGGGTATGATGGGTGACAAATCATACAATAATAAAAACGTAACTTATGTTAAGCTGATATTCCGTTACATCCTGGGAATGTTACTATTATTCAATTCACCCTCTCACTGGCATCATACGGAATGATTGCTTCAAGAAGAATTTGTGTTGATCAACCATTAGATAGCAACAGACAGGAGAGGAGAACTGACAAATATACTTCAAGTGAACTGTAAAAACCAGGCATTAACAACTGAGTTGTTTTTCCAACTCAACTATTAATGCCGGATATTTTATTTAACGTGTCAGTTCACTTACAGTGAATAGTCTGCAGTGAAGGTGAGTATTGGTCTTTCTTCTTTAATACTGCATTCTATTATATTGTTCATTTTGAGGTTTTATGATGATCTACAGTAAAGAGTGAAATTAGAGTTAAGGTTGCCACACAGCCAATGTTGGTATTTTTTTTAGGTGGCAACTGGATGTGGATTACAGTTGTTATATTTTAGGGAATTATTAATAATGTACTTATTTATGTTTATATATTATAATAAAAAAGGATTTAGCCATTATATAGTGTTAGCTATATAAATTATACAAACTAAAATGACTGTAAATGTAATGAATACGTGTCTCATGTGTCATATGCTGTAGTTTCCTTTATAAGTACCAGAAAGAGATCATACCCATCCTATATGCACAGGCCCAGTTATTCTTTTATTTCTGTGACTGTCCCATTGTGGGTTTGGACTCGGCAATCGTTCAGAACAACCCTGTCCGGCCATTTCTGCTCTGTGAAAACCATGAGTTCTGCAGGTAATGAGCTGAAAATTATCTTAGGTACAGTCATATTCTTATGATAGAGATGAAAAGGCAGCACAGGATTAGAATGCAGAGCATGGATATCCATTGCATTAGAAACGTTATATACTGTAGTATGTGCAATGATTGTACTTCTTTGGCTTTTAGTAATATTATAAGAGCCTCCAGCAGAAAGTGATCTCCTTATATAGTTACATGACATACCATAGGGTCTACTTGATAAAGAGAGAACTGCAAAGAATTGAGACAGAAATGTCAAACTTAAGGTCAAAGTAGCTTCATTGGAGATTGTTACCAACACGACTATATTGCCTAAAGTTTCAAATTCCCATATCAATTCCATGCAATTCACTCTTTATTGAGTAGACTTTTTGCAGAACATATTCCAAGGCAAAATAATGATAAAAACACTCACGTGATTACCATTTGTTTTGCATTCGCTAAAATTGTCCTTCTTTGCTCTTTATACATCTGAAACAAATACATGCAAAATTTACAAAACTACTTAGAATTACAACACATGAGGGTTTACTCAATAAAGAGAGGATTGCAGGGAAATAAGACAGGAATTTTTAAACTTAAAGGGACTGTCTGGTGCCCAAAATGTATCTTCCAAATGTTAATGCATATTAATGAGTCTTTATTGCCCCCATTAGCTAAGTATAAGTCAATTTCCTTTTTATTATTTTTTTTGCTGCAGGAACCAATGCGAATACTGCCATTAAAATAAATGGCATTTTCTGTCTCTATAGTGATGTCATCAGACAAAGTGTTGCACTGTTAAGATCCTACTGTGTACAAGACCAACATCACTAAGATTCCACACAGTGGATTCTATTCCAGCAGCACAAGTTACTAAATTAAACAAAATGGTATATCCTTAGTGTCTACACAATGAGTGCTGCCGCATCTGTAGTATACATACTATATACATACATACAAATATATATATACATACATGTAGCATACTGCGGGAGGGCTGGAGTCAAATATAAAAAATGTGATTCATGCCAAATGCCTGCATCAAATCACACTGGAAAAAAAGCCTTGCACTATGCAAGCAGTAGTCTTCTACTTGCACCAAAGTGAGTTCGGGGACTAGACTGTCCCTTTAAGACCAAAGCAAATTGTTTTGGAAAAATTATCTATTTTTAGCTGCATTGGCAAATTTTTCCAACTCATTTTCAACATTCACGGTTGACACCCAGGTGGTATTTTACCAGCAGGCCAGTAAAAAAAATGGGCTTGTGGCCAATGTTAAGTCTATGGAGTCTATAGCAAGAATAGTATTTTTTGTAGGAAAATGTTGCAACGTTAGCTACATTGGCCTAAAGTTTGACATTCCCATCTCACATCCCTGCAATTTTCTATTTATTATGTGGTTTTTTTTTTGTTTAGGTTTTTTCTTTCCCATCAATTTATTGTATTTCCAACACTCTTTTTACAATGTAAGAGCATTAGTATGTCTCATATTCTATATATTACTCACAGACTGTGCTTTAATACATGTGCACAATAATACAGCATTGCTTCCAAATCTAAAATAAGTATAAAAATAAGAATATTTTGTCCAAGCGGAGTCTGAGCCAGTAAATATTTCTAGATATACAAACGGACGTAACACTGCTTGGAGTTAATAGGAGCATGATACAAACCATTAGGGGAACAGTTCAAAGCCAATTTGAGGCTTAGCCATTGCCGCAAAGTTCTATGATTTCATCTACTTCTTGCTAATTGCTGAAGATTGCCAAATCTCCTTCGCATTCGCATAAAAAATCAGTTGCTTCTGTGATTCCTTTTTTTAAAGTGAACTATTTGTTCACAGAAACTGTAAAGTATTTGGTGCGTGAGAGTTTTAAATGGATAATCCAAGTATTCCAATATTCTATAGAGTGGCACTTTTAACTTAAGTGCAGGAATAGATGTCCACATTGCTCATTGTGGACATTTATTTTGCTTTGTTATGGACAATTTGATGATGTTTTATGGTCCTTCACAGAACTTTCCACGAATGTCCTTCTGCGGACACGTTGCTTATCCCTGCATGTATGCCAATGCATAACACAACCTCCCAATGAGAGCTAGCGGTATATGAGCCAGAACCAGACTTGTAGGCTTTGCCAGGGCTAAAAGCAGCTTTTGAAAAAGCAGGTGCAGAAATGTGCTGAAAAAACAGAGCAGACAATTCAGGTTTCATGTCCAGTCTTTTGAAAGCACGGTTGTGTCTACCGACTGAGTGGTGTCTCCAGTAGAGAAGGAAAACACATTAACCACAAGTATGCATCTTCAAATGACAGTTTAATTTTTTATAACTAGATTAAGGTGGAAATAAATTCTGAAGACACCATTTCACAGACTGCATCTTAAACTGTTATCCTCAGCTGGCTTTCTTTTACTCCAACTGGCAAACGATGTAGCTAAGCCAGTCCTCATTTTTGGCTGTGGAGTCTCTCTATAGAATCCAAGCACAGTGTTTACCTTGTATTTAATTGTTAAACTAGTGATATTTTCAATATCAAATTATAAAAAACAATCACCTTGGGAAAGTTTTACCACACAATAATTTCTCACTGGTTTTTGTGAACGATATTGTTTTGCATATATATTACCCCCTTTTTTTTTATGTCCCTCACAAAAGGTTACTCTCCCATTTACAGAACTTGGCAGGATTAGACCTCTTCTCTCCGGGTTTATATTTTATCAGCCATAATCTGTTGTACGGAGAAGAATTATTGACTGTGTGGAGACACGTAGTGGGAAATGGATGTCCCTGTTTGTGTTGTAAGTCCATAGCTCAGCTTGGAATGCCATGTAGATACAACATCTGTATGTCTTTAGTTTCTCGCCATAGCGAAAAGCATATCAGAACAACTGAGATCCTCTGGAATGATGAGATATGAGAAATCAACATGTTTCAAGAGAAACATTTTTTTTTGCACAAGATATAAATCTTTTTAAAAGAGTTTAAGTTCTGTAAACATAACATCCGGCCAACAGAAGCTCCGTTGGTCACATGACTTGAGCAAAAATGAATTTCATGCATTTGCCGCTGTGTTTATTTTTTGTTCTCATGTTCTCATGCCCATGTAGAATGCCAGTGGCGTGTTCTTTCATCCTGTCTTAATGTGTATTTTAAATACATTCCTTTTTGCCATATTAAGTGGGTATCAGATCATGTAATGTAAAACACTGAATTAACATGCATTGTAGGCAAATTCAAATAGAAAATGGATTTCTGAGAAGTTTCTCTGAGAAATAAAATGCTTTTTTTTTTGTCTTTTAGTTTCTGTATGGATGTTAATTTTACATTATAAATCAATGTGGTGTACTTATTAGTAGTGTTTCTCATGTTGGTGCAGCAGCACACCCTTTATGTTGGTTTCTGTTCTCACTTGTTTGATCCATGTGTTTTGATAGCTGCATACTGATTTTATGCTTATCCCACTCAATTGCATAATTCATGCTATAACCGACCTAGAGTAAAGGATGTTAAAATAGGTAAAGGAAATGTTTACTTGGTGTGAAAAACTTCACTGTCTTTACTAGCTCCCAGGACTAGTTCCAGATGATCCCTTCAGATGATGTCTGCCAGGTGGTTCAATTGTTAGGAATTGTGAATCTCTTCTACATCCTAGACTTCCCATCCCAACCACAGACCACACTGTGCCCATACTGTGCCCATACTTAAAGAATATACTTGAAAGCAGCAACTTACCTTGAGTATTTGGCACCCAGGGCAGATCCTGTATTTGGCACCGCCTACACCCCAATTGTAAAAAATAAAAAATAAAAAAAAACCACCAATTTGCCCCACAGACTTTCCAATTCCGCCCTTGAGACTTGCCAACTCCACCCTTCAGACTTGCCAAGTCTGCCCTTCAGATTTGCCAATTCTGCCCCTCAGACCTGCCAATTCTGCCCAAACAGACTTGCCAATTTTGACCCTCATAGTTACTAATTCTGATGCCCTGACTTGCTAAACAAATTCCAAAACCGCAGTGGGGATGGAATGCAGAGTGTGATCGCCTGACGCATTTTACAGTAAACACTAACGTTTATTGTCTGCATCTACAATAATAAGCACATCAGGGGATTACACACTGTGCTTATAATATATATTGATACTTTGTTTTATACATCCTGGAGAATCCCTTTAAATTTATATGTATTTCTTTTTTTAAAAGACCATGTCGTTGGTGTTTAATGTGAGCATGAAAAGTGAAAATCTGACCTAATTCTCTACTTCCCAAGCTCTCAGGATGCTTGTAGTTTTTAATAACACATAGAAATCCATTGCTTCGCTTAATATAGTAGGAATCTATACGTACAGCCCGTGACAGACAAAAAAAGAGTTTGTCTGGTGCTGAACTAGTCTGCTGCCATCTACTGGAATATGTGTAGTGCAAAGAGTCAGCAATACCAGCCTTAAACCACGGACTCTTCAGAGTGGAAAGAAATCATGAAAAGTTGACTGTTGGGGATACAGTGCATCTGAGTTCAGGTAATTTTCAGTTTTCTGTTACAAAGCTACTCACTTGTTGATGTTACATAAAGGACAATAAAACGATTGTACATCAGAGAAAATTAACTTTTTAAAATTTACTTTAAAAAAATCATACGTTCTATGTGGTTTAACCCCTTAGTGACAAGACATTTTCACCTTGACTTTCCCTTGGTGACAATGGCTGTTTTGACATTTCTGGGGTGTTTGTGTTTAACTGCAATTTTTTTCTTGTACTCTGTACCCACACAAATTATATGTTGTTTTTATCGTCATAAGAAGGGCTTTTATTAGATACCATTATGTTCATCATATCTTATAATTTACTACAAAAAAAATCATAAAATT
Organism: Pelodytes ibericus; assembly: GCA_036172795.1. Classification (NCBI taxonomy): domain Eukaryota; kingdom Metazoa; phylum Chordata; class Amphibia; order Anura; family Pelodytidae; genus Pelodytes; species Pelodytes ibericus. The sequence goes on from CM069860.1 coordinate 60,350,512, forward strand.
TGATGAAAAATTAAAAAAAAAATACTTTTTCTAACTTTGACCTAAAATATAATTTACACAAATAAAATCATTAAAAAATACCCGTCTAAATAGTTTCTAAATGTTGTCCCAAGTTCAAAAATATGCATGTTTCCATATTTTTCGGTATTTTTTTGCAAGTTATGGAGCAAAAAACAAAAATAGTGTTTTTTTGTTTTTTTCCTATATTGAACTTTTGACCCCAACCCGAACCCAAAATGTAACCCTAACACTAAATTTAACCCCAACTCTAATCCTTATTATATCCCTTAATATGTTTTAATTTTAATTTAATTTTAACCCTATCCCTTATGCTAAAAATTATTTAATTTTAACCCTATAGGCGAATCTAACTATATAATCAGTTTTTAATTAATTAAATATGTATTTTACATTTTTTCCATTGCTATGCTACTTAACTACCACTAGGTGCAGTCAAGTAGCATAATCAGAGTGACGGAAGTGAAGTTACTTTTTCACTTCCGAACCTCAGACCGGCAGAGGGCATAGCCATATTGACGGAGCAGCATGCTCCGTCATTATGGCGCCCACGATCGCTCCGATCGTGGGTTGCCCAGAGCAGAAATTTCGGTGCTGGCTATTGCCTCGATGCCTCGATGTTGTTAAACCGTTAAAGCAGTTTTCGCGATCATTGATCGCGAAAACCGCTTGATTCACCACAGGACGTGCCAGGCACGTCCATTGTCGTTAAGGGAGATTCTCCCAGGGCGTGCCTGGCACGTCCTTTGTCGTCAAGGGGTTAAAAGGCTTTTGAACGAATCTCTTGTGACTGGGGTTGCCACCTTTTCTTCAGAAAAATACCGGCCTTGCTACTGCCTCCATAGACTTAACATTGGCCTGATGCCAATTTTTTAATAGCCTACCGGTAAAATACCGGCCAGGTGGCAACCCTACTTATTGCGCACCATGCGTGGGATAGTCACAAGGCTATCCTAGCAATAAGACCGGGAAAGGGGGACTAATAAAAGTATTCAAAAAAAATTGGGCAGACTAGATGGACCGAATTGTTCTTATCTGCCGACACATTCTATGTTTCTATTCACAAGTGATTTGTGTTTGATTGGGAAATGAATCACCGACTTCAAGGTTGCCATGTCGCTGAGATTGTTCTCCACATTTTGGTGCTTTTCCTCCAATAACAGGAAGTGGACATCTCTATGCATCTAGCTATGCTCTGTGAGATGGAAGGCCCCTGACAAGACATTTCTGTTTACTAGATAATAAAACCTTAGAAAGATAGGCAAGATGAAGACTTTTGCCAACTCAGTTATTAAAAGACAACTTAAGTGTTTTTTTAACCCTTGCTTCCTTATAAGAAACAATTTTAAAAAATACGTGCCTTTCTCCAGAGTAAAGCTGATGTGTATCTTTGCACATGTGCACAGCCAATCAGAGCAGGGGCTCGCTCCGCTTATCTGATCGGGGTCAGCGGGTATTAGTTTTCAAATAGAGGGGTCCTAGTTACTACAGCACTGAAATGGTTAATATGCGAACACCAGCTGTGGAAAGTAGTCCTTGCACAGTTTAGTGGCTTTTTATTGAGAAGTTTTAACTCATCTCATTTAAACGTCTTTGTGGGTTATTTTGTATGTATACATATTTTTCTTTTTTAACAGTTGGAATAATGATTTTATTGCTCCCATTAAAGCATTTAACAGAGGGCACTGAATGTTTTTTTCCTGTTAATGTACCGCAATTTGTGATTTTTGTATTGATGAATCTGAATGAAAGAACAAAAGGTAGCGACCGGCTCCAGCCTTCAAAGGGTTAATGAGAGGTGAGTGCAGGGTATTCCCAGGTGCTGAAGCACAGTAAAGAGCCTACTCAGAGCTCAAATGAACATAAACAAAAATCCAGAATATGTGCCAGCAGGAGAGACATCCAGGAATCCAGTTAAATAGTTGAAAGAAAGTTCCAAGTAAAAAATATATTTTATTAGAATCCAAGAAGGTAAAATCAATAATAGGAGCGTGGAGACAGGCAAACGAAAAAACAAACACACGCTTGACGCGTTTCGCACCTACGGGTGCTTTGTCAAAAGCAGTCTGAGAGTGTTACAAAGTGGTATCCTTAAATATACAAACAAATTGAAATAAATTAAAAACAAACCTGTTTCACCTGCTGCCAAGAGGGAGGTAACGCGAGTCAAGGACCACCCCAGGAGGCACACCCCTCCCACAAACCGGCAGGGGAGCCCAAAACCCCAGAGATCGGGAAAAAAGAAAAGCGCACCCCCAAAGTGCGGCCACCCCTCCAGAGGCGAGAGCCAAGTTGACACCCCGCTAGGAGGCGAGTAGATCGCACAGAGGGCGTGCGGGGATCAGTCTCCGTCAACAAAGGGGAGGGCACACCCCCCCCGGTGGTGAGGCACGCCCCCAAGGCGGAAACTCAACTCATCGTCCCTCCAATGACAGCAAGGAAAGAAGAGAGGAGAAAATGGATAATCTTGAACAAATACAATATAATATAGAATAAATCGGGCGGTGATTGGGGAGATAGATAACAAACAGTAAAAGCGGGCTAGTGGGACAGTAATATCATTGCATAAATGGGCAAAGAGAACATGAACACGCAGAATGAGAACCATAGGCACTTAGTAAGAGTGCAATATATCTGGACAATGAAGTAAATGCAAAACATGTATAATGTGATAATCAATGACAGATGAAGTTGATGTTAATAAAAATACATACAGTGCATAAATATGAACTAAACTTGAACCTGAATCGACAGAGAGTAGTGAGTAAGAAGGCTTAGAAAGACTTAAATAACATACAGAGCATGACAAAACCTATATACAGGATATGATAATACATATGTATATTTATATCCCATAATACTGTATAGTATTGAAAATTTAACCTGTAAAGCATGCTACATCATATTTGGCATTTAGACCTTGGGGGATACGGGTTTTTAGCTGGAAAATCCAAAAGACTTCCCGTTGGTTCAAGATGGTATTAATATTTCCCCCCCTAAATGGAATACGTGCCTTTTCAATGCCACAGTATTTAAAGTAGCTTGTGGACCCACCATTACAGTGAAAAAAATGTTTGCCAATAGGGGATTGTTCATCCTTCAACTCTATACTAGATAGATGTTCTCTTATCCGATTTTTTAGTTGGCGTGTTGTTTGGCCAACATACTGTATACCACATTTGGAACACGTTATTAAATAAATAACAGATTCAGTACAGCAATTTATATAATCCTTTATATAAAAGATCCTACCCCCTGCTGTAGATGTGAAAGTATTAGTTCTATCGATAAAGGCACAGCACTTACACACTCGGTGACCGCACGGATACATGCCTGTCACAGAGAGCCAGGTTTTTTTATTATTAGTGGTCGAATTAGAAAAGGTGCTTGGTGCCAGTTGATTACCTAAGGTACAAGCCTTTTTTGGTACAAAGTTTATGCCCCTGTCAATGATGTTTGATAATGCTTCATCTGTCTTTAAAACTGGGAGATGTTTTTTGAGGATTGATCTAATTTTATTAAATTCCAAACTATACTGGGTTGTAAAATTAATTTTATCACCCTCCTGGTTCCTAGTGTCCCTTGGCCGTTGATCACTAAGAAGATCTGCACGATTTTTTCCCTTTGCCACCATGTAAGAATGTTGAATATCCCTATCAGAATAACCTCTCTCTTTGAACCTCCTCGTCAAATCTCTTGCTTGTATTTCAAAGCTATTTAGTGAAGAGCAATTTCTTTTGAGTCTTATAAATTGACCGGTGGGAACAGCCTTAAGAACATGAGGGGGGTGACAGCTGTTTGCGTGTAAAACCGTATTGCCGGCCACTTCTTTGCGAAAAGCATTGGTGCTAATCTCTCCATTAGTGTCACTGCCATTTAGTTCCAGGTCCAGGAAGGTGATAATGCTTGATTTATGTTCATATGTAAACCGGAGATTAAGCGAGTTATTATTAACATATTCTACAAAGTGGTCAACATCCCTATTATCCCCTCTCCAAATGATCAATAAGTCGTCAATGTAACGACCATAAAATATTATGTTCAGTTTAAATGGATTTTCAATACAAAAGATATACTGCTCTTGCCAGTAAATCATGTATAAGTTGGCATAGGATGGCGCAAAACGCGCTCCCATCGCAGTACCTTGTATTTGAACATAATACTTTGAATCAAAAGAAAAATAATTGTGGGTGAGAAGAAATTCTACTGCCATGAGAAGAAATTGTATAGTGTGGTAAGTATAATTACTAAATTTGTTAAGACACCAGGAAAGTGCAGTCAGACCGTTGTCATGGGGAATACAGGAATATAGGGATGAAACATCCAAAGATAACCACGAATAATTTTTCTCCCATCGGGTGGTCCCCATTTGTTGTAATACTTGTTTTGTGTCACGAATATAACCTTTTTGGGATGTGACAATGGGTTGGAGATATAGGTCTACTAGTTCAGAGAGGCCCTCACCCAAACTACCGATGCCTGAGATAATGGGTCGCCCTGAGGGGTTAATTAGTGTTTTATGAACTTTGGGGAGAAAGTAAAAGGTGGGCATTAATGGGTTTTTTCTATAGATATACTCAACCTCATCAATGTTTAGTATGCCTTTGTATATACCAAAATCCAAAAGTTTGGAGAGGTCTTTTAAACAGGTCTCTGTGGGGTTATAGGAAATAGGTCTATAGGTATTAACATCATACAGTTGTCTATAGACTTCGTTAACGTAATAATCCTTGTTCATAACAACCACCGCTCCCCCCTTATCAGCATTCTTAACTACTATATGCTCATTTTGGGCCAGAGCTCGCACTGCTTCTCGCTCACACCTGCTCAGGTTATATTTAGTTTTTGATTTCTGTGAGACTTCTGCACTGGCCAGTTTTATAAGATCTTCCTCCACTAGTCTCTGATAGGAGTCAATTGCACTATTTCTACTATTTACAGGGTAAAAAGTGGAGTGAGGCTTCAGGCCCGTGCATATAGTAACAATATCTTTAGGGATATATTGAAGGTCCTCTAAGACAGTTAGAGAGCATAGATCTTCAAATGACAAAACAGCTGTAGTACAATCAGACCCTTGTATACTATTCCCAGCCCCAAGGGATGGACTAACCTGTTCAGGTGAGCGGTCAGCTGAGCTCTGGAAATGTTTCTTTAGCGTGATTTTTCTGATAAATTTGTTTACATCCACAATTGTGGAAAAAAGATTAAAGTGATTACTCGGTGAAAAGGAGAGACCTAAACTCAGGACCCTTTCCTGGGTCTTACTAAGGGGAAAATCAGATATATTAATGACATTAGTATTCTTAATTAGTCCTTCTTGTTCCAGGGCAGTATGGTCCTGGTTGGCCTTATGCCGGTTCCGGTTCCTTCTTCTGTTCCTCCGTTTTTTTTCCTTTTGTAAGAGGTACGGCGCCGTTTTAAAACCTGGTTCGATTCATCTGAAACGTCAGACTCCAACAGTGAGAGTCTTTCTAGGCGGCTGGAGCGGGACCCTCCACTCCCAGCATGGGAGGAGGCTGATGATGCTGATGAATGGCCCTCATTTCCCGAAGTTTCAGCTCCACTGAAAGAGACTCTTCTGGAGTCTCCTAGTGATTTTCTCAAGATAGGTTTAGAATAAGGTTTCTTCTGTTGCGATCGCCAGGTACTTTGTCGTTTCCACAGGTATACTTCGTTTTTAAGATAATCCAGACGGTCACGTTGGAACTTGTTTTTCTTTGATGTTGAAATTTCATCCTCCAATTTTTCTCTATATGTGTCCAACTGTGACATAAATTCATTAAACTTCATATTATCCTTTAGATCGTTTTTCTTTAGATCTAGTTTAACTAGGTCATCTTGGGCAGTAATCAGCAATTTTTGCTTATAGGTAATTATGATCTGCATGAGTTTTAGGGAGCAGTCGGTTAGAGTTGAATTCCATTCAAGTTCTAAATCTTTGTCGTCCTTAATAAAGAACGGGACTTTCTTTAGACGTAAGCCTCTTGGTATACGTTGTACCTCAATGTATTTTTCTAGTGTAACAATGTCCCACCATAAGCGTAACTCCTTGTTTGTAGCTTTTTCCAATTCCTTAAAGACATTGTTTAAATTAGTATCCACTCCTCCATCCAAATCACCTTCCATGAAGGTGCTCCTCACTCTTGCCTGTCTCCCCTCCATGTTAAAGTAGAAAAACAGATTCAAAAAACAGCTTTTACTCACTTCATTGATTTTATGGACCTCACTGGTAGCCTCAATTATCGACTTTAAAGTACTGGGCTTGAAATTTTGATCCAATGAAAGGAAGGTCCGTGTCAGGCGAGCTCGTCAATATGAGTACAAAGGACATAAATGAAAGAACAAAAGGTAGCGACCGGCTCCAGCCTTCAAAGGGTTAATGAGAGGTGAGTGCAGGGTATTCCCAGGTGCTGAAGCACAGTAAAGAGCCTACTCAGAGCTCAAATGAACATAAACAAAAATCCAGAATATGTGCCAGCAGGAGAGACATCCAGGAATCCAGTTAAATAGTTGAAAGAAAGTTCCAAGTAAAAAATATATTTTATTAGAATCCAAGAAGGTAAAATCAATAATAGGAGCGTGGAGACAGGCAAACGAAAAAACAAACACACGCTTGACGCGTTTCGCACCTACGGGTGCTTTGTCAAAAGCAGTCTGAGAGTGTTACAAAGTGGTATCCTTAAATATTCAAACAAATTGAAATAAATTAAAAACAAACCTGTTTCACCTGCTGCCAAGAGGGAGGTAACGCGAGTCAAGGACCACCCCAGGAGGCACACCCCTCCCACAAACCGGCAGGGGAGCCCAAAACCCCAGAGATCGGGAAAAAAGAAAAGCGCACCCCCAAAGTGCGGCCACCCCTCCAGAGGCGAGAGCCAAGTTGACACCCCGCTAGGAGGCGAGTAGATCGCACAGAGGGCGTGCGGGGATCAGTCTCCGTCAACAAAGGGGAGGGCACACCCCCCCCGGTGGTGAGGCACGCCCCCAAGGCGGAAACTCAACTCATCGTCCCTCCAATGACAGCAAGGAAAGAAGAGAGGAGAAAATGGATAATCTTGAACAAATACAATATAATATAGAATAAATCGGGCGGTGATTGTCATGCTCTGTATGTTATTTAAGTCTTTCTAAGCCTTCTTACTCACTACTCTCTGTCGATTCAGGTTCAAGTTTAGTTCATATTTATGCACTGTATGTATTTTTATTAACATCAACTTCATCTGTCATTGATTATCACATTATACATGTTTTGCATTTACTTCATTGTCCAGATATATTGCACTCTTACTAAGTGCCTATGGTTCTCATTCTGCGTGTTCATGTTCTCTTTGCCCATTTATGCAATGATATTACTGTCCCACTAGCCCGCTTTTACTGTTTGTTATCTATCTCCCCAATCACCGCCCGATTTATTCTATATTATATTGTATTTGTTCAAGATTATCCATTTTCTCCTCTCTTCTTTCCTTGCTGTCATTGGAGGGACGATGAGTTGAGTTTCCGCCTTGGGGGCGTGCCTCACCACCGGGGGGGGTGTGCCCTCCCCTTTGTTGACGGAGACTGATCCCCGCACGCCCTCTGTGCGATCTACTCGCCTCCTAGCGGGGTGTCAACTTGGCTCTCGCCTCTGGAGGGGTGGCCGCACTTTGGGGGTGCGCTTTTCTTTTTTCCGGATCTCTGGGGTTTTGGGCTCCCCTGCCGGTTTGTGGGAGGGGTGTGCCTCCTGGGGTGGTCCTTGACTCGCGTTACCTCCCTCTTGGCAGCAGGTGAAACAGGTTTGTTTTTAATTTATTTCAATTTGTTTGTATATTTAAGGATACCACTTTGTAACACTCTCAGACTGCTTTTGACAAAGCACCCGTAGGTGCGAAACGCGTCAAGCGTGTGTTTGTTTTTTCGTTTGCCTGTCTCCACGCTCCTATTATTGATTTTACCTTCTTGGATTCTAATAAAATATATTTTTTACTTGGAACTTTCTTTCAACTATTTAACTGGATTCCTGGATGTCTCTCCTGCTGGCACATATTCTGGATTTTTATTGATGAATCTGCCCCAATGTATCCTTTCCTACTATTTGCATTTATCCATGGATATGAGGAGGAAAGAACAAGTAGACAGGGAAAGCACGGGATGCTGTTTGTGAGCAGTGGCATCTTGCCGCACTCCCCTGCCACCCATCCCCCTTTCATGGAGATTACAGAAGAATGGTTTATAGGAAACTGGTTAGCTCTTACAATAAAGATGTTCTATAGTACTAACTCAGTGAAGCAGTTTTGTTTAATAGAGAAAACTTGAGGCACTTCATATAGAAAAAAACATAGCTTTTATTACAAACATAGATAAAATAATAAATCAAGAGTTTCCACCAGAAAGGCACAGGAATATGGAGGAAGCGGGATTTAAAAGCCTATAAGTTGTTTTTTTAAATAAAATTGCAGAATCATCATGCAGAAACAAAATGGAATTAAACAGTAACATTGACTCTGAATTGCAGTCAGATTGGGTGAGATGGACATTTCCTCTCACTAGTTTAGCTATACAATGTGCTGGGAGAAACTCCTAATCTCACCATATTTGTCAATGCGCAATGAATAGATAAATTGATGAGATGAAATGTTCATCTCACCTGCAACTCACCTTTTAGTGAATAGCACTCATTATATCTTCTCTTGCTACAGGTTGAGTATCCCATATCCAAAGATCCAAAAAACTAAATGACCCAAAATCTGAAATATTCATATAAGGGATACTCACTTTCCAGGTGGCCAGCGGTGAAGCTTCTTTGCTTCACCCTCCTGGGCGCTGTAAATAAGCCAGCGCTCATGGGAAATGTAGTTCCCAGAGAGCTGCGACGGGTGGGAGACACTACCCACGACGGGCAGATCATCTCGGCAGGACCATGGAGCAGGTAAGTTCACCAGCTCCACTGCTACAAGTTGCTCACATTGAATTTAGGTAATGTAGATCATTTTAGGGCTGGTGCTGCCGAAATGATCTATCATTCATAAGAATGCTTTATCCGAAATGCTGCCGGTCCTGAGCATTTAGGATAAGGGATACTCAACCTGTATATCTTCTTGTAATTCTGTGCATTAAAAATGCAAGGCATAAGGAGTGCTAACACCATAATATTACAAAATTGTTGCACCGGATATGCAAAACTGGATGTCGTTGTTGTTCTATATAACCCCTTCGTGACGTTAGGACGTTCTATGCAGTCCTGACTTTAAGTGCCTTAAAGTCGTTAGGACGGCATAGTACGTCCTGTACTAAACAGCTCATAGCGGCTCCCCGCGATGAGCTGCTTTCGGATCCCGCTGCAGGCACTTACAGAGGGATCCCACCTGTCAGATGAGGCCACTTTGAGTGGCCTCAGTCTGACAGGGAAAATGTAGCTGGTGTTCAAAGCGAGCACCGGCTACATTTTGCTAAATGGCGCTGTACCCGAACTTCCGGGTTCAGGCACGCCTCCGTGACGTCACACGTGACGTCCGGAGGTCTCGCGATTTTTTGGCAGGGACCCACAGGGTCTATTAAGACCCTGATCGGGTCTCTGCCAGAGTGTACCTGGCTACCGATCACCTTGTGATCGGGGGCCAGGAACAAATCGTGACGTTTTGGTGCTTGTGTCGTTTGGGACGCAAGCACCATGCGTCACGAAGGGGATAATTGTATGCAAACAACACGAATGTACATTTAAAAAAATATAAGGGTGGAAAAGCATATACTGTATGTGTACGTTTGCATGTGCCTTCTATCCAGCCTCTTTTGTTTGAGGTTTATACACTAAGGACAAATTCCATATTGATTTCCAATATATTTGGAGGGAAATGGATGAGAAACACTGAAACACTCGAATGTATGAGCCCCCTGGGATTTAGCAGTGTCTGCAAAGATGACAAAGTTCTGCTAGTATTAATGCAGTTTCATTTGCTAAATTAAGTGTTATCCTCAGACCATCAAGAATACGGTGACCACCCACATAGATGGCTATGTATTCTTCAAATGTTCTCCAATAAAACCAGATAACTAGAATCTGTCCAATAAGCACATCTGCTGCACTCCACTGCCTATCCCTAAAGTCATCTTATCCCAGAAAGGTGAATACTCCTAGTGGCTATTAACAGAGGTCACAGAGTATGTGGGGGATGAATCAAGAGAAAAAGACATAGCAAATGTACAACCAGTTAGCCAACAAACGTTAAAATGTAATATGTAAGGGTAGAGAGGGATATGTAACAGATGCAACAGAAAATAGTAAATCATTAAAATAAAAAAAGATGTTTTGCTTAGAAGGTATTACCTAACCCTATGAATATAAAATAATAATACAGTAACAAACAGCTGTGCAATTTAACATACTGCATCATGTGGCAATCACGTAACATTCAATACAGTTCCTGAGATGCAATATGTTGATTAAACATGTGAAGTTATAATTACTGACTAAAATAAATAAAGTGTATATGAATGCTTACCAAACCTTTTTTTGTTGTTCTCAATAATTTTGTAATCTTGTAAACTAGACTAAGTTTTTAAACATTATATAATGCAATAGTGAGAACTACGGTTTAAGTATAGAAATTATGGAGCTGTGTTGATTCTACTATGAAACTGGTCTTTGCTGGTTGGAAACGTGTGAAATTACAGATTGAAGGCTACCTAGAATGCTGAATGCGATTCAGGAGCTTTAAGCTAAAAAAAAAAAAAGAAATGTTGGCACAATGGGAGATAGTGTAGAGGCAAATAGCTGCACCCGAGAGGTACTCCGCCGGGGTTCTATTTGCACCAACATCCAATGATTACAAAAAGGCAGACGCCTTGATGTGTTGAAAAAGAATAAATTACAGACTTTATTGAAAATAGTTAAAATATACAAATTCAAGCAACAGAAAATATAAGAAAACAGCAACTACAGAGAACAAACGCGGCAAAAGGCCCAGAAAGGCCACTTGCTCACATTTACCACAGCAATATGAACCCTGGATATGCTCATCCATATGACAAGATGTGCACTGTGTGAGATCTTCAAGCTTGCTCATCATGTATGGTTTTACTTTTTTTGGTATATTACTTGACATTTGCTACCAGATTCCTTTCTAGATTGTCAGTTTTTGTTATGACCATTTCTATCTTTACAACTGTGGTGGGAATGGTTTACATAGATATAAATGTAATACACTGTCTCACTGTGCATTAAATGAGCACAAATGGCAACAACACACACAAAATATATATTTGCACAAATACATGATTCAGTTCACGTGTACAATTCCTTTAAAACAAAGTTACTCTGGAATCATCCTAGCGGACCGCTCTGGATCCTGGAGAGCAATCAAATTATTTATGGTGAAAGAGCAATGGGAGTGAGTAGACAGGTCACACAACATGTGCTTGCTATTCAAGGAATATTATTATTGTAAGAGGTCAATTGTATGGTATACACATCCTGTACAAATTCCAGTTCATCTTCCCAATCGGTGTCTCATTTTGCAACTCAGGAAAAAAAAAAAAAAAGATTGAAAACACAACAGGCCAAGCATAGTAAATTCATAAATCATCCCCTGTTAAAACAATTCTACTATTTAACAATTCTACTATTTCATGGGGAAATATTTAATTACATTAAAAATGTAAAATCTAAATGACATATGTTAAAACTCACTAAATCAGTGTTGAAGCTCTCAGTGCTTTCTCAGAATCTGTTTTTGTTTTCAGTTGAAGGGATTAAGGAAATTTGGCTGTAGACATAATGATATAATTAATGGCTTTTGCAAAGCACTTTTTTTGGGACATAAAGCAAAGAGCCAAACAATGTGAATAGACTACACTTAGCCTAACCCAATAACCTGTAATAAAACTGATATATCTGTCATAGCCAGAGTCTCGAGTGGCATTTCTCTAGTGTATCTTTAGTTTTGATGGATTTGTACTGAAATTCAGTCTTCATAACCAAAGACAGCAAATAAAAAGTATTAGCAGGAAATTGTGACTAGAACACCATTAAGGATGGCCTTATGAACTGTTATAAAAACATTTTTGCTTGCAAACCCCTTGAAAATTAACACACGGGAAAAAACGTAAGCATCCATACTAGCGATAGGACAGACATGTTGATTCTGAAGAGAAAGTATTGTTTACGCAATTCCTGCCAAGATTATTTGCACTATGGACAATATTTGGCAGTTTATATAATGTTTCTGTTTTAAAATACACAAAGCAAACACATCTTATTTTAAAATCAGGTTAGTGTTTATTTTCTGGTAAGTTTTTTTTTTACAAAAAAAGTGTCAAGTGGTTTTCTGATAATTTGTTGCATATGTGTGAATATGAGAGAGTTAGGGCCTCCAAGAACAATTCCAATTTACATTATGTGAAAATGGCTCTGTCATCAGACATTTTCTTTGCCGTGTGATAAGGTACTGTACAACTGCTTCCACATGGTGAAATATGAGATTGCCCGAATATATTGTTTAGCAAGAACAAAAGTTATTATTAACCCCTTTCCAATACATTATGTGGCATTCAGTAAATGGTCGCTGGTTATGCTTTTAAGGCATCATGCCACACAAAAATGTCCCCCTCGCCGCCCCCTCCAGGATGCTGCAGTCACCCCAAGCAGTGATCGCGGGAAACATTTTGGAGAGGTGCATGCTCCTCTAGTGTGGCGCTTGCCTGCATCAGGAAAGAGTGACGAAAGTGATAAGAAATCACTTCTGTTGCTCTGTTATTGTTGCTTGACTGTCCCTAGAGGCAGTCAGCAGCATTACATTAAAAATAATAATGGAAAAAGCTAACCCTACATCTAGGGTAAGGGTTACAATTAGGGTTAGGGTTTTAGTTACAGTTAGGGTTACAGATGAGTTAGGATTAGAATTAGGGTTAGTTAGTGCAAGGGTTACATTTTGGATTAGAAATCGATTTAGGGTTGGGGTTAAAAGGTCACTTTAGGAGAAAATGGTTAGGAAATAAATAACACTACTATCAGTGATTGCTCTATAACCTGAAAAAAACAACACCAAAACATGGGAACACTGGTATTTATAAACTCAGGACAAATATTCAAAACTAAATAGCTCAGGACTTACCATTTGTAATTGTATAAAAGATTTTTCAGGTCAAAGTTAGAAAAAGTGTTTTTTTTTCATCATATGTTATGACTTTTTATAGCAAATTATATTTTATGATGAAAACATTGGTATCTTAAGAAAGCCCTATTTGTGATAAAAAAAAACCAGCATATAATATTTGTGTGTTAAAGAAAGACTACCATGAAAAAGGTATACTCCTATTTCTCTGGTCTATGGTCTAATATTGTAAAATAATTTTTCAGCAATATAGTTAGCAGATGTTTATTCTGGTACAAAGTAACACTCTGTTTGACACTATTATTGTTTGTAGAATGTACTAATGTTTGACGCATTTCGCACCTTTACAGCTGCTTACTCATAATAGTGTCACATAGCTTTTTACTTTATACCCGAAGAAGTTTTTCAATGTGGCTTATCATTAATCTATATCCATGCTGATTCAACATAACTCACTTTAACCAATTAGTGACAAGACATTTACACCTTGACTTTCCCTTGGTGACAAGGGCTGTTTTGACATTTCTGGGGTGTTTGTGTTTAGCTGCAATTTTGTTCTTTCTCACATACTGTACCCACACAAATTATATGTTGTGTTTATCATCATAAGAAGTGCTTTCATTAGATACCATTATGTTCATCATTTCTTATAATTTACTACAAAAAAAAATCATAAAATATGATAAAAATTATTTTAAAATCACTTTTTCTAACTTTGACCTAAAATATAATTTACACAAATACAATCATTAAAAAAGACCCCGTCTAGCCCTCTCTTTCTGGTTGTCTGGAGGTATAGACTGCATACGGGGAGCAGGGCAGACTGTGCACAGGGAGGAGATTTGCCAGCATTAGCATGCCCAGTCCTTTCTCACCCTGAAGCTGTGTTCATTTTTGCTCCAGTTTTTGCATAGTGGTTGATGCGTTGAATAGCATTCGATCAGAAATGCAAATATAGGATACCCCATCCTCTTGACATCACAGATGCAGCAAATGTACCTGGCACCATGAGAAAAATGTGGCTACATTCATTAAAAATACATTTTTGTTAGCACTGGCACCTGAGGTTGAAGATATGGTATATAATGAAATATTAGAGCCTAAGACATGCTGAGGACCACTGACCCACTAGTGCATTTGTAAGAATAGTGCGAACAAGGATGCTGTCACTGAATGTCCATAGAACATCACATTGTCCACCATGATCAATGCTGGTGCCTACCCCGGAAAAAAAGGAAATTTACTTTTACTCAGCTAGTGTGGGCAGTCCCGGTTTCTTGAAAACTTCTGTTATTTCACAAATTCATTTAAGTCATCCCAAGAATTGGATGCGGATTGATTTGATTGTGTGGCTGCACCTGCTGTGTACAATGCCGGCCCTGGCAGGCCATTCCAGTCTCCAGCCTCACTAACTGCACCATTCAAAGAAAACTTTATTAAGATCTTAAAACACCATCAAAGCCACCTTTCTTTTCATCCTCAATGCGATGCCTTCTATCGGGCAGTACATTGTGCTGAGATATGCAGACAGCGTTGTAGTGACCAATGGGGAATCCTGTTGTTGAGGCATGTCATGCGGCTACTTCTGCTATTCACCTGCACCCTCACACCCAGGAGGTAAGAGAGAAGCCCCCATGGACCACTCACATGGGTAGTTTTGATAAAATCTGTGGTTTATTCTCATAATTTACCAGTGTATTTGAATAGGAGGAAACTAAAGGGAATCCAAGTAGGCGAAATGTTGTCTGGTTACAACAGTGGCACACTGTTTACTGCAATCACAAGCATGCTCATCACAGCCATTCATTGCTTGTTGCAGCGTGGAAGTGTAAACTAAGCATGGTTCACTAGAGGAGAACAGTTTGGGGGGTATAGAAAAGCTGTTATGGGGCACAGATGGCATTGTGGGTTCATGTTGCTTGGTGAAGTCACGGTTGGGAGTGAGCCCGGTGCATGATTCGGACCAGGCCTTGTTATTCCCTAATTATGCCCCAGAGTAGAAAGTAACCCTTTATGCATCATGGCATGGGTTTCTAATGATGTTGCTTAAAGGAAATATTTAAGACTTCATCCCACAGAAGCATCTTATAAAACCCCAGCAATGTCCAGGTAAATCATTGAAGGGATTATTTTCCATTGAACATTGTTTATACTTTGAATGTAGAGAAAAATTATCAAACATGATCACAATGCAAATTAAAGAGAAAAATATGTTTTAAATGTGAAAAAAAAAAAAGACCCGTCTAAATAGTTTCCATATTTTTCAGTATTTTTTTGCGAGTTATAGGGCATAACCAAAAATAGTGTTTTTTGTTTTTTTCCTATATTGACCTTTAGACCCCAACCCGAACCCAAAATTTAACCCTAACACTAAATTTAACCCCAACTCTAACCCTTATGCTACCCCTTAATATATTTTAATTTTATTTTAACCCTATCCCTTATGCTAAAAATTATTTAATTTTAACCCTATAGGCTAATCTAACTATTAACCAGTTTTAAGCTAATTACATTTTTTTTTTTACATTGCTATGCTGCTTGGCTCCCTCTAGGGGCAGTCAAGCAGCATATTCAGAGCGATGGAAGTGAATTTACTTTCACTTCCGAAGCTCAAACCACCAGAGGGCATAGCCATATTGACGGAGCATGCTGGTCCATCAATATGGCTGCCACGATCGCTCTGTGAGGCGATCGTGGGTGCCCCAGAAAATACATTTTGGTGCTGGCTATTGCCTCGATGTCGAGGCAATAGACCAGCACCGTTAAAGCGGTTTAAGCGATCGTTGATTGCGAAAACCGCTTGATTCACCCCAGGACGTGCTAGGCACATCCATTGTCGGGAACGGAGTTCCTGGCAGGACGTGCCTGACACATCCATTGTCGCGAAGGGGTTAGCTTACATGCTATCTTCGCTTGCTCTTTTTGTTGTCTGTTTGGGAGCATGCCCTGTTCATCTTTTGACTATGCTCGACCAATAAACCTTTTTAATTGTATTTTGTCAAAGGATGGGATACTTGTATTTATGTTCTGTGGAACAGAACTCTGACCAAGCTAATGAAGGTATTATTTATCATTAACATCATCCATGTTTCCTTTACCTTTCCATTCCTGTCTCCTCTATTAATATTAACTTGCCTTGAGTGCTGGTCACAATCTCTTCGTTTGTTTGCAGTGGAGCAGAAATAAATGTCTGAGTGGATTTTAGTAATGTAGCAGTTAAAGTTTTCCCTACCTATATATCAATCACTGTTTTCCATTCACACCCCCACTGTGAGTAATATTCAGACTGCTTGTTTGCTCTTCTAGGATAACAAGTGCTGGGATAAAGTGCTGGGAAACATATAAAGGAAACTATAAAGCATATTCTGCTTCTTCTACCAACTACCCACATAATTCTGTTACTTTAGAAAATATGATGTGTGCTTTACTTCCAATGATTTTCTTAAATAGCAAGTATTATACCTCAAATTCTAACAATTTAATTATATAGATTTTACAACCACTCTTGCTTACCCTGGAAGTAAATATTGGCCATGTTACAATGACGTTCCCATATGCGCATGACCATTAACAATTTGACTGTATAAAGAAGGGGTGGGGAACCTGCGGCCCTCCACTGCAGATGTTGCAGGACTTCATTTCCCACACTCCACTGCCAGCCTATGAAAGAGCACTATGGGAGATGTAGTTCCTCAGCAGCTGGTTCCCCACCCCTGGCCTAAAGAGTAATCAACAAATTGCAGAGTTAGATGCTATTTTGTATCCATATACCAGGCATGATTATTTTCTGTATACTTTAAACTATGGTTCACGTAGATCTCCTCTTGTGTAAATTATTTTATGGCATTATGTTTTCTAGACATAGGAAGAGCTATTTGTCAGCTTCCATGAGAATAATTTTCATATCTACAAGAGACACAAGAGGGTGCTGCTGCATTTATTAAACGATGAAAGAAATGATGGCTTACTCTATAAACAGATGCTGCAAACTTATAAAAATTCTACGGCTGTCTGGCAAATACTTTCAAAGTTGAACTCTGTTTAGATACTGCATCAAGGGTTAATGAGCCCTCTTGGTTTAAGGGCCATAGACATCACTGGCTCTCAGGTGAAATATCGAGAGATGTGCTTTCCACATGAGATTTAGTGATAACGTCCTACAACCAATGTGATCACTGTAATCATCTTAATCTGCTGTTATAATTAGGATTGCCACTGTTTCTAAAAAAAAAAGTCAGGTGGAGATAACAGGATGCAGTTACCTGTTTGTTTTAACACATGATGTACCAGGTGCTCTAAATAAATAAAGGGTCAATTTACTAAATAGGGAACTGATAGCCAAGATGCAAACATCAGGCTGAAATAGCTGATTTGGAAAACCAGCCAAGTAGGAAGATTTTTCCAACCCAGCTATTTTATCATTTTTGTAACACGGTTGTCAATTCACCATAACTCTTAATTACAGAGACCCCATATATATTTTTCATGTTCCATGGACAGGGGTAGCCTTCTCATGTGACAACAGCTTCCAGTTAGTGTTACATTTCTTAAGTTTCCAAACCTCAAATTGACCAGAGACACATTATAGCATACTCCTGTGACCTTGTGGCATTCTGTTTCTCTCTATCACTGATCACTGTTACATCAGTCAGTTTCACCGTATAAACATCCTATTTTGTAACCTCTCTGTTCAAGGCGTCATGAGTTTAATAAATTAGAGGTGACACTTTACTACATAACTGTGGCATGCTGTCTAATAAACACATTTTAACACAGTGTAAGTATATCATGGACCCCATTTCCTGGACCAGTAGAAGGCTTCTTAATGGAAACAGTGAATTTTGCTGTGGATATTCAAGCTTGACTCTGGAAGTAACAACCAGGCTCAATTATATTGTTGCATGAATGTGAAATATGTTATGGCCACCATGTAGACAATTTAGTCTGTAGTCATCTTTTATGACTAACGCTGGACTCCTCCTGTCTCTGGTTTATTGCATGGCTAGGGAATTAATATAGGTAACCCAGATTTTTGGAAATAATTTTTGGATTTGTACTGATTGGTCTAGAATTAAGTCATATAGGTAAGGTTAGCTTAACATTATCTAATGGTCAGTCTAGCAGCCATTTGATAGTCCTACAACTATGGTCACTGTATCTTTAGCAGACAATGTGGCCACAAATAATTTCCCCTTCACATTGCTTAGAGAAATAATATTAAAAAAGCATGATATATTTGCCTGTTATTTTGTCCATATTATCAGAATGTATTATAAAGTAAACAAATCTGAGGTTATAATAATCCCACATAACTCATGTACACATTCAACATCCGAGTTTGGAAGTATGTTTGAATTCTCCCCCATTGAAAATAATGAGAAATTAATTGATTAAAGTTTTTTTTTTTTTTCTTGGTCAAATTCCACTTTCAAAAGGAGTAGAATATTAATGAAAAGAAGAAAAAGTAATACAACAAGGGTACATAGTCCTGAATTAGAGGGGTAATAATTTAAAAGTAATATCAGGAAGTATTACTTTACTGAGAGGGTAGTGGATGTATGGAATAGCCTTCCAGCAGTGTAGAGGTAAACATAGTGAATGAGTTTAAGCATGTGTGGGATAGGCACAATGCTAGATATAAGATAGGGCCAGGGACTACAGGGAGTGCAGAATTATTAGGCAAATGAGTATTTTGACCACATCATCCTCTTTATGCATGTTGTCTTACTCCAAGCTGTATAGGCTCGAAAGCCTACTACCAATTAAGCATATTAGGTGATGTGCATCTCTGTAATGAGAAGGGGTGTGGTCTAATGACATCAACACCCTATATCAGGTGTGCATAATTATTAGGCAACTTCCTTTCCTTTGGCAAAATGGGTCAAAAGAAGGACTTGACAGGCTCAGAAAAGTCAAAAATAGTGAGATATCTTGCAGAGGGATGCAGCACTCTTAAAATTGCAAAGCTTCTGAAGCGTGATCATCGAACAATCAAGCATTTCATTCAAAATAGTCAACAGGGTCGCAAGAAGAGTGTGGAAAAACCAAGGCGCAAAATAACTGCCCATGAACTGAGAAAGTCAAGCGTGCAGCTGCCACGATGCCACTTGCCACCTGTTTGGCCATATTTCAGAGCTGCAACATCAATGGAGTGCCCAAAAGCACAAGGTGTGCAATACTCAGAGACATGGCCAAGGTAAGAAAGGCTGAAAGACGACCACCACTGAACAAGACACACAAGCTGAAACGTCAAGACTGGGCCAAGAAATATCTCAAGACTGATTTTTCTAAGGTTTTATGGACTGATGAAATGAGAGTGAGTCTTGATGGGCCAGATGGATGGGCCCATGGCTGGATTGGTAAAGGGCAGAGAGCTCCAGTCCGACTCAGACGCCAGCAAGGTGGAGGTGGAGTACTGGTTTGGGCTGGTTTCATCAATGATGAGCTTGTGGGGCCTTTTCGGGTTGAGGATGGAGTCAAGCTCAACTCCCAGTCCTACTGCCAGTTCCTGGAAGACACCTTCTTCAAGCAGTGGTACAGGAAGAAGTCTGCATCCTTCAAGAAAAACATGATTTTCATGCAGGACAATGCTCCATCACACGCGTCCAAGTACTCCACAGCGTGGCTGGCAAGAAAGAGTATAAAAGAAGAAAATCTAATGACATGGCCTCCTTGTTCACCTGATCTGAACCCCATTGAGAACCTGTGGTCCATCATCAAATGTGAGATTTACAAGGAGGGAAAACAGTACACCTCTCTGAACAGTGTCTGGGAGGCTGTGGTTGCTGCTGCACGCAATGTTGATGGTGAACAGATCAAAACACTGACAGAATCCATGGATGGCAGGCTTTTGAGTGTCCTTGCAAAGAAAGGTGGCTATATTGGTCACTGATTTGTTTTTGTTTTGTTTTTGAATGTCAGAAATGTATATTTGTGAATGTTGAGATGTTATATTGGTTTCACTGGTAAAAATAAATAATTGAAATGGGTATATATTTGTTTTTTGTTAAGTTGCCTAATAATTATGCACAGTAATAGTCACCTGCACACACAGATATCCCCCTAAAATAGCTAAAACTAAAAACAAACTAAAAACTACTTCCAAAAATATTCAGCTTTGATATTAATGAGTTTTTTGGGTTCATTGAGAACATGGTTGTTGTTCAATAATAAAATTAATCCTCAAAAATACAACTTGCCTAATAATTCTGCACTCCCTGTAATGCAAATATTTAGAAAATTGGGCAAACTAGCTGTGCCAAATGGTTCTTATCTGGCGACACATTCTATGTTTCTCTGAGTTTCGAGATCAAATTTGACTTGACTCAAAATACTTTTTTTTCCCGAATTTGACCTCCAAACTCAGATGTCGAATGTGTACATGAGTATGTGTGATTATTTAACAGGGGAGGATGCAAAACAACTTTTTTTTACCTAAGTAAAATTGTACCTCCTCTGTTTTTGTAAGTCAAACTTGGATGCCAAATTTGGAGGTCTAAAAAAATGGTAGTGTTTTTCCCCCCACAAGCAATAATGGGACCTGTCAGTATTAGAGTAGGCGAGTTGAAAGAAGTGATTTTTAGCTAAGTCAAATTTGAAAGTTTTAGTGAATACCAATGATGTATGCTTTCTATGGAATGCTAAGGTGAGATGGGAGTTCAAACAGGGTTGAGTCGGATGCCGAAATATTCTTTATTTCTATGGAAACTAAGTCAAATTTGACCTCCTCCTAACAAATTAGAATTTTAGTGCATAGCTCTATTATTTATTATATCGCTAAATCTAGTATTTTAACAAATCATTTCGAAAGTGTCTTGCCTAATGGATTTTGTTATACATAATTGATGCAGTCTAAGAAGTTGCAAATCCTTTTACCAAAATACTATACTTATCAAGGTACAACATTAATATAAACAAGGAAAATGATGGTTTGTTTGGCCAAAGGAAGTCTAAGCAGTGTTACTCCAGAGGCACAAAATATCAGTAAATCGGGGTTCTGCTTTAAGGGAGCTTCAAATTCCAGAATCTCCATGTTTCCTGAATAGGTTTAGTTTATTTCTCTTATTATTATCACTGGTTACCAACAAACTAAAGATATAAGTACAGTTTATCTAAAATAAACGTTGGCATCCATTCATGTACCAGGCATTTTCAAACATTGTTCTTTCTTCTAAGGCGGTGTTTCTGGCATTGTCCAGTCACCAGTCTGGTTGCTTCCTTATTATATTTGGACGTCTTTCCATTTTCCCTGTGGTTTTTGTGGTGGCTGCGATCAAGCAGTGTGGTCCCTGTGCACGCTAGAATGGACTGTTTGATTTGGTGCCAGGCCCCTGGTTTTGCAAGGAGGCCAAATACAATGTACTTCAAACTCAGCCTGTCTACCTAACTCCTGTCTCCTTGAGACATTAGCTGTGGTTTTACATCACTGTTAAAACACTTTATTTGCTCACCAATACAATTCTTACCACAGATCTGGAAACCAATCTTCTCATATAAAAAATTAATCAATGTTTGGACACTATGCAACAGACTTTTTTTTAAAAAGAAAAATCTATTTTATTGCCTAAATTAGATAATGTTTCTGTTTCTTTTCATCTGAGACACACACAAAAAAAAATGGGTGCGTACATAAAATAGGTTCATGAAACTGTGAGATAAAACACAAGTTTCTGTCAACAACTTTGAAATAATACAGGGGGGGGTTACAAACAATTTGCAACTTCAAGAGAGTGTCATGACATAAAAGGTGAGTTTAGCAGTGTTAAAAAGAGGGGTTTTGCAAAGTGCTGTCCAACAAGTGGAGGATCACATACTATGTTTGGGGCATTATTAATTTCATGAGGTAATACAATGGAAACCTATGAGTTTTATTAGAAAGGCACACATAAACACTTGGGGGCCATATCTGACTAGTTGGTACAAAAAAAACAACAACAACCTTCAATAGCCCAATTCAAAAACATAGTATACAAAGTATAGATTTTGATAGCCAGGCGCCCTTATAAATTATTTCTACTTTTATCGGCTAACTCTTTCAGGTATTAACTACCCGTTCAGTAAAGTGCTTTTTTCTTCTTATAATCATAATTTATAATACTGTTAAACTGATTACTTTTTGTTCATCAACATAGTTTAATTGCTTAACTTATCTTCTCTTTAATTCCCTTCTTTTTGTCATGGTGGAAAGGGTGTTTACTTCTTAGTGGAGATAAATGGCTGTAGCCCATCAGATATATAATTTTATAGCTGGTAGAAGAGTGTGACTGGAAAATTAATAAGGCTTACTAATACAGTACACCAACAACTAACTATTAAGACTATCAATGGTACCAAAGTGTTTTTTGCTCTTTCTTGACTCTACCCACACACAACAACAATCCTCTAACTCTCACCAGTTAGACTAAAAGTCTTTTTGGCTCTATTTCTATCATTTCTTCTATAATAATATCAGATCCGCACTCACTTGTATTTCATGGGGTAATTGAGAAGGACTACACCCAGTCCTTTAAACATATACATAATGACACAATGAAATTGTGGTATATTATCCATTTTACAAATATATAAATTTTCATTGAAAAAGATGAATGGTGTAATTTTTGTAAAAATAGATTAAAAATGTGTTACTTCTTTATTTCCCTCCCCAGCAGTGTTCTCTGCATGGAGTAGTATGCAGCCACTTCATTCCCTTTCATTCTATGCGTACAGAAGCATAGTGGATAACTGATGTGCATAGTATTGTAACTGAGGTGCTCACACTGGGGCCATGTCTAAATCAAAGAACATTCACTCTGGCTTTTCCCTTCCAACTCACACTGTTGATAGCTTATGACTAAGCGCTAGAAGCGCAAAACGCGTCAAGCTTATATTTATCTCTTTTGCATCCCCACTCCCTGCTGTGTGCGATTACTTATGCACTTTGGATATTTTATCAATTAAATTATTTTCTTTTTTTGCCTACACTCTTCATCTCGTGAGTGCCATTTTTTTGCTCCCTTTCTCCCTTCCTATTCCCTCCCCATGCCAAAAAGATTGAATAGGTATATTTTAATCATTCAAATTTGCTTCTATTTAATTAATCTGTGTAAAAAAAAAAAAAAAAAGTTAAAATACCACTACAGTTTAGTTACACACATTCATTAAATAAAATGGAATTGTGATGATTAAAATACACCAATTCCACCTTTCCCTTTGGCCTCACATGGCTCTCTACAGAGGGAGTAAATGCATTTTGATTTTGCAATGCTATTCAGATTAAATGGCAGTCACTGTGCACGTGTGAACGTATCTTACCCTTCTCCTTCAAACCTATTAATCAAGTCCATACACACTGGGAAGTATTCATTAAAAGGTGAGTTGAACATTCCATCTCACCAATTTAGCCATACCTTGTCCAGGGACAAACATGTTTAGTTCCCATTCTAAGTGATCTAACCAAGATTGTCTCTGCACGATATGTAGATATGAAATGTTTATGTTCTCCCAACTCACCTGCTACTCAGCTCAACTCATAATATAGAGAATACAAAGTCTTTGTCCATTTTTCAAACGTCTACTGTGGCAAAGCAGGAAAAACACAAGACTGGATCATTTTTAACTTTAAAATAACTTTGAAACCAGTTTTTTTTTTTTTACCGCTTCAAGAAAATAGGCATATGAATGACTTTGGCTGTACTTAGCCATTTTCTTCCATCCCCAGCTAGTTCAGATTCGTATTAGTGTTTTCTCTGCCAAGAGACTAACATCCAATATAACTTGTAACAAATACGTTTTTTCAATCCTGACACTTTTTACAACAGCATTGTCTATCTAATACCTATTTAGACAGAAGGTTGAAAATGATGGGATACAGCCTATTTTAACCACTGTTAATATGAGCGAGTTTCCTGAGATTATGCTACTTGGGTTTCTTTTAATAATCTACACATATAGTGAAATTGTGATTCTGCCTGCTGGGAGCCATTCAGTACCTTGTTATACGCAGGAAGAAAAGCATGTTGGGCAGGTTTCTTAGAACTATGTTGCCAGCACCTGGATTTAATAGCAAAGCATTGCTCCAACAGTTTTCATTTCCCCATTTGGTACGCGCACATTTTCGACAGTACTGATGCTGTCAACAGCAATCAGTAGTTTGTATGGAAAATACTTATTTATGTATATATATTTGGGGGTTTGGAATCCATTCAACAAATTGTGATTATGGAGGCAACTGTCATGTGATATTCTGCTCCATAGACCTGCTTCAGATTATCATTATTCTTAGTAGTGGGAATCTGAAGAGAACCATGGTGAATAGAGAAAAATGCAAATATAAATCCACGGACACACCCAATTGGTAAGAATATTCTCCAGCAAATTGGCAAATAGAATATTATTGCTCAAATTGGACTATAGAACGATCATTTATGAATGATCCAAAAATACATTTATTAAACAGTTTTCACTTTGGCAATGGTGTATGTATGGCGAAATCGGTCAGGAGTTCAGCATTTTTTGTAATTGCTGGATAATAAATTGAGTGCTTCAAAAGAATAGTGTTCTATGAAGCCAAAACAGGTTTAAGCAAGGTAATAATTTATTTCCTGTGCGTTATAATTGGATATATATATTGCAAGCTTTCTATCAAAGGGGTGAGTTGAACCAAACAAAACTATACTGCTCATGGACGCATTTGTGTTGCAGGTGCATTTTTGGATGAAGGAAAATACCAATGGCACAACACTGGCTAGGGGAGAATAATGCTGTCCATTCCAGGAGATGTGCTGTCCTTACCCCCCTCATAATGAACATATAGACCATTAATAACGTCTGTTACAAGTAAAATGTTATTTTTTTAAATTAGCAGGTGTCCCCAGAGCCCTTATCTATATGTGAAGAGCTGTCCTTACCTTTGTTATCTAATCCAGCTTCCAACGAGAGTGTAGGAGGTCAATCAAGGTCACTGATTGATGTCATCAACCTCCAAACTGTGTGTGCAGTGTGTTAAGCTGTAATGAAATGTTAATAAGGTCGATTCTCTCTCTGCTCATCTTTCCCATCTGCTGGGCCGTGAGATGGGAAGATAATGAAATTATAGCACAGTGGAGCTGGGGGGTTCTACTCTCCAACTCCACTGATGCTGTAGTAACATGCGCTGTTGACTGAGCATCACTGATGTGAATATTAAGTCAAATGTGGTCATTCATTTCCATCAACCAAGTGCTAACTGAAAGCTGTGTTAGTCACTATCACAAATAATACCAAAAGTGTAAGACCCAGTCTCACCCTCCAAATACAGTACCTCACTAACAGTATTTCACATGCGTCAATTCCAATGCATACTGAGGAGAAAGGCGAGGCTCACCCGCATAATTGTTAATGGATACGGAAATAGACAGTGTCCTTACAAGTACACTAGTGTCTGTTACAAACTCAGGGAAGTTTCATAGAACAGCATTAAACGGTTAATTACAAACTCCTGTAGATATTCACCATGAACAATGTGAGTAGGAACAAGATTATGTGTAGCTTTGTTGCATTTTCGATCTCCTGTAGCCCTTTCTCCAAGCATTTATACTCACTGCTACCAAGGGGTCCACTAGGGACACCAATCTTTGCCACTGAACCACACTACCAGGTTACTACACACCCAGCAATACACCAACTCTTCCTGTTCTTTTTCCAGAGAATAACTTTTATTCGGATAATGCCCAGGACAGATAAAAGTATAAGCAGTAAACCACTGAGTTACTGTTATGCTCAGCGAGAAAAACTGGAACAGAGGAGTGGAAAACCACACAGATATTAGGAAAAACTCTGAGATCTGTAGCAGAGTTGTTCCCCTTGCAGCTACCTTTGCCCAGGGGTTGATCCCCAGGATGCAAGCAGCCGAGGATCTTGCTGACGATCTGTCTGGAATCTTGAGATATACCAATAACCAACTGCAACAGACAGGAGAATGGACAATATGGAAGCCAATGTCAGTCCACAGGGGAAAACAGATCAGCAAAGTAATATGCTGAGTCAGGAAACCAGAAGTGACCATAAAGAGAAACAGAAGAAGACAGGAATCACGATAAGGACACAGATATCAGACTATCCAAGGTTGAACTGCAAATGATTCTCACTCATCTGTATTGACCCATTTTATAAGTAAATTGCCTCCTGGTTAGGAAACTACTGCAAACTGCTAGGCCTCTTTAGATTAAACACCATTTGAATGTATTGTATGTGTATATCTACTAGAGTTTTCATGAAGGTGGCAGACTTTTCAGAGGTGGTAATATATGATTGGCTGTAACAGGGGAAACTTCTGAAAATCTCCAGTACCTTACAGAAGAACTTTCCAGAACTCTGCAGGACAATTAACTCTTATATAAAACTGTGTGGTAAATGGCAAATGCATATACAAACATCTATATACAATACACACATATCACACTAAACAATCTTGTAGGTTTGGGGACTCTATCCCCCATCATTGGTAAACAAAAAAAATATTTAATTTCAGTCATATGGTAATCCCATAACCAGGGGCATATGTAGTAACCTGCCATGACAGGTTATTGCATATAAATGCAAATTCCATTATAGTTAACATTTCAAAGGTTCATGATGTGATCACTCCCCACCTTATGCAATCTTTAAAGTATCCAAAAAAAAATCATATTTAAGACGTTAAAAAAAAAAACATTGGCTGCACAGAAAGAAAAGACACCATAATTGAACATATACATATATACACCAAAATATATAATTGCAGAAATTTCACATAAAGTATTCACATTTGCAATGTCATCATATCAGTTATCACTCTATCTGATAATATCTACATCATAATATGTGATATTCTGTGCATAAATGTGCATGTGATGAAATAATCAGGATATCTGATATTCCTCTAGGTGTTTCAACCATTATTATTAGCAATCTGCTTTTAGTACTGGCCTTAATGTGGTATGGAAATTTCCAAACTTACTCTGGGAATTCACTTTAGTCCTAGCATTTAATAAAGTCTCTTCTTACACCCTGGGGCTGTCGACAAGCTGGGCCCTCAGTACTGGATCTTGCTGTTCTCAAAGCATCCATTAAAGCAGACAATGGAACATTGGCTCTAGACATGTGTTCTTTATAATTTTCCACAGGTAAGAAAATAATACCTGCCATACTATGGAAGAAAATATGTTTAACTGCGTGGCTTTTTGAGATGGAAAACATAATTATAATATTGTAAAATTGCGAGTGTGTGGGTAATGACAAAGAAGAACATGTCCTATAAGATCTCAGTAATATGAGTTCTATACACTAGAGAAAGAGTTCCCCATACAGAGAGTTGGCTAGTTTGGTAGTAGCCAAATTATTGTTCTTCACATCAAGTGTCCGGCTTATGAATATATATAAAATCTTTGGCCTGTAAAATAGCATCATATCTTCATAATAAGTGGTTTAGCATTTCTTAATCTTGTTGGTAGGCACTGGAGGGAAACATAAATCAATGTAAATCTTTCCAGTATCTCTAAATCATTGTTTATGCTGGCTTTGTGCCAGACGTGTATAAGTAATACCACTAATAGCACTCTGAGGAAAAATTTCCCTCCATTCTACACAGGCATGGCTGCAAAGGCAATTATATTGTTTAGTCGAACTGGAGATTTCCTCCATATAAGCTAGGCCATTCAAGCCAAATCATAACTTAAAGAACATCTCCATTTCATTTCTAAATATTGTTACATTAAGTTAAATATTTATAATTTACTGGAATTTATTTTGTAGCAGCGTTTTAAGAATTTTCAGAAGAACAACACTAAAAAAACAACAACTGTGTATGTTTGTTAAGACCTCATAATACCTCACATGGCACTGATTCATTTTATAATTGATGCCAGAACGGACATTTTTATAAGGTTACCAGATAAACCTTTTTTTTCAATGGCCGATTGTAGAATTTACCTGTGTTCACAGAGAAGCATATTAATGAAGGTGGTATGTAAAAGTTACACGTGTCCTAGAAAAATGGCCGATATAGCAATCCTCACTACGTTGCATGGCATTCTGGAGACTATTTCCCCTTATATTATAACATTCTGCCATTCTGCTTTAGTTCTATTGTGTATTCAAGCAAATTACGGCAATAGGTAAAAACAATGCATTAACAATTAATTAATCTTACATTAACACCACCTACCATTTGCATCCAAGCATACATCTGTATAGTCCGCCATTTTGTTAGCAACCCATATAACTTTTACATGCTAACCTAAAGAATGTATAATTCACTTGGGTTTACGGGTAAACTAATTATCTTATTGTATTACTTTCTACAGGCTCTTCTGTATTATTAATTAATTGGTTTCCATTGGACACAAATGCATTTAAAAGTTTACCTGTGCCCTGCATAACATTAACTGACCTCTAGATTTACACCTGGCGAGGGAACAAACTGCAGATATATTTATGTACATATTGAAAGCATAGTTACCAAATTAGATACTTTGATTGTTGCAATGGGCTAGGCTCTAATGCTCGAGAACTGTGAGGGAGGATCTGCAAAAGCTACAAAATCTGTTTCATAAGTAAATTGAATATATTTATAATACAGATATTAAACAATTCACCCATGGCCACCATATAAATAACCGCTAACCTAATTAACTATACATAGAAGTGTCTCTTACTCCTGTACCATGACCAAAGGTAAACCAAAGTTTATCAATACAAATAAGAAGGGAATGACACAATATCAGAATATATAAAAATATACCTTTTATTTAATAATATTAAAAATATACTATCATATTACATATTTTGAATATAGACACCAACACTGTCAAACAATTTGTTTTTAATTTACTAGCCAAAAAATAGGATGGCGGGGAGGGCAGATTGAATAAATGTAGAATTCAGAAATTTGGGCTAAAATATACATTCTCCTGCAGTTAAAAGAATTAAAATACCTAACTTTTTATGCTGAGAAAATGAAAGTATCTCAAGCCAAGCCGACGAAAACTAAAATGACTTATTGCAATTGATTAAATTCTGTATCATCTATGCATTAGTCGAATGTCTGCATCATGTCAAGGAAGACCACATCAGTAGGAAGCTTCTCTGTTTTGTTTATGTAACTGGAGGTGGCATTTGTATTGCAGAAGGCTGTTTTTAATATTGTACCCCCTCTGAAGGAACATGATTTCATTTTCACTCGCTGATTTGTCTTTCAATGGGTTTTTTTATGTAGAGGAAAAAAAGTTTCTGAGAAATCCATCATTCAATGCTCAGGAGAGACCTGAAGTGTTTATAAGTATCAGATGTGTAAGTGTCATGAACTCATTGTGACCTATACATTAGTTGCCCGAAGCTGGCAAAACTGAAGAGAAAAGTGCGATTGAGTTAAAGAAACATAATCAAACTATTGGCCCAGCTTCTGCATTTAGATGACTAAACTATGATTTGTCCTCACTTCTGCCACATTACTATGTTAAATGCCAAATCAAATGATCTTTGCACTGTATTGTGTCTATGTCATGGGGAGTTGAGGTACCATAATAGAGGCATTTTGATTCCCACTGTCTAATGACACATTATATGGCTCTGGAAACAATCCAAAACGTGGGGCAGGCCCCGGGGAATCTGGGTATTCAAATGTAAATATGCACAGTGAATGTAATGGTTATTTTCTGCTCATTGAATGCACTGCTACTGAGTAGTTTAATCATTATATAATTATATAGGGCATGAATTGCATTAACATCAGAACTTGAAGGTGTCCAAAATCCAAATATTGTTCAAAGAGTTAAAATATCTTGATACTCTTGTGCCTCATTTCAAGACTATTGTTAAAGTATTTCTGTGTCCACAGATTTAGACATTTTTTAATGAGATGAAGTTTAATAACCACATAACTCAGTGGGTCTTCTATCTAGTGAAAAGTAAATATTAAATTGATATGATGTATTAAGAGATGCATGTGTGAACAATAATTTAAACATTTCATCAGTAGGACGTTACACAAAATGATTTACTGGTCTGGGGAATGGTTTATTTAAATAGGAGGTTGCCATGAGTAGTTCTAGGATTGGGGGGGGGCACTACTTAAAAAGCAAATGGGGGCCCATTGTCAGCTATTTGCCCCCTAAGAAAACCCTAAGAAAATGGGTGACTGTTGCTCAATCCATTTATATGTTAGCGACAACACTTTTGGTTGGGATTATACTTTTCTTACATAATTTATGTACTACACATTTCCTGGTTTAGATTGTTTATTTATTTGTGCCCTATGATTTCTTTTGGTTGTAAGGTTTGTATATTTGGCTCTGGTTTCTATTGTTGTATGGAGCTGTATAATTTGATTCAGAATTCTGCCCCATGAAATCATAAAAAGAGCAAAGTAGATCAATCAGAGCTTTCCACCTGGGGGAGGGGGTTGAACTGCCCCATGTGGGGGGGGTGGGGGGGGTGGTTGTCTCCATGGACAGCATGCGTATTCATAGCGGTAATCTGAATATTCTTTATTGTTCACTTAACAGATAAAAGGGTTATTTCAGGGAAAGAAACAAGCAGAAACAGAGAGCGGGTCCTTGAAGAGCCATTGGGTCATGCTAACAGGGGGGAGTATGAGAGTTTGATGAAAATCCCCTGACATATTTCAGTTTACTACAAGGTATAGTAATAGAGGTGGCAATGCTAATTTGGACTATTCTTAGCGATAAACCCCAGTGTCCCATGTTCCTGACATTTCAGTTCACCATCTCAGAAAACAAAGTTTTCCATCGTTTTTTTTTTTTTTCCTCCAGTGGTTGTCTAAGGACACAAATATGTCCGCTGGCAACTACACACATTGAAACAATGTGCCTCTATTTCATTGTCTCATCCACACTGATGATGTCAGTCCATAAGATTAATATCTTCTGACTGTGAGAAGTAAATTTGATATCTATTAAACTATGAACTCCAGGAGGCATGGATTGGTGTTTTTATTCCAGGATAACTCATATTTAAATTCTCTCAAAGAAAAATCAGAAAAATGCATTGCTGTTTCTGTTTTGGAATCATTTATGAAATGACCTTTTCTTACTAAATTCCGTATTTGGCAAATCAGTTTTGGGGCCACATTATTAAACTTAATAACAGGGGCTGTCTTGCAGAGGAATCCTTAATTTTCATTTGGTAACATAAGTCGATGGAGGAAAAGCTTAAGAACAAATGTGTCTGGACAGTTTTAAGAATCCTATAAAGTGCAAATCCGCTATGCTTTAGAGCTACTATTATAACGTATACATTTTTAATTTGGTCAGCCAAACATTAGCTACATATGAAAGGAAGTAAGTGGTAGAGTTTTTATATATGTTAGGTGCACATTTGGCTGTATAACAGTATAACCATTGTGGAGCAATTCACCGAGGAGGTAATAATCTAATTTATTAGTACATGAGGAATGGTTAGATAAAGTTACACATTGGAGGTCGTAATGGTCTTTTAAAATGTATTGGGAATTTTTTGGAAAAAAAGTAGCTTTTGCCAGCTGAGAGCAGTCTAACATAAGCTTTCCCAGGTTTATACCTCATCAATTTTTCATATAGTATTAAGTGAAGATCCACTATGTTTCTGCTACTTTGTGCCAGGAGTACATTCATGTCCCGAATCTACACAGCTCCTACAGAAATAGTTTGTTTGTTATCCCGAAAACTAATCTTGTTTTATGCAGATGGTGGGAGAAGGGAATTAGACTTGATATATTAAGATGGACGGATGAAAAACAGGAGCCAAAAAGATTAGCTGAGATCACTCCTCTATAAATTCAACTAAGATTTTATTATTTCTTTGTTTTCCATACTATAAATGGCAAACATTGCTTTTCCACTATGGGGGAAAAAAAGAGCTAGATGAATAAAAATAGTTATAACATATGGTATCATTATCGTGGTCAAGAAACACAATTATTACTCGTCGTTCACTCAGCTACCCAACCATAATAAAAAAGAAGTTGGGCTATTCCTAAACGTATACAAAGAAAAGGAGGTAGTTCACTTGCCAAGTTATGGGAATAATACTAGATTATTCAAATTGTGTTAATTGAGCACTCCAAGCTTGTTACAGATGTAACGCCTTGGCGTCCCAGCCAAACATCAAAATATAAATTGAAAAGGAGGTGGGCTAAACACCTTACTGGAAGGAATACACAGGGAGAATAATATCTGTAAAAGTTGATTATTGATCCTTGTTTCAATCACCATTACATCAATAACCAGATGCAGACATCCACCATAAATGACAGAGAAAGACCCCCAAAGTAGGGGGGTAAAATGCCAGGCGCATTTCGCAGTGCTAAATCTTTGGCCATTTATGGTAAATATCCGCATCTGGTGATTAATGCAATGCTGCTCATGGAAAGATCAATAAACAAATACTTTTTAACTTTTGCAGATACTATTTTTTCTGTGTATTTCTTCCAGCAAGGATTTTAGTCCACCACCTTTACTTTGCATATTTTGATGTTTGAGGGCTTCCTTCTGTAACGAGCACAAAGTGCTCTATTATGTTCTACTATTATTCATATATTCAGTAAAAGTGAACTACAAAGATCAGGCATTAAATGTAGATTTTGAAAAATAGGCAAGTTGAGAAAGTATCCCAGCTTACTTATTAACTTGTGATTTTTTCAGTTCACTTGTCAGGCCATTTTTTAGTGAATAGATCCCATAGTGTAGCACATAACGGTATTTCTACTAATCAATTAGTTTCTACTAACCTGAATTATAATTTATTAAGTGATAACCATGGGCTATACTTTAATATAATTGCTGACAATATGTACTCTTGTGAAATGTTTGCAGGAGCAAAGCCACCATCAGAAACTGTGGGGCTCAATTATAACAAAATTGTTAAGAGCTGTAAGGAGGATCTAGTACCCCATATATATTGATGGTGTAACACCCTTACCTGATCCTCGTTGCGCTTCTCCCCGCGTTCGTTGCAATCATACTTCTGAAAAAATGGTGAGGGTGTGCAAACTTTAGAACAAGAAATTGATTGACTTATCGTATTTGTCTGATATTTGGCTGATATGCATCATCAACATACAACAGATACAAGACATGGCATAGGCTGTTTCTTTAAAAACCTTCCCTCTTTAATGACAATATTCCCCCAGAGTGATTTCACTCACATGTAGGAGAGCCTATCAATCCAGGCTCAGGGTTATGAGTATGGGTTAAATGGCCCACAGGTATATCAATGGTTCAGCAGAATGAAAGTAAGCATTGGTTTTACAGGCAGGTAGGTGACGAGATCAAGAAAAAAATGAAATCATACTTACCTAACTCCATGCAGCTCCCATCTTTGTCCCACGAGGCCATCTTTCCAGAGTCCAGTAACCAACAAAATGGCCGCACGGCACCCAATGCGCATTGCTTGTGATAGGTAATTCGGTGCCTGTTATTAGTTCCCTGGCGATTCTTGTGTTATTGACTCCTGTATTCCTGACCCGGCTTGCCTGACCATTCTTGATCCTGAATCCTGTGTACCAGACTCTCGGCTTTCCCTTGTTTATCCCGTTCTCTGTAATCCTGACCTGGCTTCCATTCTAATTCCTCTTGTTGGTGTCTCCAGTGGCTGTGTGTTCAGCTGTTCCATCCTCAGAACCAGTAGCTGTATGTATCCAGTGTTCCCGAACCAGTACAGTTATATGTTCAATACCAAAGTTTGTGGATAAATATGTGTCTCAGAACCAGTGTCTGTGTGATTTTCAAGTCTTCAATACCAGTAGCTGTATATTATCCAGTGTTCCAGTGTTAATGATAAGGACAATGTGGTAGAGTTGTAGGGAATTATCAAATGACATGGATCACTCTATTTGGGACTTCAAATAAACCTTCAATAACAGTCATCATCTTTAAAGGCACACTACCACTTACATAAGATGTAACTAGATTACCTGTGTATTTAAAACAAACACATATGTCACAGTTTTTTTTTCTCTATGTTTGAATTAATTGCATATAACTGGAAAAATAAAATTAGATCCAATTGGATACAGCATCCATTTTGAGAATCTTACCCATTATGCAGCATTCTCCAAAATCTTCCAGCGAGTCTCACTTTACAATTGTGGCCAAACACTGCATGATGATGTCATAAGATACTCCCCTGCTCTCTTACTGGCTCCTGTGCATCATAATGGGCAGGACTAGGTGGCTGTGTGCAACCTTTTTAACATGCCTTCCAACACAAGAGAAGTGGCGGTGCCTAGTCACACTTGTTTAGTAAAATAAACTCACATAACAAAAACAAAAGACATTTCTGCAATCAACATTGCAAAATAAAAAATAAAACACCCTTTTCATATTTTGGTGGGAGTGTCCCTTTAAATGCTTTTGGGACCATTTACAACTTTGGAAACTTTATAAAACAAATCTAACAAGAAGTATTGTCCATTAATTTGTTATGGTTATGGGGACTATAGTATTGTAGTAATTAGTAAGGTCCTTTACACTTATAGTGGTCTAGTTGTGTCTAGTTTTGTTTGAATGGTGGACTGTTATGACATCTTTAATAATGTACATAGTAAATGTGGGTCACTTACTGGTGTTCAGTAAGGAGATTTTAATACAAAATACTTTGGGTGCTGTTATTTGTCACAATATTATACTTATATGAGTCTTTAATAAATAAATGTATGATATATAGCACTCTTTGAGTTCTGTTCTAAGGTCTATTTGGATTGCTTTGTTTTAGTTCACTGGACCAACCCTGAAATTCTTGTAGGACTACAGATTGTAATGTCAGAAAGATATATGAAGAGGGAATATATATGTATATAGACATATACTTATATATCATATGGATAGAGATGGACAGATGGATGGACAGACATAGAGACAGACAGATAAAAGCGAGAGCATATCCCAAGCAGACAATCTAAAAATGCTTGTGTCAGCGGCACACTTTAAAGTTTACCGAGGGTTTTATTTATGTATGCATTGTAATGCACAGGTTACCATAGCAACACCATGTTTTGCTAAATCATGTTTTATGAACACGGAAGAGATAAAAGGCTTATCAACAGCCAGACGCT
The DNA here is from genome assembly GCA_036172795.1 of Pelodytes ibericus. NCBI lineage: Eukaryota > Metazoa > Chordata > Amphibia > Anura > Pelodytidae > Pelodytes > Pelodytes ibericus. The sequence continues at coordinate 60,385,666 of CM069860.1, forward strand.
TGTGAAAACGTATATGTTTTGGCTGAAGCTGAGAAGAGTCTGTCTGTCACATTCACCAATCAATAAAACAGGATAGTAAATAAAAGGTTCCAAGTCTACGAGCTGCGTGTGATCTTGTTTTGTCGGATGTGTTAAAATAAGTGAAATGAAAGTCTCAGAGGGTTAATATTTAATCTGTATCTTTGAAAATGAATAGACTGTGTAACAGATACTTTACATCACTATGCATTGTCAAGAAAAAAAAACACTTGTATCTACGTTGTCTCAATAAATTCTATTTTTACCCACAGGTAAAGCATCATTCTTAATGGTGTTCACCAAAGTAGCATTTAAAATGATAATGTTTAGCAAATGCAAAGCTCAAGGGGAAATTGTGCCTCGGCAGGACTTTATCACCCTAAACATTGTTTATACTGTGAATGTAGAGAATACAAAATGATGAAAAATGATCTATAAATTGTGTTCGCACAATTGCAAACAATTGCATACATTTTGAGAACATTGGAGGTCATATACAAATGCAGCGTGCACGCTTATGTATAATCCAGACTCCCAACACGTTTTGGTAGACTGCGCTGCTGCAACCGGTTATGTACTTTCCGCAGCCATTGTATAAAAAAATCAGGTACTGAAAATTGCTTGATTAGTGTCAGGGCGCACTGGAATGTATCAGGATTTGTAAAAAAAGGTACAATCACCATTTTTACCTTCCCCAACAATTTACAGTGCAGATGGTTTTATACCTGGCTCTTATATGTTTTAAATGTGTCTGTGGTGTATACAGCTGATGAAATCACCTTTTTTTCTGGAGATGCATATTGCACAATTACTCTTTTGCATATCAAGCCGCAGGTGATGTTATAAACAGGAGACTCAACAGGTACAATTAAAAACATATAATTTTCTTATGTACTCATTTGTATGCAATTCTACTAACACAATATCCAGATAATTTTCATAATTTTTTATCCTCTACATTTACAGCATAAGCAATAGTTAGATTGTCAGAGTCCCTTTAAATGTGTCTGCACTGTCTCTGGTGTATAACACCATCTTGTGGCATGATATGCAAATTACACCTACTCCTTTAAAGTACTAATTTGCATATGAAGTCAGAACATGATGTCATAGACCATAGACAGCTCAGTTTGGTTTTGCTTTATCTTTTTGCTTACTCCTTTTTTTGGCTTTATTATTTTTTACTTTCTCTTTTTACATTGTTTATGTTTTATTAAAAAAAAAAAACAATTCCTGAGACCCCCTTCTTTAGCTTTGCTGCTGCTATTTACTTTGATTAGAGTTGCTCCTCTGAAGATAATAATTGTTTTGATTAATTCGAAAAACTATTTGTTCACATAACCCTTTTCTGTGCAGTCCTACTTCAAGGAAGCAAGGGTTAAACAAGGTTTAATGTTCCTTAAATGATCAAAATTTGCTTTTCTTTCAAAAACAAGGACCCCAAACTGTTGAACGGTAATGTATATATGGGAATTCTCAAACTTTCAGTAAGGTTGCTAAATGGCTTATGGGACACATATGTTGTTTTTATATATTAATGTAATATATCATATATATCTATTTATTGTAATTATTGATATATTTTTTATTTTATTTATTTTACTTGATTGGAAAAACATGTATATGATGCCATGCCTTCTCTGCTTTCAGTTATATGGGGTTGTTTTTTAATAGGTACAGATGTATATAAGCAGGCAAATAGATATATAGACAAATAGACAGATAGCTACATAGATATAGACAGACATATGGGTGTACGAATAGGCAGTTAAACAAACATATAGAGTGAACACAGATGGGTAAACAAATAGACACACACATACATACAGAGCAATATTTTCAAACAAATTGTCCTTCTGTTTGATTAAAAATATATTTGGTGTTTAATCCATCTTTAAGTTACACCGTACAATATTAGTTATGATTAAAATGTAACTTATTTTTTAAATTAAAATAAAAAGATTATATTCTTACATTCCGCAGTGAAACATTAACCTCTTACTTTAATCCATAGGTTTTATTATCAAATTTCAGTCTCATAACTATTATTTGTAAATATATTATCTGTAAGCTGCCCTTTCGTTTTGGCATGGCATCTTTGACTTGCCTCATAATATTTCCAAAATGCAGTGTGGAACTGAATAAGTCTCTTTTCAAAGTCATGTCCCAGATGATTAGGTATACTTTCTTCTCACATACTTGATTTCATCAATTGTTCCTTCAATGTTCAAACATTTTTCAAAACACCACATTCCTTTGAGTTTTGAGATATAATGTTCCACTCTACCTCTGATGCACAAGCCATGTCCAAACAAATGTATGTTTTGAAATCCAGTAACTGCTACTTTCAATGACCCATAGTCCGGATATATATATATATACCTACACACAGCAAATCTGATTATCCCAGTCCACTGCTCCTGCTGCCTTCTTTTTTGGTTGGTATGTACCCTCTGGTTTTTAACATTAGGCTTTGGTTCTAGCCCAGAGGCCTTACTGATGAAGATTAGCCTAGCCTGTATGTACCTTGTGTCATTGAACACCACAACCAGATGCTATCACAGCTTAAAAAATGTTTTACTTAAATCATGCCAGGAAGGGAAGATCCAGACTTTCTTTATATACCACACTTACATACATACCATAAACTTTCAAAATGAGCTGAACCTGGCAAGCTCTAAAAAACGTGCCCTTTAAAAGCCTATACAAAGATTGTAAGTAGCAGGTTATGATGTATGGGCATCAACTGTTGCTAATCTGTGGCAACAGGCTTCTTAGAACTTAATTTAGTCACATTTATGAAAACCAGTAGCAAAGTTATTTAACAAAATTTCAGGGACCAGCGATGAGATTCATATACTTTGTCATAGCCCAGCCATTCAAATAATGAACAGAATAATTGTGGTGGGTGTTAAGGCAGTGAACATATCACTCATCGGTGTATAGTCATGCATATGCAACAGAAGCAAATACTCTCCCATTACATTTACTATCTTGGTAAGGTTCCACACTGAACCCCTGCTGGCTTCCGTTACTGCCCATATCATGTGACAGAGTGGGGTGACGATGTCATGGATAGGGAGAAGTTGACATGAACAGGCATTAATCAGGATATTAGTTTGATGCATGCAGCTATTTAATACAGTATATTAGGGATTGAGAAGCTCAGATATTCTCAAATCAGTATACAATGTGATGATGTGAGTTTCAAACAGTGGCCATTTTACCCTCACCGTTCCTCAGAATGCATGCTTAAATTTCCCACCTAAAGTTGCTTCAGCATGGTTTTCAGTGGTTGTTTCTGAAATGGAGAACAACTACTTGAAATACTCTGTTATAACCAACCTAAGAGTCTAATAAAGCACAGGGTATGGAGTCAGTGGTGTATCTTGATTTTGTGCTGCCCTAGGCAGACAAAATCCGGGCACCCCCCTACCCAAGCTGTACACCCACGTTACACACCTAAGACATGCCCCATCATTCAGACTCACATCAAGCTCATACTCCCATCACACACACACTCCCATCACACTCAGTCACACACTCCGACTCCCATCACACTCCGTCACACACACTGTCTCCCATCACACACACTCTGACTCCCATCACACTCAGTCACACACACTGTCTCCCATCACACACACACTCTGACTCCCATCACACTCAGTCACACACACTGTCTCCCATCACACACACTCTTACTCCCATCACACTCAGTCACACACTCCTACTCCCATCACACTCAGTCACCCACACTGTCTCCCTTCACACACACTCTGACTCCCATCACACTCAGTCACACACACTGTCTCCCATCACACACACACTCTGACTCCCATCACACTCAGTCACACACACTGTCTCCCATCACACACACACTGTCTCCCATCACACTCAGCCACACACACTGTCTCCCATCACACACACACTGTCTCCCATCACACTCAGCCACACACACTGTCTCCCATCACACACTCTCTGACTCCCATCACACTCAGCCACACACACTGTCTCCCATCACACACACTCTGACTCCCATCACACTCAGCCACACACACTGTCTCCCATCACACACACTCTGACTCCCATCACACTCAGCCACACACACTGTCTCCCATCACACACACTCTGACTCCCATCACACTCAGTCTCTCACACACACACACTCTCCCATCAGCACTTACCTTTCCCTGGCAGGCAGGCAGCATGGTCCCTCCATGCTGCCTGTTCGGCTTCCCGGCGATTGTGCCGACAGGCCACGTGACCGGGCGCGCGTATGACGTCAGCGCGCCCGTCACGTGACTGTCGGCACTTCCGTGTCGGCACACTGCACGGGGAGCCGAACAGGCAGCACGGAGGTTTCTCTGTGCTGCCTGTTCGGCTCCCCGTGCAGCCTGGCAGGCAGAGCGATGGTGAGGGGGGATCTTCCGATCCCCTCTCACCTCCGTCTCTGCCTGCAAGCGCGGCCTATTTTTTTTTTTTAAAGGGCCGCGTTTTTTTTTTTTTTACATTTTTTTTTTTTTCACATTTTTTTTTTTTTCAGTGCTGGGGGGCGCTGCCGCCCCCCAAAATTTGCCGCCCTAGGCATCCGCCTAGGATGCCTCGCGGTGAATACAGCACTGTATGGAGTTATCTTTGACACCAAAATGGTAAAAACTGATGTACGGGTTCAAATTGAAATTGAGGCTCCAGCTAAATCTAAATTATTTGGCCTGGTCAGTAACCACTTGTATTAATATTATCACTGAGGTCCATATGGAAGTTAAACAACTTATTCTGTAGCTCACTGATTTCTAGTGTCACCGGTGCCCTTCATTTTAATTGTTCTATATGGAAAATGAAGTAAATATATATCAACAGCCAATTACAAAAATACAATAAAAACATAGAATAATAATATTGATTTACATAACATACAATTTCCATTCTAAACAGGTTTAGGCATCAACATTGTCTGTGGTTAATGTATTCAGGCACTACGGACCCTAACATGTGCTTTGTCCAACCCTGATAGTAAACAGTTTAAGGTTTTCAGTTGTTAGTATCTTTTTCATACTTCTACTTTTGCTTCTTATTTGTACTATGATTATGCAGAATAAAAGTTGGCTTTCTAAGAGGGTGTTTTTTTGCAGTTCATTTATCAATTCAGTTTAAGTGAATAGTACCCTGTGTTGAATAATATGTGGCAACTTTGATAGTGTGCTTTTCAGATTATACACCTTTCCCCCAATTTAAAATTTGATAAACCAAAAGGTACAGAGCTGAATTTAAGTCCCTGGTCCTTCTAAACCGAGAGATTATAGGTTTCGTTAAAAAAAGGATTCAAAATAAACAAAATGTTTGTGGGGATGGGAAAGGGATAAAATATATGGGAAGAAACCCTAAAATGTGTGAAATATGAGTAAAAAATAGATGGACTCTTTTCTGTATGTTTCAGTGCATGAACATTTTTAAATATTGTATTTCTAAACGATCTACTTCTTCCCTGGTATTCGTACCTCACTGTGCCAACTTTCACAGTGAATCAGTACACAACTATTCAATGCAGGTGCCTTTATATAAAAAAAAATGCTGGAAAAAGCATTTCGTTTTTCTAACAGTCATCAATCTCTGCCTTTATGTAATAATGAGGTAACACGGCAAACCAACTACATTTGCAGAGCTTAGAAACCAACAAAATGACTTCCTAGGCACCAAAATGCTGGGAGCAATGTATGAAACACAATAGCCCAATATGCACACTGTCTCCAGTTGTACATAAGATGCAGGATCAAAAAGATTAACGTCAAGTTTTATACTATTCGATTCAATAGAAAAATAAATGACAGCCAAAATTCGGGAAAAGCACGTCAGTAGGTGGGATATATTAGGCAAAAAGTTAACATTTTGTCCTCAAAGTCATTGTGTTAGAAGCAAGAAAAGGGTAAGTGTAAGGATCTGAGTAACTTTGACAAGGGCCAAATTGTGATGGCAAGAAGACTGGGTCAGATCATCTCCTAAAATGCAGCTCTTGTGAGCTGTTCCTGGTCTGCAGTGGTCAAAAGTGGTCAAAGGAAGGAAAAGCAGTGAACCAGTGACAGAGATATGGGAGGCGGAATGCTATCGCCTCAACATCTGAGGAAAAGGATTTAGCAGAAATAATTTCAGAGGTCTTAAAGGTAAATATAATGTAATAGAGCAGCAGGAAATGCTAGCAGAATGCTTGGTTGCATAGGGAGAGGTATTAGCAGTAGGAAGAGGGAAGTGCTCATGCCATTGTACAGAGCACTGGTGAGACCTCACTTGGAGTATTGTACGCAGTACTGGAGACTGTATCTCCAGAAGGATATTGATACTTTGGAGAGAGTTCAGAGAAGGGCTACTAAACTGGTTCATGGGTTGAAGGATAAAACTTACCAAGAAAGGTTAAAGCATCTTAACATGTATAGCTTGGAGGAAAGACGTAACAGGGGGGATATGATAGAAACATTTAAATACATAAAGGGAATCAATACAGTAAAGGCAGAGAGTATAATTAAAGGAAGAAAAACTATCACAACAAGTCTTAAATTAGAGGGGCAAATGTTTAATAGTAATATCAGGAAGTATTCTATGTTTCTATGCATTGGGTGGAATCCTTCTACGGGACCAGGATTTGGGAGTGCCGTCTCTCAACAACATTTTTATATTGATTCCCTTGTTGCTCTAATCAACATTCTGTGAAGTTTAGGTAATACACAAATTATGTCAAACACTTACTTCATTGGTTGTGAAGTTCACCACATTTTTGGTTTTGTAGATCTTATACTTAGAGTAAATTAAATAAATAGGATTATTTCAGATTTTGTTTTCTACTAAACCAACCTCACTTTTTAAAATCTCAACTGGTTTTATACCGATTGTCCTGAATTGCCAGCACTGTGTATATTTTATTATCTGTCTTTAGTAAACTTTTACAAAAGTTGATACTGTCATATTTCCCAGTAGGACAAGTCCTTAGTAATATCAACAACTTCAGATAATAATACAAGATTATAGAGACTGAAAAATGAGGCTACATTTCCTAGCTTGAAAGCTATATAACCTGCAAACAGTGTCTGCAGACCTTGCTAATTGGGCACCTTTCTTGTTCTTAATTTGAGGTTTAAGAAGCATTATGCTAAGAACAATTAAGATAAGTTCAAGCTCTGGCATCCGTTTGTTTCTGAGACACTGCACACCCCTTCATCCAGAATTACTCTCCCAGCTATAAAAAAGCAATGACCTATCCCATTTCTGGAGAAATTGGCAGTTCAAAAGGCTAAACCTGCCTGTCACTTCTCTAGTGTAACAGGAGAGGCATGGCGCTGCTTGCTGAGCTGCCAATGACATAAGATTTTAAATGTTATATGGCTTTTCAGAGGACCACTGGTGAATTAGTAATATATTTGGCATGAGCTAGGATATGCAAAGAAGTAAAACTCGCATTCCTTTTCTTGCTAAACACTTATACATAAGAAAGATCATTGTTGGTAAAAATAATGTCCATAAAGTATGCTGCTGGGTTTGTAGTTTGTTTTTAATTGTTAGTGTACGTACAAGGACATCATTGTCCATGGTCTGTGAAGGTCCATAGAACATCATTAAATTGTCCATCACAAAGCCCAGTAATCATTCACCATAATCAATGTTGCTTCCTACCTCTGTTTGTGCCACAATAAGAGTGTTATGACTGCTACCATCTGGGGGAAAAAAGTGATACCCATGGTAGATACATTTTCAGAATAAAATATTGTCTCTACTCTTGGGAAAGACACACTTAATTGTGGGCATGATCTGGAACATGTGTATGATTCATAATCTATTGTGTTTCACTAGTGGTGGACTGGGAATAAAAACTAGCCCTGGAAATAATTGTATACCAGCCCCAGAGCATAACATTATTATTAGTATTTTTGTCATAAAACCATGCATTTTAAAGCACATTTAAAGAGTGAATTATGTATAGATACGATTAATATAATTATATATCAGAGCAGTGTGTGAGATTTAACTTTGTGTGCATACTGCGGGCATATACTTCCCCCACACTGCAGGTAACAGAACTTGCCCTAGCACCCATATTGCACTTACAGGACTTGCTGTAGGTCACATAATATACTCACAGAACTTTCCCATGCACCCAGGACTTACCCCAGCACCCAGGACTTACCCCAGCATACAGATGCACTTACAGGACTTACCCAAGCAACCCAATTGCACTCACAGGACTTTCTCTAACACCAAGGACTTACCCCAGCATGCAGATTGTACTTACAGGACTTACCCAAGCAACCTAATTGCACTCACAGGACTTTTCCCAGCACACAGGACTTACTCCAGTACCCAGGACCTTGCCCATTTGTACCCCAGCACTAGACTTACACAAGAACTTTGATCGAACTCATAGGATTTTCCCCAGCACCCGGGACCCACCCTAGCACGCAGATGGACACCCAGACACTGGTGCGTGTAGGAGGGAAAAGGTGCCTGAAATGACATTAAGTCATATCCGGCGTCGGTAAACTGATACTACATTGGCTGAAAGAGTGTGAGAGTGTACTCTTGCAGCTGCGTCATCATACAGTGGCGGACCCGTATTTTTTTTTTTTTGATACTACCCTAAAAAAAATAGATAGTGCCTCACATGCTCAATCAGACACACATAAACACTGACACACATGAGGACACAGTTGTCGTAACAGAGCTACAATATATATACAGTTGTCAATATGAGAGTTCCCTTTATTGCCGTGGAGCCAGGGACGACCTTAAGTGTTCTCTGCGGGCCTTCCACATGACTCCTTCCCCCTACCCTCATGCCTGTCTCTTCCCTCCCCTTCCATATATGTGTCTCTCCCTTCCCATGTTTATCCCTTTCCTCTTCCTTGCCATATTGTTCTCTCTCCCCTCCACCCCATATCTATTCTCTCTCCCCCATCTCCCCATATCTGTTCTCTTTCCCCCTCCTCCCCACATATGTTCTTTCGCCACCTCCCCACATCTGTTTTCTTCCCCCTTCTCTGTTCTCTTCCCCCTCCTCTGTTCTCTCCTCCTCCTCTGTTCTCTCCTCCCCGTCCTCTATTCTCTCCTCCTCTCCTCCTCCTCCTCTATTCTCTCCTCCTCTCCTCCTCTGTTCTCTTTTCTCCCACTCCTCTTTTCTCTTCCCCCTCCTCTGTTCTCTCCCCCATCCTCTGTTCTCTCCTCCCCCCTCCTCTGTTCTCTCCTCCTCTCCTCCTCTGTTCTATTCTCTCCCCCTCCTCTGTTCTCTTCTCCGACCTCCTCCTCTTTTCTCATCTCTTCCCCTGCTCTGTTCTTTACCCCCCATCCTCTGTTTTCTCCTCCCCTCCTCTGTTCTCTTCCCCCTCCTCTGGTCTCTCCTCCCTCTCTGTTTTCTTTTCTCCCCCTTCCTCTGTTCTCCCTCGCCTCCCTCCTCTTTTCTGCCACTCTTTCACAAACTTTGCCACTCCCTCACACACTTGCACACTCTGCCACTTCTCCCAGTGCCCATATTGTGCTCCTATTTGCCCCAGCACAAGTTTTAATGCACAGGCCTTACCCAGCAGTCCTGTCACTTCACTAGATTATAAAAAAAACTGGCTGACTGTCCAAGTTCTTTAAGCCAGAACAAGTCCTTTCTTATCCTATGCCACCTGTCTTCTTTTCTGATATGCATGCATCAACATAACGTTTCTACATATCACAAAATCTCTTTAAAGTCCATTGATGTTATTGTTTAAGTGGCTGATGTATTTGCAGCATCAAAAGTCCACTGTTTCTCAACTGATTATGAACAATGTGGTTCAATTAATGAGTTGGTCTAACGTGATTATTAAAATAACCTAATATTGCCATAACAGTTGATATTCTGAAAAATGGAACTGCTCCATTAACTGTGACAGCTGTCTACTAAAGGAAGTGCAGTTTTTTTGTTTCATATAGATTGCAAAGACTTTTCTGCACTGATTCCCAAAAAGCATCAGCCAAGTCGTACTGACATTATAGTAGGGCTGTGGGGCTATTCACTAAAAGTGAACTGACAAGTGAACGGAAAAACTCAGGAATCAATAGCAGAGTTGAAAAGAAACGCAAGTGTGAGCATGGTTCAAACTCAACTATGCATGCTAAAAAAAACAATCAATATCCCAAGCAATAAAACAGAAAAACACCTAAAGTTACATTATAAAAAAATAAATAAAAGGTAAGATCCATTTAGGATTGTGTGCTGTTGATTCACATGAAGATTATTAATTTTGTAGCAATGTATGCCATATCCTGAACATCGACATTTGGGGTAAGTGGCTTTTCAGCTTTTAACCTACATTCCAAGATCATACAAAATGAATGCTGTCTCCAAGTCTTTCACTTTTAGGATGGTTCATTGAGGATCTGTGCCAACCCTACTTGTATAACTTATACTGCTATTTCAGGCAGCGATTTGGATTAACTGCTTTCTCTGCAATTTTTCTCACATGGTATATTTACAGCAATCTGAAAGCTCTGCTCTGCATGTACTAGATTTATACAGTATCCTTTTTCAGTAGATGTTTTTTGTACTCCCTTGATTCCCCTTCAAGTATTATTAACCATTTAAAGTCATTATGACTTGTATCAGGACATGTATAAGATTCGTAAAAGAAGTCTGGATACTTAATGGTAGTCAAAAAGTCACTGAACCTTTATTGAAATGCATTGTACTGCTGTGCCCCTCAGCTTGTGCCAGCAGATGCCATAGAGGAGGACAGTAAATGCCCCTTGTTGCCCAACAGGAGTTTTAGAAATGCTTCATGACGTTTACCCAGGTTTTCCACTATTATTTTGAGTTGATAACAACACTAGCAGTGTGTTTTGTGCATCATTACTTTGCCTATAATTGTCTTTACAAAAATAATTGTATGTATTTTTGCACGCTTTATTTCACTTTGGTGTGAGTTATAACATAACTCCCATATGTCTGCTTCCATATAGTTATTGATGACAAATGAAGGCTAGGTATATACTTGCATGGGGTATCTAGGACTAGACATTTGTTGAAGACATAGCCAAGTTAAGACCTTCTTCCTGCATCCACTTTTGCCCAGATGCTGGTGGACAACAACAGAATCTAAGAGGGAAGTAACAAAACACAGAGACAAAAGCAAGGTTAAGATGGTTCAATTGACAGAAGCAGGCAGCAAACAATCACAGTCAAGAGGGTAGTCAGTCTGATAACAACAAAGCAGCAGATCAGAATAAATCTGGTCTAAACATTGAACAGGCAAATACTAGGGGTCATGGAAGAAAGCAGGATGGTAATACACAACTTTCTAACAGAATGGAGTGCAACTTTGTCTACATTTGACTCCTACCCCTACTAATCCTGCAGGGAATATGAAGAGCCTCACTACTTCACAATCTGCTCATCTTCAGGAAAAGGATGCGTGAGGTGATGTTTGGAGACGGGAGGTAGGCGTAGAGTCATGTGTCACCTTAATTCTCCAATAAGTCACCTAAATCTGACCTTCTGGTAGCCATTATAAAGACTAGCAGAGAAGCTGATCTTTGATAGAGACAAACTGAGCAGAACATACAGTAATTCCACGTAGCTAAGAAAAATGTGTATTATGACACTTTACACCAACAGCATATTTACAGATCTACAGCCAACATCAGTGCAGGCAAAGTTTTATCCATTACCTATTTTTATAGAATTGTTGTTTTTCTGTCTCTACAATTTTTATTTTGGGCAGTTGTCAGAATAGTGCAAAGCTATACAAATGGTCTGAATTATCAAGTGGGGAAACATATTATCCCTGTTGTGGGTGCCTATGGAGATGGTATCCAAACTATTTTTGCTTGATTTAATTTTATCTTTTAGGGATAAATAATGCGTGACTGCCTTTTACTTCCATGGACTACATCTGGCTTTGAGGTATCTTCATTGTACACAGAAGCAATTTTTGTTTAAATTCTTACACTTTGTCCCAAAATTACTTGACCTTTCTTTGCAGGTGGCTAACAGAAGAAAAAAAATCAAACAATATCGCTATAAATTGTCTTTGGCGCTTTTCCACTGGTATCACGTCAGCACTTGCCTGTCTCCTCATAAGTCAGCAGGCATTGGGTTGTTGGCAGATACTGACCTGCTGTAAAATTTGGACTTTGTGGTATATTAGCTATCTAAACGAAGTTGTGAAAGCCAAGACAAATAGAACAATAGTCTACTGGAGCGATCATAAAGATAGCATTCCTAATAAATAGATGAAGGGCAGTCAAGTGAATTTAGTAGTTTTTATTTGGCAATTGTGTGTTGTTTTTTTTCTCAAATATATTTCAAAAAATAATTTTCACATTTTTCACTAGTGTGTCTCAAATTTTTCATCTTCTCAGCAGTCAAGCCATTCCATCCTTGCCTGTCATCATCTACTCTCACGTGTTTCTAGTGACTACCTAAAGACTGCCATGACCTACCATGGATGCCATTACTATTATTTGGTTCTAGACAGGGCCGGCCTTAAGTGTTCCGGCGCACTGTGCGGGCTTCCCCTCTGGCGCCCCCCCCCCCGTGTTTGTGTCTCTCTCCCTTCCCATGTTTGTCCCTTTCCTCTTCCTTGCCATGTCTGTCTCTCTCTCTCTCCCTCTCCCCCCTTCCCCTATTCTGTCTCTCTCCCCCCCGTCCCCTGTTCTGTCTCTCTCTCTCTCTCTCTCCCCCAGTTCTGTCTCTACCCACTGCCCCTTTTCTGTCTGTCTCTCTCTCACCCCTCCCCTGTTCTGTCTCTCCCCCCTCCCCCTGTTCTCTCCCCCTCCCCCTGTTCTCTCTCTCCCCCCTGCCCTTGTTCTCTCTCTCCCCCCTCTCCTTGTTCTCTCTCTCCCCTTCCCCTGTTCTCTCTCTCCCCCCTCCCGCTGTTCTCTCTCTCTCCCCCTCCTCCTGTTCTCTCTCTCCCCCCTCCCCTTGTTCTCTCTCTCACCCCTCCCCCTGTTCTCTCTCCCCCCCCTCCCCTTGTTCTCTCTCTCACCCCTCCCCCTGTTCTCTCTCCCCCCTTCCCCTGTTCTGTCTCTCCCCCCTAACCCCTGTTCTGTCTGTCTCTCTCTCCCCTCCCCCTGTTCTGTCTGTCTCTCTCCCCCCTAACCCCTGTTCTGTCTCTCTCCTCCCCTCCCTTACCTTTGCCTGCAAAGGTGGATCCAGGGAGGGGGCGGAGCTAACCAGCACAGCGGTGTAGCTCCGCCCCCACCCCGGGAAGCAGAGCAGAGTCTGCATTACGGGGAGCCATGGGCAGCAAGACAAAGTGCTGCTCGGGCTCCCCATGCTTAATGCAGGCATGGGGAGCCGAGCAGCACTATCTGATGCTGCCCAGGGCTCCCTGTGAAGCAGACGCTGCTCTGCTTCACAGGGTGGGGGCGGAGCTACACCGCTGTGCCGGTTAGCTCCGCCCCCTCCCCGGACCAAGCAGAGAATGCCGAGCAGAGGGCTGGTGAGGGGGGATCTTTTGATCTCCCCCAGCCAGTGCCTCCTCCGGCTTTTTTTTTTTTTTTTTAACTTTTTTTTTTTTTCTACCGGCCGGGCGGGCGCCCCCTGGGGTGTTGCGCCCTTTGCGCTCGCACAGGTCGCACACCCCTAAGGCTGGCCCTGGTTCTAGATTCGTTTTTAGACAAGTTCCTTCATGAAATATTGTAGCAAGTTTCCATCTCTGGATATTCACTATTGCCTTTGCAGGCCAAACTCTGCCTAATGTGTTGACTAAAAATCCCACAAACACCCTGGTGTGTTCTAGGCAAAGTTCACTAAACAAACACCTCAAATCACCTGCAACTCACCTTTTATCGAATAACCTCAATGTATTGTGCAGGGACAAACCTGGTTTATTTCTGCTGCTAGAAGTGCTTAATTGAATTAATTGCAAAGTTCCTTCTTAAATCTTTAAATATTAACCCCCTCGTGACAATTGACGTGCCAGGCACATCACACAAGTACAAGCAGTTAGTGACAATTGACGTGCCAGGCACGTCAGGCAGTGAGACGAGCATAGAAAGCAATCAAAAGTTGCTTCCTGCACTCAAAAGGGTGTAGCTGAAAAGCCTCAACATTGAGGCATCTAGAGACACTAAAATTTTCCCCCAGGGTACAATGTGATTATTCCACAGAGCAATCGCAAGTGCCATATTGAGAGGCAGCAAAGCATTGTACTGGGAAAGAGCTTCAGAAGTAATCAACTTCACTTACGTCACTCTGGGAGTGTTGCTAGGCTGCCCCTAGATGGAGTCAGCAACATTGCAGTTGAAAAACAAAATAAAAAGACCATTTAAAAAAAAAAACTAAGATCTAGGGTTACAATTAGGGTTACTGTTACAATTAGGGTTTGAATACAGCAGGGTTAGGGTTACTGCTACCGTTGGGGGTCATGGTTGGGGTCAAAAGGTCACTGTAGGAGGAAATAGGGAAAAGCAACATACTAATTTAAGTTATTGCCCTCTAACATGCAGAAAACATGTAAACATGGGCTATTTTCAAACTTAACAATCTATTTATCAGTTTTTTTTATTTGCATGTGTAAATTTGGAAAATATAGAAAAACATTTTTAACAGTAAATATATGATATGAGGAAAATAATGTATATTAAGAAAGGCCTTTTTATAGCGATAAAATCAGTATATAATATGTGTGGATACAGGGATGAGAAAGTGGGAAATTACAGCAACACACAATTCACCAGTTTAGTGAATACTTCCCCTTGTGTTACTCATAACGGAGTTCCTCTTTGGGGGCTATTCACTAATAGGTGAGTTGCAAGTGAATTGAGGTGAGCACCATGGTGGAACGAGAATCTCACCAATGTAGCTATGCATTAGTTAAGGTTAGTCTGCACAAGGTTTATCTCAGTTGGTGAGATGACATGTTCATCTCACCATAACTCACCTCATCTGACCTCAACATACCTTTAAGTGAATTTAGTGGAGGGTCGGGGTTGTTATGTGCTTCAAGTGTGTTTTGCGAGGGTCTCTCGCTGCTAGTGCAGAGAGAGACCCTAGTTTTTTTGCATGGGATCAGCAGGGGGTACCTTAACTAGGTCCCCCATGCTGATCCCATGCAAAAATAAGGGGCAGAGAGAGCCGGTCACGGAGTTTATCCTCTGTCGGTTAGAGTATAAACTGGTATGTACTATCAAAAGCACACGCCAGTTTATCATCACAATAGGAAAAACTAAAACTTCACTTGTGCTTCTATATTAATAATAACGTTAAGTGTTCCTTTAACAATGCTTACTGTTTAATTGCATCCTGTCAGTTTAATTTAAGGGATGCTATTCTTTATATCCTTTACTCCCACATTTAAAGGCATATAATATACCGTATATACTCGAGTATAAGCCGAGTTTTTCAGCACAATTTTTGTGCTGAAAAATTCCCCCCTCGGCTTATACTCGAGTCAGTGGGGGGGGGGGGGGGGGGGAATCTAAAACTTACCTCGTTCCTGCTCTGTCCCCCGGTGCTCTGAAGCTGCGTTGCTGTGAGGGAAGCGTTGTGAGCTTCCCTCCGGTCGCGCGGTCAATAAAGTGTGTTTTTTTTAAACAAACTTTATTGACCGCGCGGCTGGAGGGAAGCTCACAACGCTTCCCTCACAGCCACGCAGCTTCAGAGCACCGGGGGACATAGCAGGAACGAGGTAAGTGCTGGGGTCTGGGGGAGGAGGGTGGCATAACGAGCATAGTAAGGGGCAATATCCTGGCATATTGGGGGCAATATCCTGGCATATTGGGGCAATATCCTGGCATATTGGGGTCAATATCCTGGCATATTGGGGTCAATATCCTGGCATATTGGGGGAAATATCCTGGCATATTGGGGGAAATATCCTGGCATATTGGGGGAAATATCCTGGCATATTGGGGCAATATCCTGGCATATTGGGGGAAATATCCTGGCATATTGGGGGCAATATCTTGGCATATTGGCATATTGGGGGAAATATCCTGGCATATTGGGGCAATATCCTGGCATATTGGGGGAAATATCCTGGCATATTGGGGGAAATATCCTGGCATATTGGGGGAAATATCCTGGCATATTGGGGCAATATCCTGGCATATTGGGGGAAATATCCTGGCATATTGGGGGCAATATCTTGGCATATTGGCATATTGGGGGAAATATCCTGGCATATTGGGGCAATATCCTGGCATATTGGGGGAAATATCCTGGCATATTGGGGCAATATCCTGGCATATTGGGGGAAATATCCTGGCATCTTGGGGGAAATATCCTGGCATATTGGGGGCAATATCCTGGCATATTGGGTCAATATCCTGGCATATTGGGGGCAATATCCTGGCATATTGGGGCAATATCCTGGCATATTAAATGGCATATTGGGGGCAATATTTACCAGTAGCTGCCGCATTTTCCACCCTAGGCTTATACTCGAGTCAATATTTTTTCCCAGTTCTTTGTGGTAAAATTAGGTGCCTCGGCTTACATTCGGATCGGCTTATACTCGAGTATATACGGTAACTAATTTGATGATACAGTCATTGTATATGCATGCAAATATATCATAAGGCAAGTATGAGTCTGACCACTATATTCATCAATATTTAAAAAAGCATGCTGTAAACTTTCATAAAGAAAGCTAATGCTGGGTCAGTCAATTGGTGGATACTCCAATTTGTCTACAGAATATGTAATATACTAAATAAAAATGTTAGGGGTCTCATATTATTGACATGATATGATGAACATAATATATTTCTAAGGAGAAGAAAAATGAAAAAGCAGACAAGCGATCTGTTTTGACTTCCTCTTGGTTATTTTGGTTATAATAAAATTCTAATTGCTTCTCATGAAGGAGAAAAATCATTTTAAGAATAATAGGGAATACTCTTCCAAATATTATCAAGCATAATATTACATTAATATTATAAAACCCATATGTGCTATCTAGGTTCCAAGATATAATTATGAAAATACCATATTTACTGGATTGTAAGTTGGTCCTGCATGTCAAAGACACACATTTTACCTAACAATTTTAAATTGCATTCAGCCTTAAAATACACAATAATACGGATTAATATACATTAAGCATGTGGACGATATCATTAATGTAGATTTTTTTTTTTTATGTTGGTGGCTGTTAAATTCTTACTTACTTCCACTCTTTATCCCTGTTCATGTTTACTTACATGTATGGAACACAAGGCTAGGGATGGACTGGCCTGCTGGGATAGAGGGAGATTTCCCAGTGGGTCGCTTGCAGTTTTTTTTTCTCTTTTATGCTAAAGGAAGAGTTGCATAGGGGATGGGAATCGATGTCACGTCACCCGCCCCCAGGCCCCTCAGCAGATCAAATGTGCGGCTGCAGCCAGAAGCAGGCCTGTGCTAGAGGAAGCAGAGGCCTAATGCAGTGAAGCTCATCCACCACTGGCCACCAGGGAGAGAATGCAGTGCTCCACTGGCCACCAGGGACTGGCAGCTGCCCTCTACTGGCCACCAGGGACAGCAGGCAGGCCTCCACTGGCAACCAGAGACAGCCCTCCACCTGCCCTCAACTATATATATACACATACAGTCATGGGAAAAAGATATGATGAAATGACACAGTGTTTGAATTCTATGGTGTTACATATCAGGATACAATAACAGTCATCTGTTCCTTAGCAGGTCTTTAAATTAGGTAAATACAATCTCAGATAAACAAAAACACATTACATATTACACTGTGTTATATGATTTACTAGAGGTGATAAATATATGGTAATGCACTCCTGGTCCACTTATAGGCCTCAATTCAAATCCATTAAAGCCATTGTAGATAAACATATTCCTATTATGTTAAACCATGTTAGATTGTGTAGTATGGTAGAAAGAGGGTGCAGAATTATAGCAAGGACAGTGGGTGCAGATATATCTCCTAGCCTTTTTATATCAGACCAACACTCAGGACACACATGGCTGGACACTGTTGGTATTTTTAAATACGGGGAACACCCATATAGAACATATAACAATGTACTAGTGGGGAAAACTTTTTTAGTTGAATAACAGGTAAATAATAGAACATCAAACAATATAAAAACTGTAATTCCCATCATAATTTAGTGTTTAACCTGTAGTGTATGTAAAATACAGTATGATGGTTGAAGCATGAAACAGGGAGTTCAAGGACATCTGGAACCCTTTGATTTCTTAGCAAAAAATGTTAGGGAACAGGAGGCAGACAATCAGAGGTACTGAGATCTAGAATAAACGGATCTAGAATAAACTTCTGGAGGGCTACATTTTTACACTGTAATGGTGGAGATGCGTAATCCAAGGGATAGAAAGGAAATCTCTTGGTGTAAGAGGTGGGAACCTTGTAAGGAGGCTTAAATACCTGGAAGTCAGATGCTATTAAAACTCAGGACTATCAAAGCACAGGGTCTAAATCAAGAATTTGATGTTCTGTGTTTTGTATAAATGAATCTATTTATGCGCATATGGTTATACCATAGAAAGATGTGGTGGAGAAATTGCTCTGTGGCCACCTTGACTACATATTAGATCTTAGTGGGAAGCGTGTATAGACGGGGGATCAAATAATATAATCAAAGTAAATTAAAAACACTGGTATTTTTAATGTGCCAGGATTAGAATCTCACTCACTCATGGACTGTGATAACTTCGTCTAGACATAAAAATATGAATGCCTGTTATGAGATAAGCAACCTGGTGATAGTGTTATGATAGCAGGTTAGTCTGAGATTTTGTAGTATCTTTTGTGGATGCCAATTTATTTGATCCTTTTTCTTGATGTGTGGGCTGTCCTTGTGTCCATATATGGGCTATGAGCGGGAGGAGGAGGGTCCTGTTTCTCGATCCCTCCCTCCCTCTGCTGTGACAGACGCAGGATAACACAGTTCAGTATTGAAGGAATTCTAAATCTTGTCCTATATATTTACTTGGGATCGAAATCTTATTGTTTTTATAGATATCTCCGTCTGGTGAGCTGGCTTCTTTTTGTTTTGTATTCACTCTTTAAATGCCTATGTGCGATCTTCTAGACAACCCTTCAGTATATGGCCAGGACTTTGGTCTTTTTGAAATGTAAACGCATAGAGATTAGACCCTAATCACTTCAAGCAAGAAATATTGTTCATCTAAACTGACACAGCTTATATCTGCTAAACGTTGTTCTCCTGATATGATAATAAAGGCTGGTTTCAGAGCATGCATGCTGACCACTGTAAAGGAGCTTGCTGTAGATTCAGATTTAAAATCTTGAACTATAATTACACTTTTACTTGATAAGATCTTGGAAACCATCCCACATAAATATTGGTACGAAATCTGATCTGCCAGAACTGTGCAATTTCATAGGCGTTAGGACTGAGACTGATAGCCTTGGAGGTGTTTGGCGGCTGTTGTAAATTCAGGAGCCTCAAGGCAGGGTTGAACTGTCTAGGGCAACCACAGAGGTACTAATACAATGGAACAATTCTAGAGATTCCAACATCAGCAGCTTTCACTCCACTAAAGGCCGTTCTGTTACAAAGAGCAGATATGTTAATGTGCACAATAGGCACCATGCTCCCATATTTCAATGTATAAATAAAGTCCAATACAAGAATGATATCCTCTAAACTGTTACTCTATTCATGAACTAGTGCACTTTTGGGAACTGAGAAGGAAATTGCAAAAATTGAACATAGTAGCATTGGAATAATTCCCCAACTTACTTATCTTTCCAACACGGCTATTAATGTCTGATTGCTGCAGTTCACTTCTCAGTTTCCCACAATTCACTGTTTGCTGAGTAGCCCTTATTGTGCACCATAAAGTGTTGATATATACAGTTCTGCAACTTACAGAATCCAATTAACATGTGTTCTTATCTGCTATGGTTGTTTTGCTTAGTTATTAATTAGAAGTGTTTGGAGGGCCAATGCACTTGTGATTTGGGGTGGAAACGTAACTCCTTTTTTCCCCCTGTTTCGTAAAGTCTCAGGTTATGGACATATTAACTCTCCCCCAGTTAGTCAATGTAAATCACTTTATGAGAGGATCATGAATAAAACAAGATAGTCAGAACCAATCCTTTTGGGCAGATCACTTACTAACTAGCAGTAAGTGGAAAACTTGGAGAATTATAGGGTCTTCTCAATACAAAGAGAGAATTGCAGGGAATTTCACACTGAAGGCCAAAGTAGTGGGAGGTTTTTTGTTTTTTTACATTTTCCTAAAGTTAAATGTAAATTCCCTGCATTTTGTGCAATTATCTTTTATTCAGGAGCCCCTTATATTTTAATAGTAAATACTAGTAGCTATTTTCTGATTATAATGGGAGTACATTGATATACCATTGGGTAACACTGTGGAAACACCGGGAGTACATTGATATACCATTGGGTAACACTGTGGAAACACCGGGAGTACATTGATATACCATTGGGTAACACTGTGGAAACACCGGGAGTACATTGATATAACATTGGGTAACACTGTGGAAACACCGGGAGTACATTGATAAACCATTGGGTAACATTGTGGAAACACCGGGAGTACATTGATATACCATTGGGTAACACTGTGGAAACACCGGGAGTACATTGATATAACATTGGGTAACACTGTGGAAACACCGGGAGTACATTGATATACCATTGGGTAACACTGTGGAAACACCGGGAGTACATTGATATACCATTGGGTAACACTGTGGAAACACCGGGAGTACATTGATATACCATTGGGTAACACTGTGGAAACACCGGGAGTACATTGATATACCATTGGGTAACACTGTGGAAACACCGGGAGTACATTGATATACCATTGGGTAACACTGTGGAAACACCGGGAGTACATTGATATACCATGGGATAACACTGTGGAAACACCGGGAGTACATTGATATACCATGGGATAACACTGTGGAAACACCGGGAGTACATTGATATACCATTGGGTAACACTGTGGAAACACCGGGAGTACATTGATATACCATGGGATAACACTGTGGAAACACCGGGAGTACATTGATATACCATGGGATAACACTGTGGAAACACCGGGAGTACATTGATATACCATTGGGTAACACTGTGGAAACACCGGGAGTACATTGATATACCATTGGGTAACACTATGGAAACACAAGTATCGTTTTGAAGCCTTCTATCATTTTGAAGCCTTGCTTCAGCCAACAGGTCTAGGTGGCCACCAATCTTTGATGGCCACATCTCCTTTATTATTCTCTCAGCTAACTATGCTTTAGATGATCCAGATAGAAATGGTGAATGTAATGGAGGAGGACTGGAAGAACAGCCTTAGGACTTGGAGCTCTGGTTTAGATAAGATCATACAAAATATTAGGTTAGTCCGGAAACTCTGTCCTAGGAACATCCAATTAAGCCACAAACAGTACACAGAAAAATAAATCAGAAGGCAGGATGCATAAAATAATGGAGAGAAGTATGGGGGGTTCAGGAGGGTTCTGTGATATAGAGGGAGCTATTCACTCAAAATGATGTGCAGGTAAGATGTGCTGATATGGACCATTTCATGTCACTCACTCAACTATGCATTATAGAGGGGCAAACCTGCTAAAAGAGCCATTGGCCTTGTATAACGTATAGCTAAATCTTTAAGTATGGAAGAAATGTTCATCTCACCTGCACCTCACTTCAGCTCTCTGTGATATCAAGATAAAGGGGCTGTAATGGTTCATAATTCGTTTTCTGCCACAGCGATTGAAGAAAGAAATGATAGAATGACCGCATTTTCTCCAAATCTTTAGTGCTCACAGATGAGAACTGTTTGCTCTTGAGGGATAAAAGAGCAAATGCATGTATTATGTTGTGTGCTAAAGGTCAAAGTGATGCTTAGCGGTGTTCTACGTTAGCTTACCTTTAGTAAATAATAGGCTAACTTTTCAGATGTAACTTTCTGGCAGTTCAGCATTAAAGCACGATTGGATACAGATATTGTTTTCAGATCAAAGACCGAAACGATATAAGAAAGATAGTGCATGTCATCTGTGCATGCATTTGAAAGCTACCACATTTCATAGACATTACATCTCATTTTTGGCACAGTGTACAAGCAGTACATACCATTGACTGCAATTGTATAATTATGTATTGCAACATACCAGAACAGATGCTGTAATTTGTACAAGGGAGTAAGCTTGCCTTTTAAATCACGATAACATACAGCGCACTATGGTAGCTATTGTATATATAGTCGGGTGTAAAGAAAGCACTTCAGCATGAGATCACCTTTACATGACTCTGCTAAATGTTTGCATTAGTTGGATTTAGAGACATTTCATAAAAATTAGTTAAGTGTTAGAATGTTAAAGCAAATGTTTTTCTATGCTGTGTAGCTGCATAAGGTCAGCATTTTTCAATGTGATTATTTGAAATATACAATGAAACATGGTAAATGTCAAATATGAGATCCAACAACAGAATAAAATGGTGGTAAACTGTCACCCCTGGAATGCCATGGTGTCTTATAGAAATGTTATAATATTTGAATTGTATAGAATGTTAAAGCTATACCCAGGAAAACCAACCAAACCAAAAACCTTTCTTAAAGGGACTGTATCGCCTAAACATAGCTTATACTGTGAATATAAAGAATAAAACATTATTAAAAATTATTTATACATTGTGTTATCAGAATTGCAAGCAAATGCCTAAATTATTAGAAAAAATGTGTTTTAAATGCGTCTGTCTAGTCTCCTGTTTATGACATCACTGTGACATTTATGTGGCTTCATATGCAAATTACAAATGTTCCATTGAAAAGCATTTTTTTCTATTTCTTTTCACTAGAGGGAGTTTAAGATGGGAATTTTTTTGTGAATATCGCGAGGAGACCAAATTGGGCGGTCCAATTTTTTTTTATAAGTTAAATTAGACCTCTTCTCGCTAGTCTCGAATTTTAGTGAAGAGCCCCCATTGTCTTTTCTTGTGGAAGACTAGGTGGTAATGTATTTTCAGTGGTGCATCAGTGTAATTCCGGTTAAGTTCTTACTATCACATATGTCCCAACTGTACCGCTTTGCACTGGACAGTCCCGATTTGGGAGGTATGTCCCACTGTCCCGCCATACTCGACCATTTATCGGGACAGAGGTAGAGCTCAGAGGGACAGCAGAACATTTGACACGCCCCTCCCCAGACTCTGCCCCCCGGTGCTTTGCACTGGCACCGGAGACGGAGTCTGGGCAGGGGGCCCAGACTCCGCCTCCGGTGTCCTGATTCACTGGGGGGGCAAAGTTGGGAGGTATGCTATTATACTGTTCGTTTAGCGATAATAACATTGTTAGTGTCCTTTGTTTACATTCTCTGTTAGATATAAGATGCAAAATCCAGATGTTCTTTCCCCAATCAAGTGAGTGGTGACCCTCAGATCCACTTAACCTGTCATATAGTTTACCTAGTGTGACATATTTTCCATTCCTTCTTGGACCCTCAAACCATACGACTGACTAACAGTCACCTGGGCTATACACAATATTAGTTATCAATGATTAATGTTTTACATGTGTAGATGTTTTTAACAGGAATGCTTCAATGAACAAATACAAATAAAGTGACATATTGTTTAGAATCTTGGGTTTTAAGCGATTGAATGCACATACTCAATTTTAGGAAAGACAAAAAGTTTTGGATCTTTTTCCCTAAAGCAGAGGAGTCCTAGGGTAATTGTTTCTCTGAGGTATTTAACAACCAAATATTGCTATTATCTAAGGTTGGAAAGAAATAGAAACATTACACCAAAATGAATCAAGCAGCAGTATTTACAAATGGATAATCATTTACAATGATTTGTTAAAACTATTTAGACTTTTTTGGAGGGAAATTGTATTTTTGTCTGTGACATGTAGTAGGAGCTGCCCAACTTACAGCTCTCTCTTCATAACACTCTCTAGAATATAGGTTTCTTTCTCCACACATTTAAAATCTTTGAACTAAATTCCCCCAGCTTTCTCGTTTTAATCGCTAGTGATAAATGAACTGAGCACTAATAATTTTCTCCATTCCAACAGGAGCCAGTTTGGCACATAACATTCCTGCTCTCGTAAAGAGATCGTGTATATAATCCTGACTAATCACTCTCGGGGAATATTTCTTATACTTGTAATAAGTGTAGCAGGACCTCGTTTGATTTGCTCTTATTATCTGTCTATGTAACCGCACGCTCTGGGCTGCGCTGACCAAACTGTTTTATACTTAGCTGTCCAACTTTTCCAAGAATGTAAAGCTGTGGTTAGAACTGATATTTTTTTTTATAAAACATGGATTTGCAGACCTTTTTCTTCCTTAAAAGTCAGCCTATTCCTTCTTCCTACTAACCCAGGGCCACTCCAAGGTGCCTGTACAAGAATGCTGGTGTCCGTGGCACAAAGTCCAGCATAATGCTTTTCCCTGTGATATATTCCATGACATATTGCCTATTCTAGTTCTAAGTCCTTTCTCTCCTCTTTTTTTCTCCCTTTCCTTTTATTTCGCTTTCTTTTTTCCATAGGTAGCCATTTTACCAGCGGGAGGAAACCCTCTGACGAAGCCTGACAGCTCCCATCCCACATTTTTAACACCGTATTTCTCAATATATTTTATATGTATTTGATTTTATGCTTTGTAGTTACTGTTTACCTCATTCAATTGTTAATTTTTGACGCTACCTTACTAGCATTGTACATTTGTACCACTACTACTATCTTTTCCTCAAGCGCTATCACCGTTTACTCACTATCTACGATGTTGGTGCCAAGCCCTTTTTTATGAGCCTTTGTTGCTCAAATATATAAAAGGCCTACAGACCAGATATGTCTACAGACCATACATCAATACTATAGGTGTCCATGTTAGACAGTTGTTTTTTGTTTGTTTGTGGGACTGCAGGACATGGTCCAGATTTATTATTGTGCACGTAGTTAGTCCCATCTAGTTTCTTACATGTCCTAAATTCCTGGAATTTCAGCTCCTTGGTGGAAAACCATTACAAATTCAGTTCACTTTTCAAACATCAGAATTTTCTCAAAATCTATGGATCATGGGAATTATAGCTTTCAGTTCACAAAGTTAGAAAAATAACAGCGCTGGAGTATATTTCCAGCTGGGCTACATTGTGCAATGTGGTTGTCAGTTAACAACAGTTCACCGTTTAGTGAATAACTCCAAGGAGTGAGATCATACACTTACATAATCAGCATCAAAGTATAATAGAATGGCTTTGGATAGGCTGCTCTCTAATAAACAGTACAAGAAATGAGTAATGCTTATTAATTGTGTTCCAGAATGCCATGAAGCAAATTAAACTTTAAAGAGACAGTGCGTTCATTAACTGTTTTACCTTCTAAAAATGTGTTATATATTTATTTTTCAGTGCACTTAATTCCTTCCATTTTCACCTTCTTAAAGTGATCACTCCCATTTTCTTGCCACGTTTTCACAGATGGAATTGCTTAGGTAACAAGTCGGACTAATTGCCTTTCTCTTTGTGACATGGTAGCCATATATCAGATAAAAGTCATAAATGTTTTCTCACATATGTAACAAACACTAGTAATGTTAGTGTGCTGTGTGTTACATCCGACTGAATACGAACTGACTGACGCTGGCTGGTCATCTGATTTACACACAGAGTTATACACAATCGGACAAGAGCATATTTACAAGTGTGAAAACATGTTACGTACTATGTGTGAAGATTTTATTGCATCAGCTTAAGTTGAAATGACCTTATACCGTGTTGCATATGTCTTCATCTGCGATCACACAGGATGCTGCCAATGGCCCCATCCATGTCAAGCTTCTCTAGTCCATATTTATCATCAATACAACTGTAAAAGCAATGTCATCGTACAAGGTAAATAATGAATGGACATTATGGATGCAGTAGAAGACTAATTAAATTAACAAATACACTGTAATGGAGGTTATGTATGAATAATTATGATGGTCTATGTCTTACTTTAATGCCTTTAGCTATATGTTTGCTTGTGCTTCTGCATGGTATATATAAAGCTGGATGAATATGTTTCATACATGCAACCAAAGGGACATAATTGTGAATTGTGAATTGTTCACAGGCTATTTCAATCCATAGATATATCTATGCATACTATATACTGATGTGCAGAGGCGTCACTAGGGTTGGTGTCACCCGGTGTGGAAACTCATGGTGTCACCCCCCTGGATTTCCTCCAATACAATGCCAAACAGATTCCTTAGTAATGCCAGTTAGATGGCCTATTAACTATGCCACACACAGGAGCCCCATAACTATGACATACACAGGAGCCCCATAAAATATGCCACACCAGAGCCCCACTATTTATGCCTCACCTCTTCCCAATTAATTATGCCACACACACACAGGAGCCCCATAAATTATACCACACCAGAGCCCCACTATTTTTGCCTCACCTCTGCCCAATTAATTATGCCACACACACACACACACAGGTGCACCATAATTATGCCACACACACAGAGGTGCCCCATAATTATGCCACACAAAATAAGCCAATTCGGCCATTCCTCCCTCCTCCCCCCGTCCCTAGTACTTACCGCCTGGCTGCTGCTCTGTGTCCCCCGCCGGACGTCTTCGTGCAGTGTTCCCTCCTACACGGAGGAGGGAAACACTGACACCGGATGTGACGTAACGGCATATCCGGTCGTGGTGATTTTTTATTAATTTTTTTACTCTTTTTTTTTTTCGGCGGCCGTATGCCAGAAAAGAAAAAAGTTAAGCAATGCATAACTTCGCTGCGGGGGGATGCCGGCAGCACAGTTGTCACCCCCGCTAGAGGTGTCACCCGGTGCGGTCCGCACAACCCTCACCCCCCTCGGGACGCCACAGCTGATGTGTACAATGTCTGTAATCCAAGTTTGTGCCAACATTCTGGAGATATTAATTTCATTTCATATATTACTTGGAAACAAAACATGCAAGATTCCTAGAAATGAGATCAGAACGTTATCAAAGAGCAATTGAGTAGCTCACTGCACATATTCATCAACTCCTGCTAAAACTGTGGAGCTGTGCTATTTCTTACATATTGTTTATACTTTCCTTTTACATTTATGTTCAGGATGACAATAGCGTACTGAGCATGAGGGAGGAAGGGGGGGGGGGGGGGGGAAATCATATTTCCAGTACGATATATGAAGTACGAAGTGTTTTGGACTCAGTTGTTCAAAAACATCTGGAGCTGTTTATCATATTTTATTGCACTTATAGTGTCCAGGGTAAAATGGGTCAAAAATTAACCTTGCAACTCCACAGCAGTATGTAATTTAGCTTCTCATTGAGCTTTAAGTTTCAACAGTGTTGCGAACTGGAACTCCAGAATGTTGTGGCCTCCTTCCTCAAGTAGAAAAAAATTGAATATTAAAATGGAATATTTATATATTAAGTATGTCCTAATAAGCTATATGGCAGTGGTGCTGTGCACATGAGATTTGTTCACGATTCAAAAAACAGTGCATTGTGGTAAACTGGCAATCGTTTTGCAAAATATTCTCAGAGTAACCCCTCTTGGTCAGATTTTTGCAATTTCACTATTTAATAAATAGACACATAAGCGCACTAGTTCCTGAACTGTAAAAATAAGCTTTGTTTCGAACTATATTTAATATATCCCATGAGACTTTAATTTATATTGTGACTGAAGAGAATAAAAAAAAGTATAGAAAATTAGCTATGCTTTGGTTGGTAGAATCAAAAACAAATTAATAAAATATGAGATACATGTGTTTTAAGTGTGTCTGTGGTGTCTGCTGTTTATGACATCACCTTGTGGCTTCGTATGCAAATGAACTTATCCCATTGAAATGAACTTATCCCATTGAAAGTAGTTCAGTGTGGCTTGACCTTGATATGTGTTTTGCAGACTCTAGATGTATTTCCTCATTTAGCAATATCCTTGTGTATCTCCTTTTACAGTGTGATTCTTTTCATACAAAAATTGTTCACAAAACAGTGAACTGCATACAACCCAAGTATCCCTATTTAGGAGGGATAGTCCCTATTTTGCACTCAAACTCCCCTTTCCTCCTCTGGAGTCTCTCTATTCTAGGAGCTCAGAATTTTGTATCACAGAACTCCATGGCAATAAAGCTCACAATAATATGCATTAAAACTGCATGTAATCTGTTATTATATTAATTCTTATTCTAAATGACTTACCAAATTACATAAATAGTTAATGATTGGCCGTAAAGTCGCTGAAAATGTGATAATACCCCGCCCACACTCATACCTTCAGCCACTCCCACAAAAATAAAAATATCCCTCTTTGGTCATTGGAAATGTTGGGAGGTATGGAACTGTGGTGAATGGACAAGGGAATTGCAAAATCATTATTGGCAAGGTGTAGAATATTTCCAACCCATCGATTCATATTCATTTTTTTGCTGTTACCTTGTTGGTTTACCACAGTTAACTATTTAGTTTAGACCCCAGTAAAAAAATATATTTTCAGTCATTTACTGATTATATCAGCATAAAACAAAGATGCCAAGGTTTGGCAATTCACCATTCATTTTAATAATACTATTTATCTAACACCATTAATCTTGCAGCTTAACCAAAGTATGCAAAGATCAAATTATTTAACAACTCCTTAATATTACCTTACAAACTGTGCTCCCAAAGTACCCCTGAGGGATCCTGGCAGGCTTGTTTTGTAATATATATTCTTGAACATAAGAACATTCTCTCAGTCTTCCCGGATGCCATGATACAAAAGAGGAATGAGTTAATATTGTTGCTTCCATTCATTTTAGCACCTGTCAAACTACTTCACCTCCTATATCAATGCACCCATGGAGAACTTAACTTCAGCATGAAATTGAGGTAATGTCACAAAGATACAGTGTGGTGCTAGACCCCTTAAGCAATATGGCTTAATAATGTTATATCATTTTCATATGTCTTTGTTATATGAGTCCTTGTCAAATTAGCATTTTGGTAATAAAAAACAGGTTCTCATGAAACAATACGGTTTCTTATGTCTGCTCCCACTTCAGTAATTAACTCTGTTCCTTTTCATTTTGTTGATGATGCCATGGAGTATGGTGTGAAAAAAGAAAAAGAAAAAACAACTCTTGTTCTATCAAATAAATGGAACATTTTGTGCTTAGACCACTTTATAATACAAATGAGTTCTGCTATAACAAAAGAGTCGTGATGCACTGACCAACACTGTGATAATAGAGGGATTGTGATGCGAGTACCAAGATCTCACTAAACTACCACTTTAATGTTGCCTGTTGGTTGGGTACCATCGGAGCATCATGTTCTGCAGGAAACCTGTACTTTTGAATATGATGTTGATGACATTTTACCTCGGTAAAACAAGCAAGCTTTGCTGTATTTCAAACATGTTTGGCGGTAATAGAATAATACGTTTTTACAACTAGTTAAAAATAAATAATTATACAGCAAGCCAGAAAGCTGGGAATGTAACACAGGTCTTTATTCCAGTTCTTTTTGGCAAAGTGACTATATGTTACAATGCAGGATGTAATTGGAAATGGGCCTTTGGATGAGTAGTAAGACTTGCCAATGGAATGAAGCTGAATACAGCTGTTCAGTATCAGTGTTTGTTTCCTATTGCAAAATTAAGGCCATTTTTAAGGTCTCACTTAAAGGGACACTGCAGCCATCAAATTAACTTTGATGCATCTGGTAGTGTTTAACATGTACATTAACAGTTTGTTTTGCATACAAAAGCATGCTTTTGTATCGTTTGAGATGTCTTTCAAGTTTTCCGGCTTTAGCCCTCTTTAGCCAACTCTGCAACATTAACCACTTAACTGCCACAGTTTGTTTGGTGCTTTTGAAAAGCACCCAAAGTACCAACGCAGAGTGAGCGGGCCCAGGAACGACACTAAAAGGTGAACAGGGCCTTTACAATGCCACTTATGATTTTGCTAAATGTAACCAATTTGACCATTTGTTACACTTAGTCTATCATACTGAGGCTACTACAGTGGGATCCAGAGCACAGCTCATCGCAGAAGGCGGTGATGGGCTGCTGTTCCTAGGACCTTCTATCAGGTTGTGTGAGCCATGTCTGTTAGGATGGCATGTGAGTTAAACAAATGTCAACAGCAGGTGAGAACATCTTAAAACTTCAGTGTGAATGAATATACTATACATTAGATATTGTAATAGATATTTGTTTGGTTGTTTTTATTTATCACCAGTTATGATACAATTTATATTCCAAATATATGAAAGACAAAAGACATTGAGAAAAGTTAAGTGTAGATTTGAGAGTAAGAATGAACCATAAGTCAACATGTAACAATACTAATAAGTAAAAATAGACCAGTTGATAAAGGCCAAACAATTGGAATTTGAAATGGATGACAATGTATTTGTCATCCATTTCTCTTTGTATTTGCTACATTTCATGCATAGGGCTATTTTGTTGCTACATGCCGAACAGAGGCCACCCTTCGAAAGGTGCTAAGGCCGTTATCAAGCGTAGGGAATTCAGCTGTAAAACACAAGCACAATTATATATAAAGTAAAAGTAAATCTGTAAAAAGTGTTGCTTCTCGTTTTATTCATTTGCATTCTTAGTATATCAAAATTCACCCATCTAGCAGAAATGCAATTCCGAATCCAGATGGATCTAATTTAACCCATATATAAATAAATTAAACAATTTTGTGACAGTGGCACCATGTTAAATATTGAGATCATTTCCCTAAACGTCTTTTCTTTCCCACTAGTAATCTACACATATCTTTATTTTGGCAAGTTTTATATGACGGTTTCACAGGAATTTCAATATGTCAAGTAGTGAGTGAGTGGCCATCACTGATGAATTCATAAATAGTATTAAAAGAATAGCAAAGGTAATATATAAAGTGGTTTACTACATTGGCCTTGTGATTTTAGAAATCATTTTTACAGTCAGTGCTGATGATGTTTTTGTGTACTTGTTTGCCTGAGTATTACCCGCCAAAAGCCAAACTTAATAAAGCCAATCAATGTTTTCCTGACTTGGCATGCTGGTCAGCTTCAGTAAGATGTTGTAGGACTGGGAGATATATTTTTTTTTAAACCAGCAGTTAATGTAATTCTAAAACAGATTTTAGATTGCCTTCAGTACAAGGCTGGAATCTCAGCTAATGCATTACACTGGAAATGTTCCCATTTTTACATCAATTACTCCAGGAACATCTTATCCAATGGACAGTTTGGGCAGTTGCCAACGGCCCATCATAAAAGGGGGCCCACACAAATGGGTTCTCCCCTCCCCAAACGATAGAACATAAGGACAACAAAGATTCAGTAAGTAAGAGAATGGGAAAAAGGCTTCAGGTGAATTAAAGGTCACAAATATTTCTTATCTGGGAACCTATTGTCCTATCACTGGTCAGGCTTAGTAATCGGTCGGATAAAATTAGCAGCTGCCCAGTTTCCATTTAGAGGGAAAGAATAATAGTTTGTATAGATAAGTACATTTTCTCATGCGCTGATATTATTGACAGCCCTGTCCAGGGCCAAACGGTACCTTAAAGCGACCCTTGAAATGGCATATCCAAGAATCTACTAAAGTTTCTGCGTGGATGGAGTTTAAAATGCTGTATATTTTGTGAAACATAATTCACGTAGTATTCTGCTAAATGTTTATCTACCAGGAAATATTTTAATTGTTACATTTGGTAACTTGTTTAACTCTAATCTTGTAGAGACCTTTTTATTATTTCGGAAAAAGCCCCATGCCTCAAAATATTATGCATCCCAGATGTTTTCCGGGACAGCTTCTGGTTAATTGAAACATAATGGCAATGATAAGACCAATGTATGCTGCTAAATATAAGCTTACTGATAACTACTAAGTCCTTATCACATTGAGGATATTTTCAGTATGAATTAGTTTAAAATAAAGCACTAGTTTAATAGCAAAGTGAAATAATTTGAAAGTGAAAGTTTTTTTATTGTATTTTATATGTTTAGTGTTTGTTTAAGATAACTGCTAGTTACTATTAGACATGAACGTTAATTTGTTTTGTATTTTGTAAGTTTTATATTTGTTTCATTTCATTTGTAATTGTCATTATATATTCCAATTGGTGCATTTGAAATAGTTTATTATTGTTGGACACACGTCACTGCTAAAAAGAAGTAGACCCCACACACTATTTTTACTACTATACTTCATATTCAAAATATTTGTCATATATGTAACTATTTACACCTGTGTCATGAGCTCACATCCATAGTAAAAAAAGTTGCACTTTATTTTAGAATAACTTAAATGTATCTATTAATAAAATGGGATGGCAGCTCTGCATTTGACAGTATTCAACGTATGTTACCTGTTAACCACTTTAGTTTTATCGGTCAGAAAAATTAGAAAAATAAAAGTCCACAGAGTGGACTTTTATAAAAGATTTCACTTGTGGTGAACGACAAAGATGCAGGTTGACTGCATGTTCTCTCATACTGGGCAACAGGAATAGACGTTTAACCCCATGCCCACTGCCTGCAAGGTAGTCAGGATTCAGGTAGACGGGCTATGAAGAGTAAAAAAGACAGAGAAACCATTTATTCAAGCATATCAGTTCCAATATATACCACCCACGCAAAAATAGTTATGATCAAAAATGTAATGCCTTTCCCGCCTGTAGGACGTTCTATGTCCTAATTTTCAGTGCCCAAAAGCTATTAACAGAATGCTAGCAAATAAATACGTTTGGCTTCAACCGCTGGCATATTCCTTCCCATTTAATTAGCCTCTGAGCTCCATCTGATGCTGGGCAATTCAAACCTAAATACTTAGCAAGAGAAGGAAAAAAGCGATATGTGGACAGAGCCACTTCATGCAAGCTTTATGCCAAAGTAAAAAAAAAATGTATTATGTGATATAGACACATACAGGTAAACATCTGGGCACGGTGATTACCGCCTTACACATTTCATGCCGGACTGGTGCGAAAAGACTTTGGCATGAAAATCGTAAGGCGGTAAAAAAAATGTTTATCCCTTTTTTCCTTCACTTGTTATAAACAGAATGCGCTGTAAAATATTCCACAATCCTCTACAGAATTGACAAATAGAGAAATATGCATTCCAGAGACAACACTTGAAGCATAGCTACAGTTGAATTGGGGCATAATATCATTGCCTCAACTTATTTCCCAGATTGATGATGATCTCCGGAATATAGGCATAATCCATATAGTATGAGACAAAAGATAATCTCATATTTGCCGCCTTGCATCGATCAAGTTCAACCCTTTTCCTATTCTTGTTACCACTATTGTTTAAAAAAAAAGTTCAGACTCTATTACCCTACTTCATTTTGTTTCATCATCAAACACTGACATGGCTTCCTATTGTGTATTACAGAATTACTGTGTCAAAAACATAAATATTGTATTTATTATTTTTATAATATTGCATTTATTAGATGGCATTAAAACTCAACATTTATTTGACTTATTTTAGAAATGTAAAAAAATAAAACACATATACACTATATGGACATATGTTTTTGGGACACCTGATCATAAGACCAACAGGGACTTTTAGGACATTGAATTCTAAATAATATGTAGTTGATACCACCTTTAGATATACACTACCTGGCCAAAAAAAAGGTTGCTACCCAAAAAAAAGGTCACACACTGTATTATTTCATTGGACCACCTTTAGCTTTGATTATGGCCCATATTCGCTGAGGCATTGTTTCGATATGCTTCTGCAATGTCACAAGATTTATTTCTTCCCAGTGTTGCATACATTTTTCACCAAGATCTTGTAAAGCAAAGCCTTCTCCAGCACATCCCAGAGATTCTCACTGGGGTTATGATCTGGCCAATCCATGTGTGAAAATGATGTCTCATGCTCCCTGAACCACTCTTTCACAATTTGAGTCTGATGAATCCTGGCATTGTCATCTTGGAATATGCCCGTGCCATCAGGGAAAAGAAAATCCATGGATGGAATAACCTGGTCATTCAGTAAATTCAGGTAGTCAGCTGACCTCATTCTTTGGGCACATAAGGTTGCTGAACCTAGACCTGACCAACTGCAGCAACCCCAGACCTATTGGCTTAGTTAAATCCAGGTGGTGACTTTTTTTGTTCATAAGAGTTTGCACTCTTAAGGGAAAGTTGATGCCACTTTCCACTAATACCACTTACAGTTGACCATGGAATATCTTGCAGGGATGAAGTTTCGCAAACTGACTAATGGCAAAGGTAGCATCCTATAACAGCACCACACTTGAATTCACTGAGCTCTACAAATGTTTGTAAATGCAGACTGCTAGGTGCTTGATTGCATACACCTGTGGCACTGGGTCTGATTGATACACCTGGATTCAGTTAAGTGGTGCGTCCCAATACTTTTGTCCATATTGGGTATTTGCGGTATTTGGAATTAAAAAAAAATACGGCTGTTTCGTTGGTTAATCTTTGCTAGATTTAGCCTCAGGGAATTTTGTGATCCCTGTAGAAATGACACATATTTGAGAATTATTTCTCTTCTTGACACTTGTACACATTATGTCAGATTACTTATGTAGCCTAAAATATCTTAGCCATAAAAATCTTTATTTTTTAGTGCATGGTTCATGGGATAAACAAATGTCTGAAAGTTTCATCTTCACAACACGTTGTAACAAGCACAAAGATATCTGTATTACAGAACCAGCTTTTAGATGTAGTAAAAAGTGAAGTATACTAGTTACATTATTAAACAAAAGACACATATAACATAACTTCCTGTGGTACGTACTGTGTAAGCAACATTTTAACAAGAAGTATATTAGACTTTAGTTTACCTTTAACAAGTAAAATGACTTACACTTTGGCTAGTACTTATTGCCCACAATGCCTTCTGCAGAGTAAATGCACACATACAGGAGCTATGGATTCTGCAGACGTCAGGTTATTCATACTGTGTATGAGCTTGCACCATTTTTAGTTGGATTTTCATGGCTTGGGCAACTAGGTATAATATGTGGAAACTAAAGAGAAGGCCTTAGTTAGGACAAATGTCTCCTTCAAACAATCAATCACATTAAGTAATGCTTGTTGTCTAATTGAGAAATGCCTTCTAGAATGGAATGCTCTATATCTTCATTACTCCTATTCCTTTTCTGTGTTATTTTAAATTGTGGTTTGATAAAAAAAAAACAAAAAAAAAACCTAAACAATAATGTAGCAAGCACTCACATCCCCTAAATTACCAGATTAGGAGGGAAAGTAAATAAGCAGCCATTAGCATAGCATACTTCTTCAAATAATAACTAAGCAAACCAAATATTTATATATATATATATATATATATATATATATATATATATATTATATAAATAGCCCAAGTATCAACATTTGGTAAGTGTATTTTGTTTACCTAAGACAAGTAGTATAGACATAGATTAAGTCTAAGTTAGTTATTATAGAGAGGGATATTTATATCTCTGTAACACACACATACTTTCTCTCATATTCTCTCTCTATACATAGTGGACATTTCATCTACATGTAACAATACTACAAATTATTTATATCCCTTTTAATATACTGGCTATTGTAATCTGTAAATGGGTTAATTAATTAAACGGAACTGTACATCGTGTGAGTAGGAAGCACAGAGTTACTTTACAGAAAGTTACAAACCATTTGCACATATAACTATATACGTGAATATGTCACCATGTATACCTGTTTATAGGATCTATGGACATTATTGTTTTTGCTTTGTGTTTTTGACTACATGCCTATTTGCACGCTCATCTTTGAGGGCTGATTTGCACTTGTGTTTCAAATATATATCTCTTTTGTGACATTCCTATACCTAGGCAGATGAGGTACTGAGGTGCTCTTTTGTAGGCAGGAAAATAGATGAAAATGGTCAGGAATGCTTGTAATTGTAAACTATTGCTAGACATATAGAACAATATATTGTGGTGGATTTGATTGTGTTAGATGATTTCTTTACAGTGGTCATATTACACTCTTTATATTCTGTTCAGGTCACTAGAAAGGTTTGTAGAGTCGTGACTGAAGCAGGTACATGTAGACTAAATTTCAAATTTATCCAGTCAATTGCTCACTGAGTATCTCTTAGGGTCAGCAGTGGGCACACCACATTTCTACGATAGAGCTCCTACCTCTTTCTCCTGTCATCACTAGTTTCTGGTCATCTGTGTACAAAAACATGAAGGGCACCAAATAGTAAACATTTGATCTGGATGCCCTCATCAACAGTCACTTTATTTATTTGCGTTTTATCACTATGGCAATAAAAGACTTTACTGCATTAACAAAAGCTGGTGAATCAATTTAAATTACAGCAATGAGGGCAATTTACTAGGCCCAGAGTCTACCTTTGATATGGGTTGTAATTTAAGTAGCTTAAACATCAGAAATTACTTTTGGCTGCCGCACCCATACATGAACTTCATAATAAAAGCTTTGACAAGGCAATGTGTTGGCCCAAGGACAAGAGGGAATAATTTAAAAAAAAATCAAAATATCCCTTGATGAAAATAGACATGTGTTGATGAGTTGACAGACTTTTTTTTTTTTTTTTTGCACTACTTTATATATTTTGTGCAGTAATGTAATGTGTGCAGTACATCTAAGAATCAAATCAATCAAATGTCAATTTGTGTTGACAATATGTACAGAAAATGCCACACGTGAGTATGTGTAGGCTATAAATGCATGTTAAAAGCATAACATCACACACTTTAGATGCGTGTGCACAAAAGACAACACGCATCTGGAAAAAAGTTGCCTGTCAAATTTTGTTTTCAAGAGAGAAAACAAATAACAGAGCAGATAGAAAGGGATACAGTGACATAATAATATGGGGGAGGTTGATGAGCACATCAGAGAGAGTAAAACAGTGAGATTATGATGTAAGGACGTTAAAGATTAATAATGATTAACGATTAAAGCAAATGAAAAAGGAACTGATTGGTAATGTGCAATGAATAGGATGATATAATAGTATCATGTAACACTATGATGAGAGGCATGATATTAGAAACGGTAGGACAAATATATATAAGCTAATGAAATGCTCCTCCATTTATTCCAATGGGGAAGGGAAAAATGCTTTTCAGGCCAACTGTCGAGTTGTATTTAGCCTGAAAAGCCATTCCCTATGTAAAAATAAATGTAAAAAAAATCCCCTTCTTTTAAAAAAACAGATCATAAGGGCTCCCCAAATAGCGCTTGCCAATTTATTCCCAGCCCCCCAAAAATTGAATATCCCAGCGTCCCTGGCCCATTAATAAAAATACCTCCCTCAATCGCACCATGATGGGGGTTATATTAACCCCCATCTACTCTTAATATCCGGGGGCTTGCCCAAGGCCCCCGGGAAATAAAATTACCAATAACCCTCCACACAAATAAATAATCACCACCCCATGAATGCCCTCCCCACCTGGGAGCTTGCCAAAGGCAACCAGGCGACACAAAACATTATTACATTTATCCTACCAACCCTCCCACCTCTACTATGGCCAGGTAGGGGGGACGGTTCTAAATAAATACCCACAATCTATAAATAAAACCCAGCCTTGGAATGCCATAAGAGTAGGCAGAGAAAATAACTATTCACCCCCCACCCTAACGCAAGTGGTCCTGGCTCAAATGGTCTATCCTCAGCAGAGGGCAGACCAGAATGAAATCTCAGCTCTGGTGCACTGGGATTTCAAAAGACTACAGGAGGCATTGCAATGCTATTCTTCACTATTAGTGAATAGACCCCAATGAGACAGTGGAGGGGGGTTAGTATTAAGGTTTAGGGGGTTAGTATTAGGGTTTAGGGTGTTAGTATTAGGGGTCGGGGGTTAGTATTAGGGTTTAGGGGGTTAGTATTAGGTTTCGGGGGTTAACATT
The DNA here is from genome assembly GCA_036172795.1 of Pelodytes ibericus. Classification (NCBI taxonomy): domain Eukaryota; kingdom Metazoa; phylum Chordata; class Amphibia; order Anura; family Pelodytidae; genus Pelodytes; species Pelodytes ibericus. The sequence goes on from CM069860.1 coordinate 60,423,544, forward strand.
AGGGTTTAGGGGGTTAGTATTAGGGTTCGGGGGTTAGTATTAGGGTTTAGGGGGTTAGTATTAGGGGTCGGGGTTAGTATTAGGGTTTAGGGGGTTAGTATTAGGGTTTGGGGGTTAGTATTAGGGTTCGGGGGATAATTTTAGTATTGGGTTTTGGGGTTAATTTTAGCATTGGGGTTTGGGGGGGCACTTTGGTGGGGGAATCATTTATTAGGGCAGTATTTTCTTTTTACTTTTACAGTTGTAAGAGCTGACAGTTCAGCGCTGAACTGTCAGCTCTTACATAGCCATGTCCGCAATGAAGCTGTCGCATTATTCTTCATTGCTGACAGTTCAGCGTTCTAACTGCCGCGCTGAACTGTCATCAATGAAGATGCGGCGAAGAAGAGTCCTAGACCCTCCAGAGTGTACTTAAGTGAAAAAAGGATATGTAGTGCAGAATTGATGGGCCAATTTGTTTTAAATGATTGTCACAAGCTATGTTTCTACGGCTGATAGTGGGCATTCAGCCCACAAGATTAAGCCTTCACACCCAAATTACAATTTGGAGTTAACACACAAAAGGTGATCACATAATTGTAATTATTTTAAAATTCATGGTTCTATGACAGTCTCTTCTAAAGAACAAAGCTAAAATGTTTTCTACATGTGCTTGTTACAAGCCCTTTCTAATCTGGTCGGATAAAACAAGAATATTTGTTTTATGTGATTATTCAATTGATAGACACTAACTGAAGCTTGTTGAACCAATAACAACTGCAGCAGTGAGAAAACAAAAAACAAAAGCAAAACCAAAGAGGATTTATCAAGGCATCTCCAACACTTTGGTGTCATAAGAAAATAGATTTATTTGTTAAAAATGTTGGGGTCTCTTACCCAGAATTGCATAAGAAAATCAATCATAGAAAATTAGACCAAGTCAACATGTCTCTAGTGACCTGAAAGCATCTGGTAACCGTAGATTCACCCTCTAGCTTTCTGCAAAGGCTCTCTTTTGGATCATGTAGTGGTGACAGAGAACTGGCTGCAGATTAGGCCTGAGAACCTACATGAATAATTCACTCTGTTACATTTTTAGAATATCAATGAATTTCTGTCTCAAGTGAGAAAAGACTTGGAAATATGTTCCTGTCCCAAAGATCTTTCCTTTCCATGGAAATGTCTCATCCATTCAAAGTTCCCCTCTAATACAATACCATTTTCCACAGAAAACATTCACATTTGCATGCAAAACATTTTTAAATACTGCTAATGAGATATGGTAGGGATTTTGATTTTCCTTGCACAGTTGATATACATGCCTTCATATATTATTTCACCATTCATTCTATTATGATCATGCATATATATTGTAATACTTGTTTGGATGTCACTTCACTTGGATTTCAGGTTTTTGCGTAAATCTCCACTATTACTAGTACATAGATTATAGAAACTTGACTTTTAATTCAATATGATTTTTTGTGTTGCCTTTTAGAAATCTACAGAAGCAGAGTAATATAATACAATACTGTTATTTGACAGTAATAGTCCAAATATGGGCATTTAAATGGTTAGAGGCAAGAGTTATATTTCTTTACTATGTATTATAGTAACCAAAGCTATAGTTGTATTATGTCTACTGCACCATATTATGGCTCAACAGAGTATTAACTGTGAAACCCTTTTTTTCAGTAGCTCTTTGGTGGCGAAGTATAAGCCCAGATGAAAATCACAAGCTTTGCTCTGATTTTCCTATAAACATAGTTAAAGAAGTGTAATTCAGGGGTAAGCAACCTGCAGCCCTCTAGCTGCTGATGAACTACATCGCCAATAATTCTCTTTGATAAGCTAAGAGGCTGGCAAAGGAGTATGGGAAAAGAAGTCCTGCAAGATCTGAAGGGCCACAGGTTGCCTACCCCGATGTAATTTGTGATGTATGGCAAAAGCAGAAGAAGAAACAATTATGGGTAAGGTTTAAGGTAATTTATTTGTCACCAGCTCTTAATTAACTATAATTCCCATCAGAGACGAAGCTAGTGTCCCCAAGGCAAGAATCAAAAGCAGTGTCCTTCATCCACCCGTATAGTTTGAAGCGTATTATTTGTAGAAAAATGAAATCAGGTACATAGATAACCATACAATTTATTACTAAGAATATATAGCTCCTGTCAATAAATATACAGTTAGCCAGAGACAGAGAGCGATACAACATAGACAGCATTAGTATGCAGTAAACCAGACATTGAACATAGTATATTAATATCTCTGTAGCTAGACAGTAAATTATGATAATTAAATATTAATGGTAAGAGATATATTCATCAGACACAAATAGTGAAACAGGTTAGCTTCCATGAATGTCAAAAATAGAAATGTGTATGGCATTTAAACAATAATAAATACCTGTGAATATAGTGCCTAACCCATGGTAGCTCATCAGACTGGTTATGTAGCATAAGGCCCATGTATTCCAGAGCCACATGCTATCATCGATGCACCCCCTCAGGTGTGTGTCTGAGGCGGGTTGCCACACCCTCATTACTGTTCTGATTCCCACGATGGAGGATCATGATTAGGGTTGCCACCTTTTCCAACATGGTAGCTCATCAGACTGGTTATATAGCATAAGGCCCATGTATTCCAGAGCCACATGCTATCATCGATGCACCCCCTCAGGTGTGTGTCTGAGGCGGGTTGCCACACCCTCATTACTGTTCTGATTCCCACGATGGAGGATCATGATTAGGGTTGCCACCTGTTCCAACGTAAAATACTGGCCTTGCTGGTACCACCATAGACTTAACATTGGCATCAAGCCAATTTTTTTGCCAACCTGTCGGTAAAATACCAACTGGGTGGAAACCCTAACCATGAGAATTGTTGTCCATAGAGAGTTGGCTATCCTGAGGTTACTTTCTTTAAAGGCATATATCCAGGTGATTCAAATTTAACTAGAAAACCTATTTTTTATGGCTATTATAATTTGTTTTAATTATTAGGAATACATTTTTTCTTTTAATTTTGCAGAAAGCTATTTCTTACTCATTAATGTGTAATGTAAATGTTGCACTTTGCAATAGCAACGGCTGGGTGGCTTCCATCTTTTGTGTCAACCCTCTCTCTCTGTCATTGGTGTGTGCACGTATTAATCACGCCCCACACAACCAATACAGGGGGCGTAGACTACAATTTCTTCCTCCGCTGGAGGTATATTCAAAGCCAAAGGTGCTGAGAGCCGATCAGTGGTGCCAAGTCAAGGAGCAACAGTTACAAAACAGTGGCCTGGAAGTCTCAAGGATTAAATCGTTTCTGAACTTCACTCTTCTAACTTCTCTTACAGTCTATACATTTCTGAATTCTGATGCATTGAATGGGAGGGTAATGTAACTTTTACATCACAAGGGGGCAGAGTTATGATCTTGTTTGGTCAGGTTACTCTTCTCTCTTTGTGTTGGAAGGTAAAAAAAGATGTTCATAGCTACCTAGTCCTGCCCACTATGATACACTAGAGCCAGTACGAGAGCTGGGGAGTATCTTATGACATCATAATGCAGGCTTGTAAAGGGAAATATTCACAAAATGGAGCCAGGAAATAAACACCTATTTTTATTTTTCCTTTTATATCTTTAAAATAACCAGGTTATCTAGTTACATTGTATGTAAGTTGTAGTGTCCCTTTAAATGGCTTAGTTGTGTAGAATATGTGAATATTTGTGATTAAAGTGGGAATTATTGATACGTCAGTTAAGACATATGTGAGTTGAACGTATGGAGAAAAGTCTACCTAGATACAGTGTATAAAATATTGGCACATTGCTAGAACAGGGCAAGGTCTTTAAACACTGAACAGGTACAGAATTTTGATGATAATTAAACAGGCTAATGTAACATATCTGTAATCTCAGAAGTTGTTTGTGTCCCTTATATCTGGTAATAGTTGGTATGTTGAGCTGTGCGCCTACTGAAAATTCATGCAAGTCCTGGAACAGGATGTGAGGTCAGATAGCCTCAGGAAAGGGTTGAGTATAATGCAGAAAGCAACAAACTGGAATAATAACTCAGTAGCTTGCATGTGAAAATACAAAAGTTAACAACAATTATGTTAAATTAAACTGACCTTGGAAATCACTCAGGGGACACACTTAAGTCTTGTAAAAACAAATGCAGAACCAAAAGTCATAGTTCTGTTATTATTTAAAAACATGTAAGGAAGAAATTTCCAGTAAAGAGAAAATTTCGCACAATATGCTATGCAAAACAAAACTAAAAGTGAGAACACAAGTAGGATTTCCTTAACTTTTTTGTTTTCATTAGACCTACTTTTTTTCATTCCTATTGAGTTCAACATTGAACATTCAAACCATAAACCGAAAAACAAAGATGGTCAAATCCATTGGTAAAACGTGTATGTTTATTCAGTCAGATACATATACTGTGGCTTTGTTTGATAAATCTGCTAGAAAAACATATGGATCACCCATGGACGTAAAGTGCCCATGACTACCTAGAATTGTGCCTATTTTTGGTGATGGTGATTTGTGTCATGATGAGCAGCAAGGGACCTCCCACTGCCAATAAATTCATACCTTGCCTCAAAGGCCTGGAAATAAAGGTGTCAAAGTCCAAATGGCCTCTTGATACATAACTTCACAGCTTATTCAGACTAAATCTAAAAGTCCTGGTCCTCCAGATAACACTGGAAGCCAAGTGGGATGCACTTATTTCTTGTATAATATATAAATAGATGAAATATAGCCTATTTTATCTCACGCTTGTATGGCTCAGCATGGATACTCACAAATGATATGAATTCTTTTAAAACTTTCCCTTCTGTGCCAGTTCATAACAGCACCTTAGAAGTACTAAGGGAAAATAAATCCACCAAGGATCCTAATAAAAATGTATCTGGCAATGTAGTGTTTCTCATAATATCGCAGAATCACTGTTCGGTGAACTCTGTAAAATTTCCAATTTAGTTAAATCCTTGTTTGGCTTACCTTTTTGTATTTCTTGCATTATATATGCAGTATCCTTGCCAACCATTTCCATTTTACTATTAGTTTCTCACCCACTTACACTGTACACTTTTTCCAGTGAAATGTATTATTGCAAAAAATTGTCCGTCTGTATGTTTGGTAACATCCATTTTTTTTTACATTTCCACACATGTTTATCTATGACTGGCAAAACTACAGGTGGTGCCAAGCATACCTAGGAACACCCTAAAGCCCCTGCTACTGCCCCTGGAAATTGACTTATTTGTAAAAGTAAAGAGCCCCAAAGCATCTTTGGGGGTCACACAAAAAATCTAACGGTGTCATCATTACGTTCTTCTTTCAGAGCTTCTCTCAATGCTTCTGCAAGGGAACAGGGCCAATAAGAAGTGGCAAGTAATGTGTGCACTTACATTTCAGCCTCATTTCTCAGCTGACATTGTTTTATTAAAGTTGTTGTTGAATGAATGCTTTATGGTGATAAGCTAACAGAATGGGAGCCTTTATGTTAAATGAGTATCATTAATATATAATTAGGCTGACAATATGCTAAGATGAGTGACCTATTTCTGGCTGTACAGTAATATTGGCTATACTGTAACACCATCTGTGACTGCCTGCCTATATGCTGTGCTTTACTGTACAACCACCTGTGTATATCTAGTTATATTATGATAGGAGCTGCCTATGCTACCATTAGAGGCTAGCTAAGAATATGCATCTATAACATGTAACTGCATTAGTTCCCAACTGTCCTGAATTTGCTCAGACATATACAGCCAAAACATGAGAGAATGAGCCCCAGACACTAGGTATCTGTACCGGGTAGCCTGGAGCCATGGGCGTAGGAAGCGGGGGGGATGGGGGGGACGGATCCCCCCCAGGAAAAAATGTGGGGGGGACAGGTAGGGTGAAATCCCCCCCCAGCAAACGGGGCCCCCAGCCCCTGCTTGCCGCGTTCACAGCGCATTGCGCTTGTGAACGCTTTTTTCCGGCAAGCCGCATCCGATGGATGCGACGGCCGGAAAAAAAATAAAAAAAATAAAAAAAAACTGACCCCGGATGTGACGTCGCGTCACATCCGGTAACTGTTTCCCTCCTCCGTGCAAGAGGGAAGACTGCTCAGAGGAGAGATCCGGCGGGGGACACGGAGCAGATTCATGTAAGTACTAGGGAAGGAGGGGAGGGGGGGTGAGGAGGTTTAACTGGCACTATATTACTGGGTTCTGGCTGGCACTATATTACTGGGTTCTGGCTGGCACTATATTACTGGGTTCTGGCTGACACTATATTACTGGGTTCTGACTGGCACTATATTACTGGGTTCTGGCTGGCACTATATTACAGGGTTCTGACTGGCACTATATTACTGGGCTCTGGCTGGCATTATATTACTGGGCTCTGGCTGGCACTATATTACTGTGCTCTGGCTGGCACTATATTACTGGGTTCTGGCTGGCACTATATTACAGGGTTCTGGCTGGCACTATATTACTGGGCTCTGGCTGGCACTATATTACTGGGCTCAGGCTGGCACTATATTACTGGGCTCTGGCTGGCACTATATTACTGGGTTCTGACTGGCACTATATTACTGGGTTCTGGCTGGCACTATATTACTGGGTTCTGGCTGGCACTATATTACTGGGCTCTGGCTGGCACTATATTACTGGGTTCTGGCTGGCACTATATTACTGGGCTCTGGCTGGCACTATATTACTGGGTTCTGACTGTCACTATATTACTGGGTTCTGGCTGGCACTATATTACTGGGTTCTGGCTGGCACTATATTACTGGGCTCTGGCTGGCACTATATTACTGGGTTCTGGCTGGCACTATATTACTGGGCTCTGGCTGGCACTATATTACTGGGTTCTGACTGTCACTATATTACTGGGTTCTGGCTGGCACTATATTACTGGGTTCTGGCTGGCACTATATTACTGGGTTCTGACTGGCACTATATTACTGGGTTCTGGCTGGCACTATATTACTGGGCTCTGGCTGGCACTATATTACTGGGTTCTGGCTGGCACTATATTACTGGGTTCTGGCTGGCACTATATTACTGGGTTCTGACTGGCACTATATTACTGGGTTCTGGCTGGCACTATATTACAGGGTTCTGGCTGGCACTATATTACTGGGCTCTGGCTGGCACTATATTACTGGGTTCTGGCTGGCACTATATTACTGGGTTCTGACTGTCACTATATTACTGGGTTCTGGCTGGCACTATATTACTGGGTTCTGACTGGCACTATATTACTGGGTTCTGGCTGGCACTATATTACTGGGTTCTGACTGGCACTATATTACTGGGCTCTGGCTGGCACTATATTACTGGGTTCTGGCTGGCACTATATTACTGGGTTCTGGCTGGCACTATATTACTGGGTTCTGGCTGGCACTATATTACTGGGTTCTGGCTGGCACTATATTACTGGGCTCTGGCTGGCACTATATTACTGGGCTCTGACTGGCACTATATTACTGGGCTCTGGCTGGCACCATATTACTGGGTTCTGGCTGGCACTATGTTACTGGGTTCTGGCTGGCACTATATTACTGGGTTCTGGCTGGCACTATATTACTGGGTTCTGGCTGGCACTATATTACTGGGTTCTGACTGGCACAATATTACAGGCATCTGACTGGCACAATATTACAGGCATCTGACTGGCACAATATTCCTGGGCTCTGACTGGCACAATATTCCTGGGCTCTGACTGGCACTATATTCTTGGTATCTGACTGGCACAATATTCTTGGTATCTGACTGGCACAATATTCCTGGGCTCTGACTGGCACAATATTCCTGGGCTCTGAATGGCACTATTACAGGCATCTGACTGGCACAATATTACTGGGCTCTGAATGGTACAATATTCCTGTGCTCTGAATGGCACAATATTACTGGGCTCTGACTGGCACAATAATACTGCGCTCTGAATGGCACAATATTACTGGCATCTGTATGGCACAACAATTATGGCATATGTGTGTGTGTGTGTGGGGGGGTTAACATCGCGATGGATGGCGGGATTGCATGCAGGGGAGGGGGCAGGGTCGAGGGGGCCCAAGCAAATGCTTGCCCAGGGTCCAATCACTATTAAAGACGGCCCTGAGCATACTTGCCAACCCGGGACAATCCTGCAACGTTTTCGATCCTGGGACTGTCCCGGGAGAATCAGCTCTGCAGGGATCACGGAGGTCACCTGATCACATGACTTCATCGCACGACGTCATGTGATCATGCGCACGGCTTGTGCGCGTCCTCCACAAGTCACACAGCCCCACACTGGGAGGAACGAGGTAGGAACAGTGACTGTGTCACTGCCAATAATGTACCGTTTTTCTTTTTATCATGGCAGCTTCGGAACGTGATTGATTATTGCAGCTCTTAGGGGCATTTAAAAAATGTCTCTTAGAGCTGCAATAATCAATGACTTCCGAAGCTGCCATAATAACATGTCTCTTAAATCTGCCAATGACTTCTACTAATGATGAGATGATCAAAAAATGAGGGCAAAAAAAAAACCCTGGCAAATGAATGTGGGCAACAAAAAACCTGGCAAATGAATGTGGGCAAAAAAAAAACCCCTGGCAAATGAATGTGGGCAAAAAAAAAAACCCCTGGCAAATGAATGTGGGCAAAATAATGTAATTAATAAGTAATGATTGTAAGAGGCACAGAAAAACCTGGAACGGAAATGCACACCTTCCCTGCAATGAGATATAGCTTTGATCCCTGCTATTGATCTACATTTTTTTTAAATGTATTTTTTAAGATAAAAAAAACTGCTCACTTGAATGTGTGTATGTATGAGTGTATGTGACAGACTGTGTGTATGTATGAGTATATGTGATAGACTGTATGTATGTATGAGTGTATGTGACAGACTATGGATGTATGTATGTATGAGTGTATGTGACAGACTATGGATGTATGTATGTATGTATGAGTGTGTGTGTGTGACAGACTGTATGAGGGAGTGTGACAGACTGTATGAGTGTGTGTGACTGACTGTATGAGTTTGTGTGTCTGTGACTGACTGTATGAGTTTGTGTGTATATATGACTGACTATGAGTGTGTGTGTCTGTGACAGACTGTATGTATGAGTGTATGTGAAAGACCATGTATGAGTGTGTGTGTCTATGTGACTGACTCTGAGTGTATGTGTCTATGTTACAGACTGTATGTATGAGTGTGTGTGTGTGTCTGACAGACTGCATGTATGTATGACTGTGTGTCTGCGACAGACTCTATGTATGTATGTATGTATGGATGAGTGTGTCTGTGAACGACTGTATGTATGAGTGTGTGTGTGTCTGACAGATTGTATGTATGTGTGAGTGTGTGCCTGGCAGACTGTATGTATGTATGTATGTATGTATGAGTGTGTTTCTATGTGACAGTATGTATATGTGTGACAGGCTGTATGTATGAGTATATGTGTCTATGTGACTGACTGTATATGACTGCATGTGATTGTGTGTATGTGCTGTTGTCTGGCTCCTAGATTTTTTTCCTGGCTCCTAAAACTTAGTTAAGGTTGTCAAGCCCTGGTATAAATTTTACTAGTTATATACATATATTTGGGGTCCACCTTAAGCTTTTGGAAATATTTAATATTTTACAGTTTATTTTCTGGTCAGAAATGTAATGTTTGTTTGCTGAGAGGGTAGTGGATGCATGGAATAGTCTTCCAGTAGAAGTGGTAGAGGTTAATACAGTGAAGGAGTTTAAGCATGCATGGGATAGGTATAAGGCTATCCTAGATATAATATAAGGTCAGGGACTAATGAAAGGATTACATTACTGAGAGGGTAATGGATGCATGGAATAGTCTTCCAGTAGAAGTGGTAGAGGTCAATGCAGTGAAGGAGTTTAAGCATGCATGGGATAGGTATAAGGCTATCCTAGATATAAGATAAGGCCAGGGACCAATGAAAGTATTACTATACTGAGAGGGTAGTGGATGCATGGAATAGCCTTCCAGTAGAAGTGGTAGAGGTTAATACAGTGAAGGAGTTTAAGCATGCATGGGATAGGTATAAGGCTATCCTAGATATAAGATAAGGTCAGGGACTAATGAAAGTATTACTTTACTGAGAGGGTAGTGGATACATGGAATGGCATTCCAGCAGAAGTGGTAGGTTCATACTGATGTATGTTTTATGGTGTACACACAGCTCGCTGACTATATTTCATGTAACAGTGATAAAATGCACCTGCCTGATGTAGATGTTGTGCTGTGAATGTATCTGTTGTATACCAAGGATCCTGGTAATGTTGGTGGGAACTTGGTGATATAATATACACTGTGACAAGCTTTATTTTTACTGCTGCTATACCCGGCGAGCAAAAATGCTGTCCCCCCCAGATTTGTGGGGGTTCCTACACCCATGCCTGGAGCTAAATGCGCCAGGGTCACACAAGACTGCATGACATCACACAGTGTTTCATAACTCCACCCCTTAAGGCACTGCTCCTTTTTGTCCCCCCAATCACTCAAAAACAAAGTCGACAAGTATGTAACTGCCTAACTATATCCTGATATTAGCTATATTGTAACGTATTTGGCTTTCCCACTAATGTTAATATGAGCTCTACTGTGCTATATCTGTGGCTGGTTAACTGATTGAAAGCTGTACTGTACCACTGTCTATTACTAGGTAACTATATATTGATAAAAGCTATATTGTAGCACAATCAGTGGGTACAAAACCATATACTGATAACACCTATATTGTACCACAATTTGTGGTACAATTGTGGTTGCTGGTAGAAGTATTGGATCATGAACCATTCTTCTTCATTCATTCATAATTAAATGTTAATTTTTTAAGAAAATAATTGTCATCATTCTTGGTACATTGTTTATGTAACAGGCGCCAACCTATGTACTTGGAAACCGTTATATGTTGCAGCAATTAAAGAAAAATTATATTTTTTGATGGTAGAGCTAATTTAATCATTCTCAACTTCTTCAATAAATGTGGATATCATTGGTTAAATATTTTCCTACAACCCATCCAAAAAATAGATCCATAGTCAAGTGTGTTGTTCAAATAATCAGATATTGGCCTGGTTATTGGGAACAGCAAGGTCAGGGATCAATAAATAACCGTATGTTATTTTTTTTCAACAGAATCCTCTGAGTCGTCTTTAATGATAGCTTAGCTTGCCTGTTATCCATTAACACAAACTTCACAGATGCTCATTATGTTTTGATTGCTATATAACGGAGGATTTGGTTTCATAATACTAATAGTTTAGTTATGATAACATGACTAGTCAACGTGTGATGTCATTTATTTAATAGATTGAGCAGTATGCCTTAATTTATAAATCATAATGTAACCAGCAGAGTCATGTTTCCTCTTTTAAAGTCACAGAGAGCATGGACTTTGAGCTCTCTCTGGGGTGCAATTATCCTAACCCATCTTTTATCATCGCAAAAAACAAATGTTAATATATTGCAGCCATCTATAATATGATATGTGCTAAATATATTAATTTAACCAAAAATTGCCTTGACATTCTATACTGCCGACACACATGTTTCATCACTTTGGGGAAATGCTCGAACAGGGACCAGAGGGTAAAAACTAAAGGAGGAATCTTAAAATGTGGGACAGTTGGCATGTATTTATCAATGGGACTCTGGCATCCTAAACATTGCTTATCCTGTGAAAGAAAAAAGAAAAAAAATGATCTATGCACTGTGTTAACAAACTGCATTCAAATGCTTTAAATAAGAGGAAATGTATTTTAGATGTGTCTGAGGACATAACCTGTGGATTGATATGTAAAAGAATTAATCTGCAATGGTAAATGCATAATTTGCATACCAAGCCACAAGGTGATGTCATAAACAGGATTTTCTGCCCCATGGTGCGTTCATATGGGTGCAAGTGTGTGTCCTTTGGTGTGCTGTATGCACACCGAACACTGTCATTAGCTTCCTCACAGAAACCAGAAACCTGTCTTTTCTTGACTCCTACTATGTCTTTGTCCCCACACACACACATCACAAAATGTCACATACAAGGTCTAACACACACATCACACAATGTCGCATACATGGTCACACACACATCACATAATGTCACATACAGGGTCACACACACATCACACACATCACCCATTGTGACTTACCCCTGTCACTTACCCCCTCTCACACATGCATCAAAGATTAAACATACAGGCTCTCATACACACACACATAACACAATGTCATATACCGGGTCTCACACACACAAACATCACACAATGTCACATACAGGGTCTCACACACACATCACACAATGTCCAATACAGGGTTTCATACACACACATCACACAATGTCACATCCAGGGTCACACACACATCACACCAGGGCCGGCTCTACCCTAAGGCAGCACAGGCAGCCGCCTTAAGGGGGTTTAGCTGGTCCGCGGCTGTGAGGGAAGCGTTGTGCGCTCCCCTCCAGCCGCGCGGCTTCAATGAAGTTTAATAAAAAAGAAAAATGCATTATTTTTTTTTAACAAACTTTATTGAAGCCGAGTGGCTGGAGGGGAGCGCACAACGCTTCCCTCACAGCCGCGGACCAGCAGAGCATCGGGAGACAGAGCAGCAAGGAGGGTGGGAGGAGGGGAGGAGGGTGGCAAAATCCTGGCATATTAAAAGGCAAAATCCTTGTATATTGAGGGGCAAAATCCTGGCATATTAAATGGCAAAATCCTGGCATATTGAGGGGCAAAATCCTGGCATATTAAATGGCAAAATCCTGATATATTGAGGGGCAAAATCCTGGCATATTAATTGGCAAAATCCTGGCATATTGAGGGGCAAAATCCTGGCATATTAAATGGCACATTGGAGGGGAAAAATCCAGGCATATTGAGTGGCAAAATCCTGACATATTAAATGGCATATTGGAGGGGAAAAATATTGGAATAATAAATGGCAAAATAATGGCATATTGAGTGGCTAAATACTGGCATATTGAGGGGCAAAATAGTGTGTCTCAAGTTATGTGTGTATTGGTGTCACTGTGTGTGTAAGTGTTAAGGGTGTGTGTAAGTGTGTCACTTTCTGTCCTAAGGGTGCGTGTGTAAGTGTGTCACTGTGTCTGTGTAAAGGTGTGTGTGTGTGTCACTGTCTATGTAAGGGTGTGTGTGTGTGTAAGTGTGTAACTGTGTCTGTGTAAGGGTGTGTTTGTGTGTAAGTGTGTCACTGTGTCTGTGTAAGGGTGTGTGTAAGTGTGTCACTGTGTCTGTGTAAGGGTGTGTAAGTGTGTCACTGTGTCTGTGTAAGGGTGTGTGTGTGTGTGTGTAAGTGTGTCCCTGTGTGTAAGGGGGTGAGTGTGTGTAAGTGTGTCACTGTGTCTGTGTAAGGGTGTGTGTGTGTGTGTGAAAGTGCCAATTTCATATATATATATTCAGCACAACCTTACAGGCAGCACAGCTAACATCAGCCAATTAGAGCAGGGGCTTGTCACTCACATCTGTCTTCAAGTGCCTAGTTGTAAAAATGAAGGAACAATCAACATTATGCATAAGAAACAGCATTTGCACACTCATTTTTTTACTTCATCATTTTAATTTGCAGGATTCTTTATACATTACCCTATATGTATCAAAGAGATCTTGCTGAAAAGATAAGTAGTCCGACTTTCTGGCAAAACGTAAAAAGATATTAACACAGGCAATTCCATTATTTGACATTTGTGATCTCTATGACTGTGCTCAGTTGAATTAGATAATAATAAAAAACATACATGTAGTGTCCCCTTAAACATGTACTGACAGACAAACCAACAAATGACTCGGCAGAAACACATTAGTGGCTGGTCTGTGATGTCACACGACAGCTCCATTTAATATGTGGACCCACCCACTGAAAGGCTCGATGTGTTCTGACAACTGCACCGATCTATTTTTTATGCTCCTTCTCACGTGCTACACTTTAACTTTGGCTGGATTGGAATCTCCGCTACATAAGATAATAATGTCCATGATGCACATATTCTGTGAATGCTGGATGTGCCATCAGTAAATCTAAAATCTGGTTATAATGCATCCTGTGGAATGATAACTTAAATGTTCTTATTAAAATATTTGAAATCACACAGCAATCTGTTTTCTTTTTAGAATGCCATGTTTGCCAAATTCCATTAGCTTGAAATACAGGTTTTGCCGGCAAGTTATTGTATCAAACTGATGGCTTATTCCATGCCTTTGATCACGGCGCAGAACCCTTAGTGCTGTCATGCTAGGATGCAAACTTTTCCTTTTCTCTTTTCCAAGCATCATAATGTTATGAAGACACCAGTTTTTCATTTTCCATCACAATATGCGAATGGATTAAAGTACTTAATATTCCATTTTTCAAAGCCCTGTGTTTTTCTTGGCAAGTTTCCTGCAAGTGAGAAAATATAATTGAAAATATGATTTATATTTCAATCAACGTGTCTATTGTTTTCAGATAGTTGATTTTAGGGAGAGAGCCGTGTTCTGAAATTGAGCCAGGTTACTATTTGATCTGAGGGTCCTTGCTCCGTTTTTGTATGAGTTTATAGGTCAAAGGGTTTGTTCTAGATTTTCAGCTATATAGGCTCAAATTTGGCCAACATTCACTTGACAGCAACATTCACGGGACTCTGTCAACCTAGACATTGCTTGCACTTTGAAAGTAGAGAATATAAAATGATGAAAAATGATCACTACATTGTGTTAGCAAAACACATGCAAATGCATAAAATAAGAGAAATATATGTTTTAAATGTGTCTGTGGAGTCCCCTACTTATGACATCACCTTATGGCTTCATATGCAAAGTACACAATTCCCATAAGTTCGTGTGCATGCCATAGATGATGTCATAAACAGGAAACACAATGGACATGTTTAAAACGTATGGGTTTTTTTTCTGTTATTTTATGTCTTTGCTTGCATTTCTGCTAACACATTGTATAGCTCATTTTTCAGCATTTTTTATCTCTATATTCACAGTATGAGTAATTTTTAAATAAAAGAATAAATTACTTTTTCGGTTGATCTATCTTGTAGTGAGCGTACAGCATAGCACTGACCCTTAAAGATCTATGTATTATTAAAAGAAAAAAAAAAAACAGTTAAGCTCTTAGCTTGTTCTGGTACAGACCTCTATCACTAAATGCCTTCCTGACTGGGAGTGTGCAACTTCAGTTCCCTCATGGAAGGTAAGTTTTTAAATTACCATAGTTTTTAAACATGGAGACCTAAGTGTTTGCAGAATTATTGGTTGCTTGGTTGCCATCAAAATATTTTAATATTAATATGGTGAAAGGCATTTCATTTTCCTCTAAAGCACTATCCATAGTTTCTAAAATGTAGGCCCCTAAAATGACTGACAGCTCTGAGGAGAAGTAGCAGGCTTACAAAAGTAAAAAAAATACAATGAACAACCAATCGGAAAGTAGGATTGGTACTAGCAGAAAGGCCAGCAGAAAGCTAGTGCTAAATGTCTATAGCAGTGCAAACATAGATATATTTATGTGTTTTATTGCATTGAGTATTTTTTTTCAGTAACAATAGATTCCAATAATCCAGTCCATGGGTACCTAAAGGAAGTGGTGGTATATTAGCTAAAAAACTACAGAGGTATAGGGTTGCCATCTGGCCGGTTTCAGTATTGGCCTGGCATCAGGCCGGTATTTTTCTGAAGAAAAGGTGGCAACCCTACAGAGGTAGCTGTATGAAAGTGACACATATGAGGAAGGTTGTTTGATAGACTGGGTTTTGTATGTGCCCATGTATAATCTTACAATACATGGATATTTACAATACATACTTAAAACTTATTGCAACTATGTTAATGTAAAACCACATGTAAGTTTTTTCTTGGGTCTGGCTGATCATGGTCCTGTCTCTTGGTTTACCTTGTCGCTCAGTTAGTAAGTGCATTAGGTGACAGACTAAACAGAGGCTTTATATGTGGCCTAACCTGCCTGTATGAAGCATAGGAATAGTGGAAGCAGAATTCTTTGAAACAAACTGCAGCTTTTCTTTGAAATGCATCCAGGACTACAGGAAACAATGGTATAGCAAAAACCTGCTGGATTCATTTGTTCATTACTTTCTGCAGTCTCTCTACAGAAAGTTAGTCAGTAAATTCCTTACTTGTTTGCAAGGGGCTAAATCTGAAAGCAGACAATACATAAACAAAAGCTCCACACATAGGAGGCAATTATTATAAAAATCAGGGATGGTTCTATGTTTAGGAGCGTAGAAAATTCAGCTATTTGCCCCTTAGGTAAGTACTTATGGTTGCCACCCGGCCAGTAAAAAAACAATGTTAACTCTACGTAGGCAGTAGCATGGCCGGTAGTTTTTTTAAAGAAATGGTGGCAACCCTATAAGTACTGTGGAGGGCCTCTTACCAAGGGAGGACCCTAAGCAGTCACTTTATTCACTTAAATGGTAGTGCCACCATTGCTGAAAATGCATATCAAATAACCGAAAGGATTCCGAGCTGTCTCCAGTGAGTCAACTGAGCCTTTACATTATCAGACATAATGGAGGGAAAAAGGGCAGAAGACAAACATTTACCATCACTTCAAGTTAGACAAACATATAATAGAATAAAATGATACCGGTACAGGAAAGAAAAAAAGCCAATTTTAGTAATGGTGATAAAGGAGAAAGCCTCATATTTTATTTTAAATATCATAAATGCAAGAGGAATGTGTGAAGGGGGTGTCAAATGCAACACCTGTACAACATGCTTATGCTATAGAGTGTAAGGCATATTTGCTGACAGAAAAAGAGTGTGATGAGGCCAGTCACAGTCAGAGAACCCCATGTGTTTGCCATCTTGTTTTTAAGTTAATACACAAACATAGCATTAGTTACCACATACTACAGTCCAAGAGATTAATACAATTTGGAGCCCCGTAATGGTGTCTGCTAATAACATATATTGAGAAGAGCTGTGACTCCGAGGATAATGTACACCCTGTCACAAAAACTGACCGAGAGTAAAGGCTCTTGGAATGTTTTAAACAACAGTCAGCTCTTTTATTGAGGAATCCATCGACTCACAACAACGCCAGGCTGTTCCCTCTCTCAAGAGCCATTACAGTTTCTAAGAGTCTCAGTTCATTCTATAGTGTTATACTCTCAGAGCATGGATTCCATTCATACTCTATTATGATCTACTTTAAGCACATGAGATAGTTTGCTCTTTGTAAGGAATAGCAGCAAGGTGCACTTGAAGCAGTGCTGGAGCCCAGTAATGACCACTTAAACTGGGCGGTTAAACAGGTGCGAGGAACAAATAGGTTTGTCTAAGCCTTCATGTGGATTGGGCAGTCCGTTGTTAGCTGCCAAATTGTATGATCTGAGCACAAATAGCATCTGTGTCAAACACCATCTGCATGAGTCAGGTTAGAAGAGTTTCATATTGGTTCATGTTGAATAAATCTCATATCGACAAGTTTTGTTTAGGTTTAGTAAAATATCAGATTAGATTAGGCAGAGGCCAACACAAACGTATCAAACATGTTAAACCATAAACAAGGTTTGCTGTTTAAATGGGGAATTCCATCTACAATATCCCAAAAGAACATATTAGGTCATTTAATGCATCATTGAAAGAAAAGAAACAGATCTGTTTCTATCTCCTAAAAATGGCATATAAAACGTAAAAGAAGTTATTGGTGTTGGTATAACAATCCTGCCTATTTCCCCAGCCCTTCCTTCTTGTGTTACATCACAGTACGCAAAGCTGACTGAAGTCCTCCCTCTGCATGTCAAGTTCTCTGTTCATCAAGAAAGAGGTTTATTTAAGTTTTTTTTAGGCACAATCTACTTAGGGAGACCCACCGGGAACTTATCCCCACCAATAAAGGACTCAACACACAGGTTGGAGTTCGAAGGCCACAGCGTTTATTTCCGACTTATTATACTTTAACAAACTTTATAAAAACATATAGTATCATATATGATAACATGTACCACACTTAAAACCAACATCATTAATAATGATGTAACATATGGCAAATCGCATAATATTAGCATATTCCTTGGCGAGATCCCATGAGAATTGACCCCAGATACAATAATACCAGCATATTCTGTTGATAAGGAAAACCACCAGCCGCCTCCTCCTAGTCGGTACAATTGCCCGATTAACTCCTGAGGGCCAGCTCTTGAGGAGATTGTGCACTACTGCTCATTGGACAGTGCACCCTCCCTGTAAGGGCCACCTCTGGAGCCAATTCTCTTAGGACCCCCTGCCACGCCTTATGAATGCATAACCCAAAAATAGGGGAGCGAGTGAAATCAGCTTGGGTAAAATTGCTATAATGAGCTGATTAAGGGCAGACCCTAGCTTGTTTAACCATTCCCCCACCACCCTAATAAGGGGATACCTTCAGGGAGGACCCATGACTTGGGTTAGTTTTTAATGCACATTCCCCATGCTATCTATATGGGAAACCCCCTGATCTGGGCCTAGTCATGGAGCCCTTCCTGTAATACTTAAATCCAGGGCTTTACTTTTATAGTATTTTCACAAAGAGGAGCATGGAAACTGCTACAGAGGAAGCCAATCTGCTTCCTGTGTACTCCCATTCACTGACATCACCCAATTTAAAGGCCCCCATGAATAAGTGCTTTTACAGTAATAATAAGTGCAACTCACATAAACTTGTACAACTAGGGTATACATTAAGCTGATATTTTACCTGCAGGCCAAAAAAAAATATTAGCTTAAAGACAGTTATAGCTGTATGGAAGCAATCACAAAGTCAGTATTTTTATCTAGTCCACCCTATGTACAACATACAGAAAATAAGCTATGTAGAAATGTCCCTTTAAATAGGCAGTATTGAACACTGGCTACAGAGTGTATTGTGTATAGCACAGGCAAAATGTGTTCCTCAGTGGAACTGAATTACCTAATAATGTACACCTCCCAACCTATGATTCTGCATGGTAGTAATAATACTGCTTTAAATTAAACGTGTTGAACTTTTATTTAAAAAAAAAATGTTTTTAGAAAAGGAATGATATACGTATTATTTGTTGAGTCAAAATCTCACAGGCCAACCCTACACTATATATTATATTTCACACGCAGCCAAATATATTGTTTATTTACATTACATTTAATTAGGTTTATTGACTATGAATAGGCCATGTTAAGTCTCCTCATAATATATTTTATTACATAGTACATATTAAAAAAATATATTAATTTTTACCTTTCTTTTCCTCTATATTTCCCATTCTGACATTCACAGACTTGTGATTCTCATTAGGTTGAGTGTTAAATTCCAGTCCATGGAATATATTACAAAGCTATGAAATGTACCATTGTTCCTTAAATGATGTGATTTCTAATTCTTTACACTAATATGTGCTAGCAATAAATACTGATGATGCTTCGGTAAATTGCAAAGGATAAAGTCAAAGCCTTTATTAGCCAGTCTATGTTTGTAGACGCAAGCTGTCAGAAACACTTATTTCTCCAGGTGCTGGTGTAAAAGACCTCTGGGATGCTGAAACCTTGCACCTTTGAGCATCTGTTACACATTAAATGTATTATCTTTATCCAAAAACAAGTTGGTTTTCGCTTGACAAGATATAGTAAACCTGCCCCGGCTGTAAGTGAAAGACAAAGTGATCAAGGACGTGATTATTTTTTATTATTATTTTTGATTCCAGCAACAGTGATTTTGATGTTGGACATGACAATCCAAATAGTGATGAACTCTAAAATCCAACTTGAGTATGCTTGTGTAAACAATTAGAAATCCAGAAAGTACATATTAATATGATTGCTCAGCCTATAGTGACTGCAGATTTAAATTTTCCCTAATATTTATGTTTTGAAGATGCATATTCCATCACTAAATCTGCTGATGACATGCACCTGAAATGAAGCCATGTTGCCCTTATTTCCCAAATGTAGGGAGATTTGACATTAAAAAACACTAGCTTTTTTTATGTGTTGACAGTATACAAACTGATTGTTTTTGTTTGTTCAAGGAAAACAAATACTTACTTTAAAAAAAAAAGCTGCTCATATTTGCTGTTCACAGGATCAATAAAAGACTGACCTTATGAAGCAAAAGTTAAAGGTTGAATGCATA
Organism: Pelodytes ibericus; assembly: GCA_036172795.1. Classification (NCBI taxonomy): domain Eukaryota; kingdom Metazoa; phylum Chordata; class Amphibia; order Anura; family Pelodytidae; genus Pelodytes; species Pelodytes ibericus. The sequence goes on from CM069860.1 coordinate 60,443,650, forward strand.
GGGGGAAATAATTAACAATGACTTGTAGAAGAACACCCGCTTTCAAGGATTAACGGCCTAAAAATGTTGTTTTATAAAACAATATATTCAGATATTTATTAAATCTGATTAAAGGTATCAAGTTTATAATTTGTTTCAATAAGTGATCATTTAATTTATTATATCCATATTGTCATTTATTTTTAATTAATAATTTATTGATAACTATAGTGCTCAGTTGTATTGTCCTTTGTTGTATTGTTACATAACACTGGGTTATGGCAAGTGGATGTGTAACACACACCAAACTTGGCAAATTCAGTACAGAGTGCATGCATACACACAGGGCCAGTGCAATACTTTTTGGCACCCTAGGCGAACATATATTTTGCAGCCCCTTGCTGCCCCCAGACATTTACACACGCAGTAACACTTTCAGTGTCACATACATATGCAGGCACATGGAATGTCAGATGCAGCCACACGTACACACAGTGTAACAACAGTGTAACACAAACAATGTCACATGCAGCCAAACATTCACACACTCATGCCATGTTTCCCCCTTTCTCCTCTCCCCACTAACTTCTGGTGTCCCCCCATGCCTGGTTTCTCTTTCCCTCCCCCCACCCTATGCCTGGTGTCTCTTTACCCCCAACCCCATGCCTGGTTCTCTCCCCCCCATGCCTGCTGTCTCCCCTCCCCCACCCAATGCCCGGTGTCTCGATTGTCTTATTATTGTTCAATAATACATAACAGTCCATGGTGCAATAGACTATTTTGTGATAACTAGATTTTAAATTGGTTGAAGAACCTGTGTCACCAACAGGACCACAGTTAGGACCCCTCTGATAACGTCAGTGAAAGAGAAGATCTCTCTCTGCACATGGGAAAATGAAGATCTCTCTCTGCACCTAGTTAAGATGTCCTCTTCTGGTGGCATGTGAGAACAAGGATCTCTCTCTGCATTAGTCTGCATGTGTGAGAACGAAGATCTCTCACTGCACTTAGTTACAATGCCCTCTTCTGGTGGCATGTGAGAACAAAGCTCACTAGCAGAGAGAGAATTTTGGACCCGAAAGACCCCGATCAGACGCACAGGACGAGCATGCAAATTAAAAGACTTTTGTCAGTAACAGACTGCCTTACCCAACACAACAGACCCCGATAAGGGGCCCCCTCTCTGATTGGCTGACAGTGTCAGTATTTTCCAGCATTAGCGGAGCTCAGCTGAGAGGCAGAGCTCAGAGTAAACTTGCATTTATCTGCATCAAGGTACACATCAAGTTTACTCCAGGTGGGTAGCAAGAGTCTTTGAACTATTAGTGAGTCAAAAGTTAAAGGAAACCTTTTGTGCTAATTTAAATTGACCTACTGTCTGCATCCAAGCTGTATGCTAGTGCAGAGAGAGACCTTCATATTCACATGCCACTTAAGGTCCCCTCTCTATGCACTATTAGTGAGAACCTGCTGGCGATAGCTGAAATCAGAATGCTTCTCAGGGTAGAATTACGATAAGCTGGCATATATCTTCTATATTTGAAACACAAGTGAAAAAAATTATTTAGTGGAAAGAGCTACTCAGGTTAATGAGAAAATAAAAAAACAGTAGCAATTCAGAGCATGTGATTGAGAGGGATGACTGCTTAGAGCCAAGTAAACAGGATGCAGGATTTGTTCCAGGGGGGCAAGATATCCTGCCCACCTCTCTCCTGCCCCACCCCACTACCTTCATACCACGTTACATTTACATACCTTTCTTCACTCTGGAGATTGGTATGGTGATGGGAGGCGAATGTTACCTATAACATGGGTACTTTAGTTTACAAAGCTGGGGTCATAAAGATAAGCCACAGCTATCCCAGTCTACAGTTCCAATGGTGTTCAGCCATTAAAAGTTGGCTGTATATCATGGGAGCTGCAGTCAACAACAAAAAGTTAGTGTGTAGTGTATTGTCCACAACCCCACTCAGGGATGCGCAGTGCCTATCACCTAATGCCCTGGACTTGCCCTTTTGGGAGCCGGACAGGTCATCCTTTTTTACATTCAGCGTTTCTGCGGGCAAGGAGCAGGGTCAAAGTTTGTTTGTTTTTCCAGCGCAGAGCCGCCCTTCTCACCCCTCTGCCCGCTCTCACTCGTAACATAGAGCGGAAGAGCGCAGAGCGGTAACTTGCTAGTGACAGGGAGATTCGTAGGAGTCAGGGAAATTGAACTTTCATAGAGTCTAATGTGAAGCAGTAGAGGTTGCAGGAGGCATGGCTACCAGGAATTGTCAAGCATTATGTTAGAGGATAGTCAAAAATGGACAAAAATGCTTGGAACTAAAATAGGAGACTTGGTAATTATGCAGCCGTGGTGGCTAATCTTAGGCACTCCAGGTGCTGTTATTACATTTTTCATGATGGTCAGCCAACATAAGGGTCAACTCAATACAGAGGGAATTGAGATGGGGATTTTAAACTTTATGTCAAAGTAGCTGTGTTGGAAAATTTCTCCAATGCAGCTGAATGGGAGAATTCCTCCAACTCAATTACTTAAGTTTGAAATTCCCACCTCAATTCCATACAATTATACCCTGGAGTAGACCCTCAGATGGATGGTTGAGAATCATACCATGTGCATTCAACAGCAGCTACTATACCAATCAATAATGATATAATAGCTAACCTTTGACACTCCAGTTGTTGAGTACTCACTTTGGCATGATGCTTAACATGCTAGACTGCCTGAGAGCCAAAGGAAATTCAGTCTCAACAGATGTAGTATTCATTAATCCTAGATGCAATACATGTTTGAAATAATTCATCTACCTGTCTGCATTATGTAAGCTGTATCTCTGCCCACGCAGGAACTCAATGCATTTGAATAGCAGCAGCTAGAGAGAGAGGAAGTGAGAAGACCAAACCACTCTGAAAGGAATGGAGTGCATAGGATTGTATAAAGCCTTTTTCTTTGCTATAATCCCCTGCTTGCCAGGTGTTTTTCTGCTCCCTATGTCTAGTTAACCTACGCCTAACAACCTACAGTTTGTAACCAAGTTATAACCTTTGCTGCTACTAGAGTGGTCCTGTTGGAATGTCCAAGGTGGGGGGCAAGTGGCCCCAGAAGCTTAAGACCTGAGCACTAAAAATGTGGTTATAAATAGGGACCCTAGACTGGACAGTTGGGAGCTATGCTTCTGAATGATGTACAGTGTGTGTAAAACATTATTTGAACGTTTCCCTTAGACAGTGGCATAATATATCATATCCCCATCCTAAATGACTGAACACTAAACTATTAGTTCTGTGTTAATTTGTTTTTGTTTAATAAAGGGGTTATATCCAGGTTGATAGATTTGTACTTATCGTTGCTTAATGCCAATTATATGATTGTTGACATTCAGGCCTTTCCATCACTTCCTGTTAGGATCAAGGAATTATTTAGCAGACTAATACAGCAATGAACTGTAGATAGATATGCACTGATAGAAATCTACACAAAAATGCTACCGTGATCTCCAAGCCAAGGTTTTTATCCATTGCTACTGTTCCATGACCAATCCACATAGTTGGCTTTAATCTTAAAATGCTGACTGCTTAGTCATTTAATCGGTTCTTTGTTGGAGATGTCTGCATTGCTTTATGAATTGAGTACACGTGAGGCTCTTGTGGCAAGGCATGGGTCAATCCACTGTTTGTTACTGTCATCACCAGGAATCATCACCTGTACGTTTCCATAGAGAAAAGCCAAATGGCTTAAGAGAATTTTGTCTTCCAGTTTGGATGAAATCCAGAGGAAGAAAAAGAAAAAAAGATCCCAACATTTGAAAATGTATAATCCTATTTATGTGTGCACAGGCATCTTTTATCATTGAGAACTGACAAACATGATCAGAAAAGTTCAAGTGTGAGATCAATGAAGAGTAGACTGCAGGTGACAGCTATAAACCTCTCTAGCAATTTGTGGTTTGCATAGAAGATAAAGAAGAGAAACTTCATTCACAGAATGTAAGGCCTGCTTAACACATGGAATATCAACTATGTCCTGTACATACTGCAGTATTTCTTCTTAAAGGCAGCAGTAATTTTGTATTGTTTAGATTTTATCCAACTAACTCAATTTGAGGCTAATTGCATACCTTAAGTATGTGCCTTGTCCTGATTTGTGGCCTGCATCCTGCCACCCTGTACTGCTCCAGTTTCCCACTTTCCAGGATACTGGAAAAATCCCCAGTGACTTTTTAAAGCTCTGTGTAGCACAGTGGATAGACTTGGGGGTCTATTCACTAAGGTCATCGACTGGAGGTTGAGATTACATCTAATGTTGGACAGATTTTCTGCCCACTCGGATGCCTCATCTCAACCTTACAAAATGGAATTCACTAATGGTATTCACTAATGGTATTCACTAATGGTATTCACTAATGGTATTCACTAATGATACTGACTAATGGTACTGACTAATGGTATTCACTAATGGTATTCACTAATGGTATTCACTAATCAGTTTGGCAAGATCAAGATGTGGTGAATGCAGCCGAAATTTAGGGGAGGGAGATCAAACTCGCTCCCATGCATTTCAATAGGGGAAGGAAAAATAATGGTTTTCAGGCTGTCGAATTGGACTTATCCAGAAAAACCTTTCCTCGTGAACAACTAAAATAATAAAAAATATATATCACCCCTAACCCCTTATAAAACCAGGTCTGGGGGCTAATAAATGGGAGCTGATTAAATGGATAAAAGCCTCTTGCAATTGAATGGGGGTAGGTCTGTCTAAGTGCCCCTCTCCCCTTTCCCACCATAAATGACATGGTGCCAGGGGCTAACCAATGGCCCCTGTCCCCGTTATTAAAAGAATATATAAATACCCTATAACTGAGGGTGTCAGTGTCTGTCCAATGGCAAATGGATCTGTCCCCCACACAATAAAGTACCTTTACTGTCCACTTCCCTGGCACAAAAAGGGTGCCCTGTGGACAAAATAAATATACCTTTAAGTAATGTTCCACGATGACCCCTGATGCTCAGGGAAAGGGGCCCATCCAAATAAATAAAATAATTCTCCTATCTATAAAAAAATCACACCAGCAAAAGAAGAACAAAAATGTAATGGAGCTACCTCTAAACGGAGGACTGATACATATTGAAATCTCAATGAATATGAATATCTATAAGTATATTTTAATATAAGCATTAGTTATTTTTGGTTGATATGTATTCCTGTCATCTTATAGCGGTTACAATATTTAAAGAGCCTATAACAATGTAGAGCAAGAACTTAGTATTAGAAAATAAATTGGGCTTCCTTTGTCATGTCTGGCTGAACGGACAGAAAGGTAAATGAATTGTGACTCCACAGAGCCCTCTTACGGATTTGGTCTAAGGGCTAGGGCAAAGTCTAATTAATTTGTTACATTTGTAAACTTCAATGTGGAAAACAGCTGCAGATAGAAGTATGTTCTGTGGTAATTTAAAAGTGTGATGTTCAGACTAGGAAAAACAGAATAATTACATTAAGCAACAGAGAATGATTAGTAAAAAAAAAAAAAAAATGATAGAGAGAGTTTTATTTGTGAGCCCCATACAAAGTAAACCCTTGTAGTACTCACTGAGGTGCATCGTAGAGTATTGGCTTAGGTATGTTTATTTAAAACACTGTAAACCTATTTTTAATGGTTTCAGTATCACAAATATTTGGAATGTTCGGAATTGAATAACAGGAATGTGAACAATGTTTGCAATGCGCATGATAGAATGTGGCAGAAACTATGTGTTACACTAGCATTAGGCACTAAATAAATATGGTGCCGCCCATGGACATACCTGGGATCTTTGTGAAAGTTATCCTGTGTACAGCAAATAATTCCTTGGTGTGAAGATCCATTGGTGCAGCAACTACAACAGGAAGTGACATCATCATTTGACATCACCTCTTGCAGTTTGTGCAGGGATTAAATAATAAATAAAATATTACATAGGAAAATAGTATTGTTGCTTGTTATAATAAAAACTATATAACTGTATTGTGAAGAATAACTGAGTAAAACATTTTTCAAAAGTGGAATCGGTGATTCAAGCAAATACTTGTGTTATGAACCCACCCACAGGTACTTAGATGTTCTTAAGACAATCCCACACTTTTATTCTCCTGTTTATGTCAGGCAAAAAAAAAAATGACCAACCCAGATCGCATGGTATGTTATCTGCACTTCAGTGACTAACTTTACTGTTTCCTCTGTTCACTTTTCTCTAAAAATGTCTTTCATTTTTGCTGAATCTTTCTACTAGCAGAAGCTGCATTAATATAATTAATATAATCTATTTGTGTGTCCTGTCAGTTAATAGATGGGCTATGAATCTACAATCCAAGGGGTCATGAATCTACAAACACTTCTAAACACATTTGAACAACACTAGCATTTTCTTTTCTAGTTCTATATTTCCCTTATAAGAATACATTTATCTTTTTTTGTAAAAGAAAAAAGAGGGGTCAATTCACCAAATGGAAAATTCCAATACTGAAGAGACTCCCTGCTAGTTACCATATGCCCTCTTTATACAAAGTATTTTAGCAAATGGTTTGACAAATAAGTCTTCAAAGGAAATCACTGTGAGATGGTATGACAAGATGCTATAACTAAGGGAACTTAAGCATTTTCATTTATCTTTCTAGGTTTCTGTTAGCACAGATCACTATCCCATGTAGCTGCATTAGTCAGGATATGATGTCATAGACTGCAGGTCTGTTTCAGTAGGAAGCTGAGAACATGGCAGTTATATATATAAAACTACCACACTGTATATTGTCACCCCTCTTTTAAAGCCTCTTGACACTATAAAGTGCGGAGGGAAGAACCTCCGTCAAACATGGTGTGGCGGAATTTCTTCAACACTAATTGGGCACTTTTCAGTGCCTAATTCTTTATAGATGGGCTGCGCTGGTGCACTGAGCAGAGGGACTGGTGGAGGTGACACAAAGTCCCAAGGCAGGAAGCAGAACAAACTTTGCCGGAAGTTTGCTTTCTACACAGACACACACACACAGACAGAGACAGTACTTGGCATTTCTGGATGGGTGCCATGTTTATACATCTCCCAATATGAAGGGGCATTGAAAAGTCTATGAGGGATGGCACAGATCAACTGCAGACTAGTCAAAATAGATCCCCCACACCGTGCACTGCATCCCCTTGGGCTATAGGCCCAGGTGAATGCCTCAAATACCATAAAAAGCCCTTTTGCTTAAATTGTTGTTGCTGGATCCAAATGAAGCTAATGCACAAATGAATGCCTTGTTTGCTTTGACGTTTTCTTTTAGAGTTTATCTTAAGGTAACATACAATTCCCCCCTCCACAAACATTTAAAAGGCTGCATGAAACAAGATCAATGTTTGGTTCTTGTAGTCATTTATACAGTAATGTATAGAGTTGTTTGTTTTTTTTACAAAAGATGCCTTAAGTTTTAAATTCCCCTCATTTTCTTGCAATTCTCTCATGTATAAAGCCCATAACACAATGTAATGTTAAAACTAAAGTGTGTTGTTTTTCTTATCTGTTGGTAACCTATGTAGGTTAATTTAATATACATTTAAAATGCATTCTCATTTCATAAAATAGTGCTCCTGATCCTGTAGTAATTTGCTGTAATCCAATACGTCCTTAACTGCTGAAAGCTATTTCGCCATATATAAAAGCATACATTAAGTAAACTGACCTTTCTCTGCAAAGATATTGAATTTACTGGTGTCAATCTGGGAGCTATTGGATGATGTTGCAAATACTTTGAAATCTGATGGTCATTTTCTAATTTGAAAGTACCTCTGTGCATTGAACTTAATCAGTCTCTCAGTTACTTTTTCACAGACTACATCTACCATATCAGTAATATGGCTATTTCAGTGACTATCCAGACGAACATATATAAAGTTTTACAAATTATTTAATAGGCAATGTGCAAAATCATGCAATAAAATATGTTTGTGCATGAAGGGGCCAATGGTCCGGATTGGCTGGAATTACCATTACACTAAAGACAGAGTAGAATCTACCAAAACAATTTGAATAAGACAGAAGCCTACTTCTGGCTAAGTAAAAAGCCTGTTGATGCTCTAGTGGGGCACACCTCCAGTTAAGAGGAGATACTCATATCCTCCTGTGCTTTTGGATGTGTATGGCAAGAATGATGTACCCACAAACCAATGAGAGAGAGAGAGAGTGCGGCAATTTTAATCAGGCAGAAGTGGCCTCCTTCCTAAACCATTTAGAGTCTAGTCCGTCTTAATATATTTGTATGATTTTGCACATTGCATGGTAAATAACTTATGGAACACTCTATGTAAAGACTTGGTAGTTGCTATGTGTCATTGGTACAGGCTGATAATATATCTTCTTCTTTTTTTTTGCCCTATGAAAAATGAAAAACATTTTAATAAAATGTTTTAACCAAGGTCAATTATACTTACTGAAAACGTTTCTCCAATACCTCAGTGAGACACATTGTATAGAAGATACAAGCTTATTGTCTTACCACTGTGCAAGGAAGGCCAGCTTATTTCTGCAGCTGGTGAGGTCAGCTTTCTGCTGGCCACAGTGACATCATAGTAACCTGCTAGCATGCAGGGTTGCCAAAACATTAGCAGCCTAGATCAAGGAGAAAGGAGAAAGTATATCAGTTGCAGCTCTTGACCTCTTCTCCAATGGATTTGAGAAGCAGTACTTTGTTTAGAAATGTAAACACTTGATACGTTTTATTTTTTTGCAAGAAGGATATATGACAAGCTGAACGTGAGCCTTTTTTAATTTAAATTACTATTTCCATTTAATTTATTATTTATTTCATAAAAAATACAAGTATTTTAAAATAAATACCCAGATGCCTAATATGTATTGGTTGAATAAGATAGTTAAGTGTTTTGTGACCTGTCCCAATATTGGGCTCTATTCACTTTATTATAAAATACATTTTTCTGTATTTCTTTTTTTTTTTTTTACAACACTTTTTTATTTTATTTCACGATTTGTGCTTTTCGGGGGATCTGCATGAGTGTCTATTTCTCTATATATTTTCTACACTTTTTTTAGCGAACGTTTTTTTAAAGTTATCTCTGCGTATTGAATACCAATGCACTAGAACATGTTGAGTTAAAAAAAAAAACCCTGATAAGTGATAACTCATGTCATTGAGTACAGCCCATTAACCTAATCTCGGAAGGATTCATAAATCATGCAGTTTATATACAATACCATAAGATAATTATGACATATTAAGGGTTTTATGGCTTGTCATAGAGATTAACTTGTTAAATTCACTTTGCTAATTACTTTCTTTTTTATGTGTGGCTCTTTTTCTTTTATTGTAACTTATGTGTTGTGTATCACATACTGAGGTTTTGTCTTGTCTGTGTTCAATCAGTGTAAATTCCTGCTGTAAATAAAACTAATTTTAGTTGTCAAGTTATCTTGACAACATCCCAAAGAGGATTGTGAAGCTGATCATGGCTCTGTAACCTAAATCAAAATAACTTTTTAAAAGACTTTTAAGATCCTTAAGTACTCCATGTCTCAGAAGATTTATAACTATCAGTATTTTGTATCGCACCTGGACATCTGTTTAATTTTTATTGGTTACTCACGGATAACTTTGGACTTTATATTTGCATTTAAATTTTTTAAAAACATACAGGGGGTTATGTATGAAAACTCTGGCACACCAACCTGTTGTAAGATAAATCAATCACCTTTTGTTATGTATAATGCCAATTGCGCCTTTTTATTACATCACTACACTTTTTAGCGCTGGAGCAACTTGAGCACCAGTGCAAGTTGGAAGTTTGGGAGCACAAGTCTTCTTTTTACATAGGCGCACATGAGGATAGCACACTTTTAGCTTGAGGATGCCTGTTTTGAAGCTAAATGCGTCATGGACGTTGCATTGTGATTGTGAGACCTCTATTATTGGTTTATGGAAATATCTCTCCTTTATGGACACTGAAGCCTGCTGTTTTAAAAGTAAGGTACCTTGGTACTTAATAAATGTGTCTTATTTGATAGTGCCAGGCAGTATTGAGAAATATTGATTGACTGAAAATCTAGGATATGTGATATCTGCACTAATAAAATGCTTAACTCTTGGGATACCTGTTTGAAAGTTCTCATTTGTGAGTGCATACATATCCTTTTTATATTGATTACACTATATATTTTCTTTCTCTTTAATGTTGTTTTGATATTTGGAGCTACCAGAGACAGATATAGTCTTATTTCTTAATTTGTTATTGTTATACACCAGGCTGTATTGTTCTTTTTTCTTATTTATACACATTTATTATATACCATATAGTGCATTGATTTTTTTGTATGTTGCATTGTTTTCCATTTATTTGGTTTCAGGGTATATCACAGTTTTTGGTGCTGCTGGTGTTTTACTTTCTGTCGGCTGCACCATTTCCTTTCTGTTTTAACGCCACATCTGCTTTTTTTTTATATAATATTTTTTTATTGAATATACAATGACATATAAAATGACATAATGACATATACACCTAGTAAAAAGGGGCGTTGGTATCAGAGAGATCAAATACAAGAGTTAAATGATACATCAGGTTTACATATATACCTCAGTCAAGGGCTGTAGACAGGGGCGTTGCTAGGTCTCCAAAAGATCCGGGGCTGGAGCACATGATAGATTTGATAGAAGTGGAGTAAATAAGATCACATGCTTAGGTGGCATACAGACTGATATAATTGATGCCAATGAACAATCGGTATACATGGGTATATATCGGGGCTCAACAAATCCCAAGCACCAGGAAATTATACCTGGCGCCCAGTTATTGTTGTCCCTGCCTGGTGCCCTCACCGCTGGGATCATTTTATTTATCCAGTGGAGCGCAGGGGAGCAGTGTGTGCACCGGCTGCACAGTCTTCCTGCTCCATCCTCACATGCACCGTACTATAGTGTCCGAGCGCTGAGTGTGCTCAGCAGGGCTAGAAACAACTGCAGGGCACAGACCAGGCTAGAATGAGTTATAGCAGCCAGGAAGGGGACATATTGATAGATGCACTTTTTTTATCATAAACAACAACAAAATTGCTGACTTGTGTGTAAGTGTATGTGACTGACAGAGTGTGTGTGTGTGTGTGTGTATGACTGACTGCATGTGTGTGTGTGACTGTGTGTTTATGTGACCCACTGTATGTGTGTGTGACTGACTGTATGTCTGACTGTGACCGAATGTATGTGTGTGTGTCTGTGACTGACTGTATGTGTGTGTCTGTCTGTGACTGACTATATGTGTGTGTGTTTCTGTCTGTTACTGACTATATGTGTGTGTGTGACTGACTGTATGTCTGCCTGTGACCGACTGTATGTGTGTATCTGTCTGTATGTGTGTGTGTATGTGTCTACCTCCACAGCAATAAAAGTCCCAGCAATGTGCAATGTGTGAATATAACACAGACTCCACAGCAATAAAACTCACAGTAATGTGCAGTGTGTGAGTGTATCACACACTCATGCTGCATATTACTGTATCACAATACACAATAAGACTTGCATCACACAATAAACTCACATTACTCAAAGTTACACTTATACACAAAAATACACAGCCACAAATACACACGCATGCAGCCACACATACACACACACTCACACTTGCACAGTCACACATACATACACACGCCCTTACACACAGAGACACACAATCCAACACACACACACACCAACTTACATCACACACACACACTTGTATGTGAGCAAATTCCCATGATTTCAAAATAACTGAGCATACAAAAATTTGTGTATGTTGCATACAACATTTACCAGTCTCATAATATGCCATAATATAGGGGATATCACACACACAGAAAACGCCGATTTATATTGATTGGTGGGGGGGATCAGGGGGCACGGGGAAACCAGGCGGAGATGGGGGGACATGAGGGAGATAAGGGAAGAAAATATAGACCAACTGAGAAGTCACATAAAAAAAGGCTAGGTTCAGCTAATTAGAACCTTACGATCTGCAACAAGGGCAGCATAGCAGAGCTGGAACGAGAGCCAATAATAACAAACCGGATCAAGCAGGGGTCAAGTCGATCATAAAAGACCAAACTGTCCGGGACGGGGGCTGATGCATGTAGCCCAAACAGTTCCATAGTTAAGTAAATCTCGAGATAGTACCCCAAATGAGTCCAATAAACCGCCTGAACGACCAACAGTGTCCGTCCAAGGGAGATCGGGTGCGCAGGACAAGTGAAAGATCTAAGCCAGGAACTAAGTTCCAGATGAGGTGGACGGGGCTTGCAAAAGTATCCAAAGGAGGGTCCCCATCTTGCCTTGCAGAACGGGAGCAGATCAGTAGAGGATCGGAGAATCAGCCTGGTCGATCCTCGGTGGACAGTGATGTTCAGGGGGAAGCCCCATGAGAAGGGGATATCCCGCACCTTCAGCAGATCCACCATCGGTTTCAGAAGTTTCCAGGCCTGTAAATTCGCCCAGGCCACATCAGACAGGATGATTACTTTAGCTCCCTTGTAGATAATGGATCTCTGTTTACGGGCCGCCCGCAAAACTTCCTCCTTAAGCCGATAGGAGTGGGCGCAACAAATAAGGTCCCATGGGTAGGAGACATCCAAGGTTTTAGAGCGCAAAGCTCTATGGACCCGGTCCAGCCAGATTTCTTGTGCACCTCTGTCCCCAAGTATGAATCTGAAGAGATCTGGGATAATAGACATTAGGTCTTCAGGGCCCTCTGATTCCGGTAGGCCTCGGATTCTTAGATTACATCTGCGGCCTTGATTATCCAAATCGTCTAGGTTTTGGGCCAGTTGTGCAGTAATGTGTCGTTGCTCCGCGAGTCGGGACTCCAGTTCTGTCAATGCGGTGCCCTTGGTCCACCAGCTCTGTATGGATGGTATACAGTTCCTCCTTTATGGTGGCGCGGATCAGGTCCGCTGCGGCTGACAGATCATTCTTGACCTGTGTCACCAATTCCGTGAAGTCTGCCTTGGTCGGGCCCACCGGGGCCGAGGCTGGGGACCCTGGTTCCTCATTAGAGTCGTCGCTATCAGCCCAGACGGCACCATCTTGGGGACCTCGCTCGACGGGAGCGGGACCAGAAAAGTCCGGTGGTTAGGGAGATTTTGTTTTTTCCCTGGTTTTCCCTTCTCAGGGAGGTGGAGGAGCTTCTTAGAGGATTTCCCCATCGAAGAATTGGGAGAGAAAACCGGTGTAGGAGCCGTAACGTGCAGTTTCACGGCCCGGTTATCAGGAGCTCAGCACATATGCGTCTCAATACATCGGCATCAGGACACGCCCCCCCCCTTACATCTGCTTTTTATACAAATAACCCCTATAGTTTAAATTTTTAACCCCATTACCTCTAAATTAGTATTGTTTTAAGTTTATGTGTGACATAGCGGTATGCATGAACATTCTAAATAATAAAATAAATAGACAGACGGAGATACAGATACGTAGGAATACGGATAGTCAAATATATTAACTAAAATGCAAACTGCTCTTCAAAGGCGGCAAGTTCCTATCAAGGATTGGCACAAACAATGCTCATGCTTGAATTTACTGGACTTTATGGCAAACAATGAACTGATGTTCTATAGTCCTTCACAGACCACTGGTTTCATTTTCCTATCACTGGTTGTTGTCCAGCAACAGATGAGCAGCTACACATGTTGGACAAAAATGTGAAAACACCATGGTTCGAGGAAGGCCTTGGTTATTTGCTCACTAGCAGCATGTATTTTCACTGACGTCCCAGCATGCTTAGCATCATGATTATAAAGGCTAACTAACTGCCTTATAGTTGGAGCAAGTTTACGTTTCAGAAGCTTGTGGCAGTTTAATACTCTATTCATAATTTAATGTTGCTGTTTCCATTTTTTTTTTTGTTCATTAGCGATAAATGGAAAATTAATATGAATAACTTAACAGACCATCCTTTGGAAAGAAAAATCACCCATTGTTATTTGCTGCTATTCTTTTTATCCCAAGTAAGTCAGCAGGTGAGCTCCATCAGGAAGGAATGCACAGCCAAGTTGTGTTACACAAGGATGCACACACAAACTGAACGGAACACTCAAAATTCTTTCAACTGACGGTTATGTCAGAAAAACTCGGAAACACAAACATATTTTCCTTTTCGATAAGTAGAAACAGATGTCTGAAGACATTCTCATGACATAGTGTTATCCCCAGTGCAGTGTTGTATGCAATACACACACCTGCTCTTTAAACACTGCAGCAACGTCAACAATTTGTTTTCCCTCAACTAGAATCCATCACATTAAAGGAAAACTCGTTTCTCAAAATTAACTCATTTGTGTCTATCTTCCACATCACCCAACAAATGTGTTTTGCCATTGAGAAGTAAGCATAAAACTTTTTTCTTTCAAGGTACGGCATAAAAAGAAAAAGATTCATCATAGAAGCTACATAAATAAAACAAAATGTATAGACTCATTTGGAATGGAAGAGGCTACTATTTTTATTGAAAAATAAATAGGGGGCACATCAAGTCTTGGCACTTAAATGAAAAACAAGAAAATTAATTCAACAACAGAAAGGGAGATTGGTTAAAGCAATACTCTGGGGATATTTAGAGAACACATAAGTCATACCATATGTACAATAACAACCCAACAAGTACCATACTAAAAAATGACACCAAAATCAAATATAGACAGTATTAATAAAAACTATTAATGCAGGTAAATGTTATGGAAGTATCTATTAGACATGTGCAAAACTAAAATTTTCGTTTCGTTTTCGTCCATTCGGACGAAAATGTTATTTATTTCGTCTAAAACGAATTTCGTTCATTACTGCATTCGTTTCAGACGAAATTCGTTCATTATTTTCGTTTCGTTAATTTTTATTCGTTCGTTTTATAGAATACAGTAATACTATTGGCTTTCTATAAACCGAACAAGAGCCCCATTCATAAGAAATTCTTATGAATGGGGCTCTCGTTCGGTTCATAGAAAGGCAATAGTACAACATGTTTTCTATAAGCCAAAAGTCTATAAACCGAAAGTTCGGTTTATAGACTTTCGGCTTATGTAATACATGTAATCCTATTACTATTCTATAAACAGAACGTTCGGTTTATAGAATAGCCATAGGATTACATGTATTACATAAGCCGAAAGTCTATAAACCGAACGTTAGGTTTATAGGCTGTCGGCATTTAACTATACAGAGACAGAGTCTCCATTCATAAAATTATGAATGGAGACTTTGTCTCCGTATAGTTAAATGCCGACAGCCTATAAACCGAACGTTCGGTTTATAGGCTGTCGGCTTATGGAATACATGAATTCCTATTGCTATTCTATTAACCGAACGTTCGGTTTATAGAATAGCAATAGGGATACATGTATTCTATAAGCCGACAGCCTATAAACCGAACGTTCGGTTTATAGGCTGTCGGCATTTCACTACACGGAGACAGAGTCTCCATTCATAAAAATTATGAATGGAGACTTTGTCTCCGTATAGTTAAATGCCGACAGCCTATAAACCGAACGTTCGGTTTATAGGCTGTCAGCATTTAACTATACGGAGACAGAGTCTCCATTCATAAAATTATGAATGGAGACTTTGTCTCCGTATAGTTAAATGCCGACAGCCTATAAACCGAACGTTCGGTTTATAGGCTGTCGGCTTATGGAATACATGAATTCCTATTGCTATTCTATTAACCGAACGTTCGGTTTATAGAATAGCAATAGGGATACATGTATTCTATAAGCCGACAGCCTATAAACCGAACGTTCGGTTTATAGGCTGTCGGCATTTCACTACACGGAGACAGAGTCTCCATTCATAAAAATTATGAATGGAGACTTTGTCTCCGTATAGTTAAATGCCGACAGCCTATAAACCGAACGTTCGGTTTATAGGCTGTCGGCATTTAACTATACGGAGACAGAGTCTCCATTCATAAAATTATGAATGGAGACTTTGTCTCCGTATAGTTAAATGCCGACAGCCTATAAACCGAACGTTCGGTTTATAGGCTGTCGGCATTTAACTATACGGAGACAGAATGGAGACTTTGTCTCCGTATAGTTAAATGCCGACAGCCTATAAACCGAACGTTCGGTTTATAGGCTGTCGGCTTTTAACTATACGGAGACAAAGTCTCCATTCATAATTTTATGAATGGAGACTCTGTCTCCGTATAGTTAAATGCTATTGTATTCTATAAACCGACTCTATTTCGGCTTATAGAATGCAATAGTACTACGAATGGACGAATGAACTAATGATTTTCGTTTATTAACCATTCGATCATTCGGCTTTCGTTAGCTTAGCATTTTCGTTCTTCGTTTTTCGGACGAATGGACGAAAATGCTATTTTCGGACGAAAATGCATTAGTCCGAAAACGAATGCACATGTCTAGTATCTATAATGTATGGATAATCTTACTTTAGATTTATTTGACATTTTTACTGCTATTAAAACAATCTTAATAATTCAATTAAATGTTTTTTGTTTGTTTGTTTTTGTCTTACAAAAAATGGAAAAATTAACACTCATAAATCATAGAAAAAATTAGGTAGTATTTCTAAAAGTCTTCCACATTCTCCCAGGAAAGACATTGTAAGTAAATGAAATATGGTGCCACTATCTTGTGCACCTTTAAAGTATTTCCCAAAATGTTCATGTTTGGGGAAATGTAACCTGGTTTGGAGGTGCTCATCTGCCACTTGTTTCAGCACCTGATTTTTTTATATATGAGTTGCGCCGACCAGGACCGGTGTTTTACCACAAAGTCCAGGAACTCAGAAGTTCCTATCGGGTGAACTGTGAATGTGCACAATCATTTAAGTCGCACATGCTGTGATCGCACGCATGCACAGTAGACTCAATTCACACATTTAACCCCTTCATGACGCATGGTGCTTGCGTCCCAAACGACGCATGCACCAAAACGTCACAATTGGTTCCTGGCCACCGATCACAAGGGGATTGGTAGCCAGGAACGCTCTCGCAGAGACCCGATCAGGGTCTTAACAGACCCTGTGGGTCCCTGCAAAAAAAACGCAAGACCTCCGGACGTCACGTGTGATGTCACGGTGGCGTGCCCGAACGCTGAAATTCGGGCGATTTGGAGAAATGTAGCCGGTGCTCGCTTTGGCCTCAGATGACAGGTAGGATCCCGCTGTAAGTGCTTGCAGCGGGATCAGAAAACAGTTCATCGCGGGGAGCCGCGATGTGCTGTTTATTACAGGACGTACTATGCCGTCCTAACGACTTTAAGGCACTTAAAGTCAGGACGGCATAGTACGTCCTAACGTCACGAAGGGGTTAATGATTGTGTGATTCACTCAATGGTGAGATCAGAGTGGTTTCGCGCATGTGCAGTTCACCTGATGGGAACTTCTGAGACTTTGCGGTAGAACACCGGAACACAAAGCACTTTCACTTGGTCCTCCTGACCATAGGTGGATATTTAACCCACAATATCAGCAGGCTGTCGGAGATAAATGGTCAAGGAGCATTTCTAATGTGGCTTACAGTTTAATAGATTAGCTAAACAAACTGAGATTTGAAATTGAAAAATATATATTTATTGTTTATTTAAGGTATGATATCACAAGGATAAACTATTGTTACAATATAACTGAAGGTGAATACCATTGTATTGCAAACATCTATCATACTGCACACTCTATATAGCATAATATAATATATGCCAATGTCAGCAGTCTGAAATCACTTTACATATTATTTGGTTATTTTGGACCATAGCCAAGTAGTCACGAAACTATCAATCAGGAGAAGGATAAAAAGAAAAAGAAAACAAATAACATGCACCATTGGTGGGCCCTGACTGCAGATTTTATGGAACTATGTATCAGAAAGTAGATTAAAACATGAAAAGCACACAATTTCTACATGCTACAATTTAGCAGATATGTCATAAGGTATTGTGGTTTTCAGTAATCTTTGAAAAGTTTTATTAGAATTATACAAGTGCAAGTTCATCTACATGTACTGTGTATTGTTTGATCTTGAGTTTTTATAATTACTCTAGACCACAGATACTAAATCCAAACAGTTTATTCTGAAAGTTATATTTAATTCAGTTTATGTTTACTTGATGCGACATAGAACAAGAATCAATGCTGAGGTTGAACATAGACAAGGTGGAAAAGCCTGATTTTTGTTTTCTCAATCCATTTGAGGGCTATTCACTAAAAGGTGAGTTGAGATAAGGTGAGCATTTCCTCTCACCAGTTTAATTATACAGCGTTGGGAGAAACCTGGTGAGTTCCCTTCCCCTAAGGAAACTCTCAGATCTCACCTCAGCTCACTTGCAACTTCCTTTTTAGGGGGATAAACAAATAGAGCTTTAGGGGTCTATAATATGTGTTAATAATGCTGGCTCAAACAGCAAACCTCCCAATTTCTTTTCGCAGCAATGTAGGACATGGGGTGCAGGGTGTGGAGCGTATGCATTACCATGTATGCACAGCAGCGCTAGTGCAAGCATAGACTGCTTAAAGAGGGACAAATGGGGGGGGGTACAAAAAGGTAGTTGAGACATTTTATGATCTTACAGGTTGTGGAGTGACTGTCATGACGACTGTGTTAACAATTTATTTGTGAAAAGTAATAATAGTTGTTCTAATAAGCGATAATATTGGAGTTAGCCATATTTGTACTGGTCATAAGTACATAAACAGTGATTCAAAAACCATAAGCTAAGGATTATATTTCAAATGTCTTTTTTCACACTACATTTTAAATTTGACAAAATGTTTATTAGTGCTCATAATTACAATGAACAGCGTTTTGTCAATAAATTAACAGTTTTGTGGTTTCCGTTATGAAATACAATATGTCACAATAGCATATTCTTTAAATAACATTTCAATCAAAAGCATATGAACCATAATGTTATGCAAGCCACTGTTAACATCTTTAAAAATAGAGTTATTATGTAGCCATATTTCATATGCCTATGACATCTATAAGTTGAGTGAGCATATATAACCACGCAATGTGTATAAATGAATATACCCACGCACTATGCATAACTTAATATAACATTTAAATGTTTTGAAAATATATTGTTGTTCTGGACAAAGGCTGTTTTAACATTTCTGCAGTTTATGTGTTTAGCTGTAATTTTCCTCTATCTCGTTTACTGTATCCACATAAATTATATTCTTTGTTTCAGGATAAGAAGGGCATTCTTTAGATACCATTATTTTGATCCTATCCTATAATTTACTAAAAAAAAACAATAATAAAATATGGTGAACATTAAAAAAACAATTTTTCAAACTTTTTCATGAAAAATATTTTATTCAGCTACAAATGATAATAAAAAACTGCTAAATGCATTCGTTATAGGGCACTAACTGAAACTAGTGTATTGCTTTGTCCTATTTTCTACTTTAGGTACATTTTAATCCCAATCTTAATACTAGTTCTATCCCTAACTATGCTAACACTAAGCCTAGGTCTAAGACAAACCAAAGGAAAAAAAGTCTTTATATTTGTTTACTGCAATGTTGCTGACTGCCTCTAGAGGCAGTCTATCAAATTTCCCTGAGTGATGGAAGTGATCATTAATCAATTACGAAGCACTTGCTTCACAGCATGAGAAAAAAATATTGGAAAAGCTTTATATTTTTCAATATGGCGAATGTAATCTCTCCAGATAGTGCCCTGGGGCTGGATTTAGGTGTTGCTGAACGTAACAACACCGACAGAGCTTAGAAAGCAATTGTTGATAATTTTCTAAGCTCATTGTACTAAATGACGTGCCACATGACGGTCAAGTTTATTGTCGTTAACAGGATGTTATCTCATGATGTGCCTGGCCCAGTGGTGTATCTTGGTTTTGTGCTGCCCTAGGCAGAAAAAAATTTGGGCACCCCCCCTACCCACAATGCACACCCACGACATGAATGAAAACCAACGTTGCACACCAAGGACATGCCCCATCACCCCATTTACATGCCTCTATCACCCCATTACACACACATTGCCAATATTATTTGCCCTTAATATTCCCCAGCTAATTTGCCCAATAATATGCAAGTATTATTTGCCATTAATAAGTCACAGCCAATTTCCTCAATAATTTGCTAGTATTTGCCATTTAATCAGCCCCTGCCAATTTGCCCAAAATTATGCCAGTATAATTTGCCATTAATATCCCTTAGCCAATTTGTCCAATAATATGCCGGTGTTATTCTGCCATTTACCGGCAATATACCCCAGCCAATTTGCCCAATATTAAGTCAGTATTATTTTCCATTTAATATGCCCCTGCCAATTTGCCCAATAATATGCCAGTGTTATTTGCCATTTAATAAGCCCCAGCCAATTTGCCCCCCATCTCCCCAGCACTTAACTTTTTCCCTGGTTGCTAGTGGCAGGCAGCATGGTCTCCTCCATGCTGCCTGTTCGGCTTCCAGGCGGTTGTGCTGACAGGTCACGTGACCCGGCGCGCGTATGACGTCAGCGCGCCGGTCACTTGACTGTTGACACTTCCGTGTCACACTGCACGGGGAGCCGAACAGGCAGCACGGAGGTTTCTCTGTGCTGCCTGTTCGGCTCCCTGTGCAGCCTGCAGGCAGGCAGAGAAGGTGAGGGGGGATCTTCCGAACCCCTCTCACCTCCGTCTCTGCCTGCAAGCGCGGTCTTTTTTTTTTTTTTTTTTTTTTTTTTTTAAGGGCCAGATTTTTTTTTTTTTTTCAATGCTGGTGAGGGCGTTGCCGCCCCCCAAAATTTTACGCCCAAAACAGCACTGCCTGGCGAGTCAATTATGACGAAAGGGGTTAATGAAGAAAACTTCGCACTTACATGCTTTTGAACAATATTATGCTGATTTAATTTACACATTGGAGAGCCTCCATGCACAACAGCAAAATTAATCTGTGCTATAGAAGGTTGGCAAAAAGAGATACTGCTTTGGAGAAAGCTTCTTTCTTTAACAGAGGGACTTCTGCCTATGTGCATTTATGGGGTCCCATATAAGTATACCCACATTTTGCATAAGTAGAATCGTATATTTTTTTGTCCGCCTTGTATAGCAGAGTAATAATACAGGAGAACCATAAAGAACACAACAGACTTCCATAAATAGGTTTTCTGGCACTGTAAATCCTATAACTGAAAAAATATGTTTAGATATGTGCTACATTGTGTAAAAAAACAACAGATCCGTCTGATGCGTTTTTTCCTCAACTATTCATATCTTAGTATAACAGTTAATAAAGTGTAATAGACTTATTGCTCCTACGACAACAACAATCCTGCCTATTTCTCCAAGCTTACTGGATTTCGATGAATTTAGAGGCGACAGTGAAGTCGTTTTTGTTAAAAATATGTTCAACATATAAAAAGTAAACTAGATGGAACTGCCCCTATAAGAGCTCCAGTATCACGTATATATTGAGGCAGAAAGGCAATAATTATACACTTTATGTATTACATTTTCCTTTCTGAGGTTAGTCCCTTTGACATTTATACTTTTTGTTATTTAACAATTTCTGCACAGTTGTCTGTATACATTTGGAACATACACTAAACAAGCGTGTAATTAAGGTCTTTTTTCCGATTGTACAAATGGCCTTTCAAATAAGGATATCTTAAAACATAAGTGCCCATGGGAAGGTTACCCAAAGTTGTGTTAGGTCTCTTATATCATATATATGTTTGTGTATGTCAGGTTCTCTTTGTAATTATCTTCCTTTTTGTTCTTATAGTAATGTCACTTTAAATTATTTTCAAGTAAACTTTTCCCATATTTGGAATTGTATAAGGTTAGGACAGAGAGGTCTGCTGCTGATATTTATTACACAGATCACTGACCTTCTTATGCAGTGTGGTATTTTAGAAAATGGTATTGTTCTCAGGCTATTTCTTGGGGGGGGGGGGGGGGGGCATTACACAAATCTAGTAGTATCTTGTAACTGTGAGTAACCGTTGCAATGGGGCTTTCTTTTATTCTAATTAGATTGCATGCATTCTAATATGACCATAAAAAGTGTTTTTAAATTGCTGAGTCTGTCAACTATAAAACTGAAACGTTTACTGGGGTAAGAATTTAGCAAGGCTTAAAACCCACAGGAACCATTAACCTTTTGGGTGCCAAAATAAAACATTCAAACAAATAGCATCCGGCAGCATATAGAAGAAGTAAAGGCCATGATCCTAATAAATGAATAGGCCAAATAAGTAGGGTGAAGGTATTACTGCATTTGATAGCTGTCAACAGAACAAGATTTTCCTTTAAACAGGAAATTACAGACATTGACACTTTTCTAAGGTTGCCATGGAAAGCAAGAAATGGGACTTAGTTTAAGCTCCAGCCACCTTGATTGAGGCCTACTTTTTGTTGGATTCCACCTAGCTTTTTCTGATGCCCTGCCTCGTTAGGAATATAGCCGCCCCACTCTGGTCTAAATGATACATACTTTTCACCTTAGTCCCTTCCACAATGATTTTTTTCTGTGTGTAAAGTGATGCATTGACTAGATTTGGTTTGAATATAAATCCAGGGAAGTATTAATTGTGAAAAAATATAAGTTTATCTTTAATCTTTAAAAAATTGAATTTGAGAGACCTCATTTAGCCGAGCACGATATATAATTACATAGGTGATATTAGCTCAAATAAGACCAATTAGACTATGATGAAAAATGATCCTGTGTTTTCACAAAATACAGAGATTTACTGCCCTTCAGTGAATGATTTTATATGAATTTGGCTTTTTCTCCAAGCAATGCCGGCAGCCATTACAATGCATTTCTACCTGATTATAGAAAACATTGATTTGCCTTTCTAAAGCTTATAATCATCACATAGTTTTATTTTAGAGTTACTAGAATAGGCATGTCATGATGGTTTCTTCTAAGTACCTCATTTGTAATGTTTATTTACCTTGTTTGGGAAACTGTTTGCATTTTTGTTGACAGTAAATGGATCGCATTGCTTAACCTCTCATTGTATCTCATCAATGTTCAGTTTATTATTTTGCATCGGCCTGATTTTACCCTTTGATAAATGTCTTGAAGAGCACAAGAAGATCCATTTTCACAACTAATTTATTTTTGATTAATTCAACCATTTGTTCTTAATTGTCACCTACTATCGTATAATTTAATAAGTATTGAGCTAAGAAAAATCCCAGGTAATGACCAAAGTCCAGGGCCTCCATCAGAAATTGTTGAGCCCCTTACAGAACAAATTTTCTTCTTCACCCACTCCATTTCATCTGCCATCTTTTCAGTACTGCCCTCACATCCTTTGTCATTGCACCCACAGCACCTGATTGCCCCCACATAACTTGCCAAAGCACCATTTGCAACAACGACAGCACCCAGCTTCCACCCCCAGGTCTTTCCAGAGCACCAAGACTGCACACACAGGACTTGCCAGAGCACCAAAATTAGACACACAGGACTTGGCAGAGCACCTCAATTGCACCCACAGGTCTTGCTTGAACTACCAGGACATGCCTTAACCAACACCCAGCTTGCACATGCAGGACATACCCAGCACCCAGATTGCACACCCAGATCATTCCCCAGCACACAGATCTCACACCGACGACATACCACAGCACCCAGGTTGCACACCAAGAACATACCACAGCACCCAGGTTGCACACCAAGAACATACCACAGCAAGCACCCAGACTGCACACCCAAGACACACCCCAGTCAGCACCAAGATTGCACACCTGGGACGAACCCCAACACCCAGATTACACACCTAGAACATTTACCAGCATTCAGATTGCACACCCAGAACATGTCCCTAGCGCCCATATTTCACCCACAGTACTTCTCTAGCACCTAGATGGAAACCTGCATGGAAACTGGATGTCTGTGTGTCTGGACATGCTGCCTCTAACGTGCATGTCTGGATACTGAGCGGCTAGAGGTCTGCTCTGATGTCAGAAGATGGTTGGTTGTCTGTGCACCTGGACAATGCTGGTGAAGGGAGATATCCCTTTAGCAGTTAGAGTTAGCATCTCTGCTGGTAACCCTTTTTTGTTGTTTACAGGAGCCTGAGCTTGCCCCAAGTATCTCTAGGTCCCTTACTACAGTAAGGATTGCACCCCCCTTTATGGTCCTGCCAACATTCAGATTCCTCAAACGTAACCCCTTAGTGCATGAAGAGATATATATATCCAAAATATATGTCCAAAATCTAATGGTATTTGCGGACTATGCATATGTAGATAGTGCCGTCTCCTGGAAGAAGAGTTAGTCTCAAAGTGAGTCAGTCTTCCAGGAGCTTGCTTGAAGAACTTCTGGGGCACATGATCCCTGTGATAACTATTCACAATGATCATATGACCCCTGTGAAAAAAGCCAACTGAGACTGGCAGAAGCACTTTCACACTGGCAAATATCAAAGGCTCCATTTGACATGAAAGGTTTAAGGAACATGTCTTCCATCAAAGTGGAAATAATAATTATAGCAAATTTACTACTAGTATTTGTAACTTAAAATGAAAATTATGTCAAAGGACACTGTACCTTTAAAACAACCTTCTTATTGAGACTACAGCACTACTTAGTAAAGGAAAGCTTTCCAGATACTATGTAATGCTTTTGGTGTGCTGCCTTGTTATCAAGCAGTGCAATCATTGAGACACTCTGTTAAATAGGCTCCATAGGACACCAGGATTTGGAGAGACTCCTTAACCATTTTGTTAAATAGACTCCATACAACTCCCTGGATTTGAAAGCTCTTTTACACACATCGATAAATATGGAGTATGGGATAACAGGATTTACAGGACTTATTTTAGACACGCATACACATACTCCAAAGGATAAAATAGGATTTGGAGAGATTGTTTTACACATTGATAAATAGGCTCTATAGGCTAACACTGGATTTGTGGAGGTTTTATTAGAACACTTTGATAAAGGGTATTATTGGATAATATATGATTTAGAGAAGTTTTCTCACAGCTTGATAAAGGCCACAATATAATCCAGAATGCATATGATGTGTATCAAGGTATAGCAATTGTTAATATCATTTTTATTTAACATGACAGCACAATCCAAGTATGCGACTGCCCCGGACAGAGGCATTTGATATAAATAAGGATGTAAATATTCTGTTGTTTATTTGTTCACATTGTTTGTGACAAAAGAAATGATACAACTGAAAGTTGGTTTAGCTGAAGCGTTTTAGAAATTCATGTGCTGTTATTCTACAGAGACCAGGTCATTCTCTTCAGCTGGTGGATAATAATTTAAATTCCTGGATGCAAGACTATCCATCTGGGCTTTGAAAACATTATACAACTAGGAAATTGTTTAGTAGACTTTCTCTCTGGCTGCTGATGTGGTAAACACATCAAAGCCATATTTTAGTCCATCCATAAACGACATTGCTATATACAAGAACCTTTATGAATTGACTCTAGTGAGTATATCACTCGGGGGCATTAGGTAATCAGAGGGAAATATTAGTCATGTAAACCTTTCATAAGGTATCCAAAAGGTTATAACTGAACTGTAAACATGAGTGAGCGCTATAATGATACAACTGCATAACAAAAACATAACTGAGCAAATACAGTAGCATTACATCAGGATATCAAGTTGCAGTGAACAATTTTCCAATCTGGCAATGATAGAGGCATCAAAATTCTAGTTATTAAAACCTAGGGCACTATGACTATTTGGAAAGCCCAGGCTTTAGGTTACACAGTTATATTCAGTTAGTTGGGTTATACTAGTAATTTACCTTAGGTGGTTAATGGGATAATCATGGGCTGTTTAATTTTAAAGTACAGTATGTGCCAATATAGTAGGTTAACAGCTTTTAGCTATTGCTTTGTAGCAGGTCTTCACTTGGGTCTGACCAGTCTTATGGCTTCCACTGCAAGAAGATTTTGATTTCCCCCAGCTTTCTTCTGGGTTTGCTCATCATGAAGGGTTATAGGTTCTTGGGTGTTACTTCTCAGGAAGGAAGGATAGATCCTCAGCCATCTCCATCCAGGGAGGCTGATGTCCCACAAACATACATTTTTGCAGAAGGCAGGTAGTCTTAACTTTGAACTGAATTGATGACTTACAATGATTGAACGCATGAGCTAAAACATACACCTAAGACTAAGCTTTCTACAATATATAAAGACGTCCTACATTGGCTAGAATCAGCTGGAGTTGTACCAGCAGTAGCTGTAGGGAAGTTTGATACCACAGCAGAAAAGCAAGCCCGGTAACTTCCTATGTGTATCTCTCCCTGCATTCAGACCCAGTATTAGAGGAATATGCTTCTGATACAACCCTCACAGCTCAGTGGTATCCTTGCTACTCCTCTCAGCATTCTAACAGCTATACACATGTTACCTCAATCCCTGTACCCTTTTTGGACTGATCGTGTCTCCTCTTTCTTTTTGATGGATCATGTTTTATGTGTATGATACTTGAAATATACCGTATTTGCTCGATTATAAGACGACCCTGATTATAAGACGACCCCCCAAACTTTGGATATTCCTTTAGGAAAAAAACTAAAAGCCTGAATATAAGACTACCCTATAGGAAAAAAGTTAAACTTGTATATATTCACATGTAAATTGCTTTTTTAATAAAAAATTATGATATAAAAAAATGTATTTCTAGTTTTTATTTCTTTTTATGTGCCAATGCTGCCTTTCCCTTGCCCCCATTTTTCTCTCTCTCCCCCCTCCCCTTGCCTGTCTCTTAACCCCCTCACTCCCCTTGTCTCTGTCTCTTAACCCCTTCCCTCCCCTTGTCTCTGTCTCTTAACCCCTTCCCTCCCCTTGTCTCTGTCTCTTAACCCCTTCCCTCCCCTTGTCTGTCTCTTAACCCCTTCCCTCCCCTTGTCTCTGTCTCTTAACCCCTTCCCTCCCTTTGTCTGTCTCTTAACCCCTTCCCTCCCCTTGTCTCTGTCTCTTAACCCCCTCCCTCCCCTTGACTCTGTCTCTGCCCCCCTCCCTCCCCCCTGTCTCTCTGTCCCCCCTGTCTCTCTGTCCCTCTCCCTCCCTCCCCCTGTCTCTCTGTCCCCCTCCCTCCCCCTGTCTCTCTGCCCCCCTCCCTCCCTCCCTCCCTCCCCCTGTCTCTCTGCCCCCCCTCCCTCCCTTCCCCTTACCTTGATCCCTGGTGGCTAGTGGGGGCAGCCGGGGGATGTCTGCACGATACTTGCAGACATCCTCCATGCTGCCCGACACGGCAGTCTATTATGACGGACAGCTGTCCGTCATAATAGTCTGCCGTGTTGGGCAGCATGGAGGATATCTGCACGTATCGTGCAGACATCCCCCAGCTGCCCGATTCTCCCTGGTGCCTAGTGGGGCAGCAGAGGATGTCTGCGTGATGAGCGCAGACCTCCCCTGCTGCCGCCCGGCACGCTCGCCGGGACTTCTGTGACGAAAGCGGAAGTATCCGGCTTCTTCACAGTGGCGGTCGTGCCGGGTGGAAGCAGGGGAGTCTGCGCTCGTTGCGCAGACTTCCCCTGCTGCTAGAGAGGGGGATCCAGGTCCCCTGCAGCTCTGCTGGGGACCTGGATCCATGTCTTATAATCTGACCTCAATTTGAGGTCAGATTATAAGAGACCTCGATTATAAGACGAGGGGGAATTTTCAGAGCATTTGCTCTGAAAAAAACCTCGTCTTATAATCGAGCAAATACGGTATTATACAAAAACATTGATGTTTCTTCTTGAATAGAGGGTAGTTAATGAGCTTTGTTTCAAAGAAACTATGCTATGTGAAGTTTCCCCTGTAGGCGTTCATCTATCCAAGTTAAATAAAAAATATGGAGGGGGATATTGACATCCTGTCTTTATTGTCCTAATCTTAGGAGTATTTATTCAAGATAAACAGGGAAAAAGATAATGAGACGTACAAGACCCTTTAATGACCGACTCCAGGATTTTTGTATTTTATCTGGGGTGCTGTATGAGAAGCATCCTGAAGTTAGTGGTGGACTATTCCAACAACTGGAGTCAGTTTTAGAGGCGTACAAAAATTTCAGTGACCTGGGTTGGTTCATTAATGATGAGCTATCTTGCTAGAAATCATCAGTAGAAAAGTAGCTAAAGTGGGGTGGGGATGGGACACTTCATCGCGGCTGCATCCATGCAGCCGCTTCACCACCATCTCTTCACCATGCGAGAACTTAAGTGGGACATTTCAAATGCTAGATAGGCTTACTGGCATCTAACTCAGTGTGACATTTCACACCTTGTACCATCAGTTCCAGCTTCAAAGGAAAACACTCAAGTTGTAAAACTTTTCAGATCACAAATGTCATACCATCTCTACCGGGTAGTAGATGCAGGTATGCACTACACCCTTTGTTGTGACACTACCACAGACCACAAATTCTTAGGTATCACTTTTGATTGAATACAGGATTTCAAGTGTGAGTCAAGGCAGGTGAGAGTGAAGTAAAGAATGCTGGTTCCGGATTTGCAATCCTTACTGGGCAAATTGGCATTTGCATCTCAGGTAATGCCTATGGGTATAGTTTTTGAGTGGAAAATTTTACGTGATTGCTGATACTTTGTTAAATTTTCAATATGAAAGAGTTTCAGTGGGCTCCCCCATAGTGCGACTAAAAGGCAATAGAGTTGCCTAGGAAAATTAGGGAGTTGACTACACCTCTTTGAGTGAGCTGCTTCAAAATTCTATGGCTCTGTCAACTTGGGCTTGTTACACAAAAGAGTCGGGAGCCAGTCTGTGGAAGGAGCTCTGACTTTATGAGCTCTCACTGATGTGAATTCATTCCTCTAAAACTTTCATAAGGCATTGGTTATGGGGTGCTGGGGTGTTTCCAGTCTTTATTTGGGTTCAGGGTGAGCATACTGGTGAAGGCCAATAAATCAGCGGAGTCGGGTCTTTGTTTTGAGAAGGTGTTAGTGACTGGGAGGAGTATTACATTTTTCTTTGACAGTCTAAAATGGACAGAGGCATAAAGGGTTGCTGTGGATCCCTTTTTCAGATGCAAGGTTTTGTTTGCCCAGTTAACTTGGCTAGGGTTTTTTTTCAGACTGCAAGCCTAACAGTGGTAAGTTATTTGTAGTGCATAGTTTGGGTTGGTTTAGAACTTTAGAGGGTCGTGCATATTCCTCACATTCAGTGAGGTGTCCAGTGGAAATTCCAGTGGCGTCCATTAGAGGGTGGCATTGAGGGGGTTTTGATGGGGTTCTTTCAGATAAAGGCTGTGATTTTTTCACTGCTAATCTTCAGAGATTGAGTACAGCCCTTGAGAGGGCTGTACTAGTTTGGGGAGACCGGCCGCTGCAGGTGTGGGTAGCTTGCCCATTAAAGGAAAGCCAGACACAATGCAAGCCAGTCAGACTAATGAAGGACTGATTTGGGGCTTGGTCAAATGTATTGGACTCAGGTATTGGAGTAAATTGGCATTGTTAATGAAGTGTGTTGGTTATAATGGTTAATGTTCGTCTATTGTTATATTATGGAAACCTCATTAAAAACCACAGTCTTTTCTTCCATATGGTAGTTGTGTGTTTATTTAATTATTTCTTTATTTATTGGCTCTTGCACCACTCATGTTTAAATATACATTGCAAACTTTATAAGGTTGAGAAGCACATTCTTTTTTGTTTTTTATACATATGCAATGAAATACTTTCAAATACTTTAAAAGTACAAACAAATGTTGATTACAGCCTGACATTATAATGTTAACTTGATTCAATTGTGCAAACTTGCTGGTGGCTTTTGAAGTCAAATTTAAGGTATCTGCTTTCCTGGCTCTAAAAATATCAGTGGAAACAAATTTGATTTTCAGAAATAAACTAACTTTCCTTCCATTTCATGAAACACGACCTCTTCAGGCTGCTGTAAAATTGGCAATAATGCACTGTTTAAACAAGAAATACCATTACCACCTTATTTCAAGTTGCTTTATTTCAAAGCACATTCTACTTAAAAATATCAAACTTGTGCAGACAGACCAATAAAAGTTCTAGTAGTCAGTGATTGCAGATTGGATTTTGACATTTTAAAGTTGAGATGAATTATGTTATCTTTGATATGAATCAGTGTTTTTCTTTTATCTTCAAATTGACTTTTAACATATTGAATAACAGCCAAGAAAAAATATGGAGGGAAAATGTTTCACAGGTAACAGAATTCAGTCTTTTGTAAGAGAACGTACAGTAAGCAATATTATTTCTCTATTTTTTTTCTTCTTTGTTCAAGGGGCTTATTTCCAAAAATAAACACTGAAACCTTAACTCTAAATTTCTGTGGTAAACACAAAGCAAGAGGAAAGAAAACCACAATAATGTAAAATATGCCGATGTTTTTTACCCCTCCTCCACCTCTTCTATCTATACAGCCATAAAGCCATGTTCAGGCCTCTGTTTGGAGGACACATACGTTTCTCGTTATTGAGAGCAGTCATTTAATTAAAACCTTATCACTATCCCATTTGTTTTTAATAGTCTGACAATAACAGCTTCCATTTCTAGGGCTAGCCTTGCCATTAATAGTGATTGGAAACTGGTGTGGGGGAGATGCAGAACTCAAGGGCAGAGTAAGTGAAAGAGAAGTACAGGTATGGCATCTGTCTGCCCCACAGACTATACTATGACAAGAAATGCATTTACTTTTTGAGGAAACAAGTATTATATTATAATATTATTATGAACTGTAGTGTGTATTTCAATGCGCATGAATGCCAGGACAGTCAGATATTTGATAGTACTGTCCTTGACAACAGGTCTGTTGGCATGCACAGGAAGGGTGTCAACTGTTTAAAGAAATATATGTATTTAATTTTTTTCTTAATTATTATTATTATTTGTAGTGAGGGAAGCTGGGACTGGTTCCATACATGCACCAGGGCTCTTAGTGTGGCTAGTGCTATTCTGTAAATCATTTGATTCTCTTGTTTAGTACAGGAGTCTTTGGGTTTAGAAAGAAGGAACGTACATCGGTCAAGATGGATTGGCTTTTGTATGATTTGGAAGATTAAACCTTGTATTTGTTTCCAGAAGGACTGGATGTGTGGACAGGTCCACCATGTCTGGAAATAGGAAACTATTTCTCTGCTGTTTTTCCAACAGAGAGGAGTTTTGATAGCATGCATTTGGCCAGTTTAATTGCTGTGTACCATCTCATGAGAGTTTTATATGTTTGCTCTTTGTTTACTGTGCATATCAATATTTTCAGCTGTGTTAAAATGCCGTTGAAGACAGGTCCCATTCCAATCAGTTTGTCCCCGCTAGCTTTGATTGTCTAAACAATAAATGTTTAGTTTATAGATGGAATAGCTTGGCTGGTATTTTTTTTGTTTTAAGAAAAGGTGGCATTCCTATATGGGGCATCTGCCAGAGATGTAGCTGAGAACGATTAAAGCATAGAATGTGTCAACAGATAAAAAGCATTTGGTCCAATTTGCTGACTACTTTAGTTTGTCCCTGGCCTTATGCCTATCCCATTCATGCTTAAACTCCTTCACTGTATTAACCTCTAACACTTCTGCTGGAAGGCTATTCAATGTATCCACTACTCTATCAGTAATCTAATACTTCCTGATAGTACTTTTTAATTGTTACCCTTCTAATTTAAGAGTATGTCCTCTTGTTGTGGTAGCATTTCTTCTTTTTAATCACCTGGGTCTCATCCAGAATTTGAGCCCTGGACCTATGGCACCTAAAGCGAGCATCATCCATCAACTAGCCAGGTAATCAGTAACATGAGTGAAAACATTAATAGTGGTTAACCTTGATGTAGTATACCATACAACCTAGGCGTCCAACTGGGGCCATCCAACTGCCATTGTAAAAAGCTATTGGGGGCTTTTGGGGGGGATTTGTAGTTCCTTAGCAGCTGCAAAATCAGTGGGATATTTAGACCAATACAGCTTGATTCCATAGTTATCTGTTCAGGTAATAACTCCTCGTTAACAGCCCACCCTTGCTCAGGATTGGTTATTCTTCATTGAAGCATAAACAAGCATTAGCCCTCAAATGTATAGCTTTGCCCTGGGTTGTGTTAATTTGTCAGCGTTTTGCCTATTTTTCTGAAACATTTTAGGTGTCAGACATTTGTATTGCTGTGATTTTTACAGATCTTTTGACAAGAGTGTTTGTGCAAACAGATTGTTGGTACAATAGCGTATTGTATTTTTCTCTCTCGCACTTGTACTTTGTTTCCACCCTTGCTCATGAATCAGGAGCTTCAAAGACCATTTCATTAAGAATACCATGGAAAAGGATTATGTGCTATTTCAGCATTCCCTTTGAAATTATTCACGTCATTGTTCCTTCTTAGTTGAGAGAAGAAATGTGCACTGTGATGCTCTATGCAATGAGTCCTTTTAATGTTCTGCCTGCAAAACCCAGTGGCAGAAAAAAACTGGTCCATCATTGTACAGTTCATTTGTTAGGTAGTTTTTTTTTTATAAGTAAGTGAGTGGCCTTGTAAATAGTAACCTTAGAGCTAGCCACAGAAATAATAATGACTTATTTAGTAAAAGGTTTAAAACTACCATTCTATTTTGGATGTATGTTTTCTAGTGATGCTACAACTATTGATACATTAAGAAGTCCACATGGAACTGGGGCAGCACAGACACAAGGACACCCTTCCAATGTCCAATTTAAATAGAACAATGATAAACTGACTTTAAAATAGCAACACTTACATTTTTTTTTTTTAGCTATGAAGACTGTTGATGGATAAAACATATAATATTAAGTTTTGAGTTATCCAGAGATCTCCCAAATCCAGTTCTTCTGTTGACAGGGTGATCTGAATGAGTCAACCACAAGCATAGCCAGTGCCTGGCAAAAAAAATAAAGCACAGTTCCCTCCAAAATAGGTGTGGGGTTGGCAAAGAAATTTCACCTAAAGGCTTGCTTTAAAACTCAGAGGCCCCAGGTTAATCTCAGCTCAGATTCCCCAAAACCATCAACTTACATTACATTACATTAACATTTATTTGTACAGCGCCAACAATTTTCGTAGCGCTTGGTACAGAGCATAGAAGGGAACTACATACTAAATTAGACAAACTAGTACAGACTGGTACATGAGGTAGAGAACCATGCTCATAAGCTTACAATCTAGAGGGAATGGTGTCCATGAGGCAATTAAGGGATTGAAGAGGTCAGAGGGATTGAAGTTGTAGTAAAAGTAGAGTGGAAGGGAGGCACTAGATGGGATAAGTCAAAGAGGGAGTGTGTGTTCCACCTAGGTGGGATCGGCTAGAGACAAAGTGACTGGTAATCTAGTGGGATGGGTAGTAAGCCTACTTGGGTAGTAAGCCTCTAAAGAGTTTTGAGGGACTTTTTAAAGTTTGCAAAGGAGGGAGAGAGCTGGATGCTCCGGGGAAGGGAGTTCCAGTGAGAGGGGGCAGCTTGGGCGAAATCTTGGAGACGCGAGTGAGAAGTGGTGATGAGATTAGAAGAGAGTGTTAACCCCTTTGAGGAGCGCAAAGGTCGTGCAGGGAGGTAACGGTTAACAAAAGGAGGAAATGTACGTAGGAGCAGAGGAGTGGAGGGCTTTGTAGGTTAAAGACAGAATTTTATCCTCGAGCAGGCGGGAAGCCAGTGGAGGGCGTTGCAGAGAGGAACCGCCGAATCAGACCGATGTGCAAGAAAGATGAGTCTGGCAGCCACATTTTGGATAGACTGTAGGGAGCCAGACGAATCAGAGGTAGTCCAGTCAGAAGACCATTACAGTAGTCCAGGCAAGAGATCACAAGCGAGTGCACTATAATTTTGGCGTTCTCTTTGCTGAGGAATGGGCGAATGCGTGTAATGTTCCTTAGGTGCAGCCGACATGATTTGGCCAAGGACTGAATTTGAGGAACGAAGGAGAGAGCAGAGTCAAAAGTGACCCAAAGACATCGGACACGGTCAGCCGGTACAGTTGTAGCATTATCAACGGTGACTGTTAATCCAGGTGTAGGGACAGCGGTAGAAGGAGGGAAGATAATCAGTTCTGTTTTGGAGAGGTTAAGTTTAAGGTAGCGATCAGACATCTAAGCGGAGAGGGCTGACAGACACTCAGCTACACGTGACAATAGAGATACCAAACATATTGCTAGCCCTACCTTTTGTCATTAGTAATGAGTTAACTGAAGGTAGCAAATTGCATACACAGAAAAGATGGAGTATTATTTTTCAATATATTATGAGGTAATAAGTATTTCTGAGGCAACATAGGGCAAAGGAATATGAGGGGATGTAAAAGTGTAGATACACACACACACGTGTGTGTGTGTGTGTGTGTGTGTGTGTGTGTGTGTGTGTGTGTGTGTGTGTAGAATATTTACTAAATAATACGTTTCAAAAATGATTATGCAACTACTTAAGCCTAAATGTTGCAACATAGTCATCAGGTCACTATAGTTCACTGGTGAGTGAACAGACCCTATAGTTAGTTATGACTTTCTGTCATGTACAGATTGAAGCAGCTATATATTTTTCATAGCTATGTTATATAGCTGGTGAAAAACGTAGCCTAACCAGAATAGTTTAGCCAGTGGATATTAGGAATAATCTACCAGGTGACCTCAGCCTATGATGTTTCTCTTTGATCATGAGGCAGATCACATTAGCAACGTATCAGTCTCCATTTACAGGAAATTGTAATGTCCTTCAGTTATTAACCAGCCTGTCCATGCAATATAGGAATCAGAAAAGGGAGATCATAGCATCTATAAATCTCATTAATCTGTGTTGTGGTATTGAGTATCCCCTTACCTAATTCTTGAAAATGTCGACAATTACATTTGCTATGTGATCTAGCACCTACGGACAAACTCGATACTTTGTGGGAGAGTGGCACTTTCCACTTATCTGTTAAACATATCAAGTAAGTGGAGAGCAGGGTTTGAACCAAAAGACTAATTATATTTTAACATAACTATTATAATGGCAACTGCTCAGAGATGTCTGGAGCTTTGTGGTAACCATAATCAGGTTCTAGAGTTACGCAAAGCAGATATACTTGTATTCAATTAACTACATCTATTAGCTTCTTTGTTTTGCAATTTACTATTCTGCTCTATCTATATATGTTTCATTTGTAGGGAAATTGTAATTTGGTTGCAACGATCCTTTATCTTCCTCATATGTCTTCCAGGAACCCACTTTAATTAAATTTTCCAGGCGTTTCACTGGTGACCTAAAGGCCCAAAGGGACTCCATGTTCAGGAACACTCCTGGCCCCGTGCCAGAATCTGCATGGTAGTTTATTGCTTCATGCAAAGAAATGGGTTTCTGCTCAATTTGAAAAGGAATGTACATCTTCATACCAAAGCACTGTCCAGGGTCAAAACCAGCTTTTAGACACCATTACGTCCCAAAAACTGTAACATCTAAAGAGAAAGTATTCACTTTCAAGAATATATTTTATGTCAGGAAAAGAGGATTTCACCAACCTAAAACTGGGCTTGCTGTACTATAATAATAATTAGCCTTTGTATGCATTTCCATTCTTCCAGATGTTTCATTACAGGAAATGCTGCTTCCAACACCACATTAAGAACGTTTAGCAAATGATTTCAGGTAACTTGATAAAAGGAACTTTTGATAATGTGTTTATGTGTCAACGTTGTATCTGTAAAAAGGGATTCATTATTTTTTTTCTTGTTTAATATTGCATAGTTGCTGACAGTATCAGATTTGATGGGACATTCTTGTTTCTCTGGCTTCACATTTTGCACTATGCAAAAGAGTATTGTATTTAAATTAGGTATGTCTATAAGACATGCATCTATAAGTATGAATTGTCTAAATGCATAAGAAGTGAGACCTAGACTCCTGGTACCCATACCAGGTAGGCTGGAACTATATCTCACAGGGTTACGTAATGGATGACAGGTACAGATACATCCTTCTTCATATACTACCCTCGGTGGCACAATTCTGTTCTAGTGCATCACTTACTAAAGCTATAAGAATATAAGAAAACAGCATACTACAAAAGCCTTACCATTGATTATTTAAGGTTATGTATCCTATTATGAATTATTGCATGGTTACCATGACCTTTTTTGCTTTAAATACATATTTAAATGGTGTTTTGTACATGATAGAATTTGGCATTGCATGAAATAGATAGAGCAGAACACATTTTTTTGTAAATGTGAAAAATGGCAGGAATGCCAACATATTGTTGAAACAACAGTGAATTGCATTCAAGATAGAGCTAGAGGGGCTGAGTAGTTGACCAAATGCAACATTAACAATAAGAGGGAAACGTGAGGCAAACCACATTGGTGACGAGAAGCATCGATGTCACTTGTTCCTTTAGGCCTTGATCAAGCATCTGGATGTCAGTCCCGTAAACATCATTCTTTTTTCTTGCCTTTAAGCACTTTTTATATTAATTGAAACACATAATGAATCCGGGTTGTGAAAAATCAGACAACAATAGATTTTAATTAGCGTTAATGGAAAATGGTGTCCATGTAACATATCTCAGATTGAACCAATTGTATTTTTAAAGTGTGCCCATGCCGGTCTATGCAATATATTTGCCTTTAACCTGACTGGAGAAACTTTCCAGCCATACACACTTTGCCAAAATGAACTTCTGAATGACTTCTGCTTCCACTGTTATTATCTGACTCTGGGGATTGAAAAGTCAGGGAAAAAAAACGTTTTGATGGAAATAAAGAGCTTATGCCAGACTAAAGTTCTTCTGAGGCCAATAGACATCAGCCCGTTTTCAGCAGTGCAGTGGGGTTCAGTTAATTCAGTGTTACAACATTTGGAAAAAAGAATGTCAGGGACTACCCTCTGAATGGTTATTAAATTTATACAACGCTGAAGCATACATCCGTTTAGTATTTAGGTAGCCTGTTTTTATGCATTTCTTATTCATTACTTTTCCAGTCGAAATGGAATGACAGAATACTTATTTATTAGCATTAAATTAAATATTTGAGATAAACCTCTTCTCTAAACTAGTGCAAAGTATTTTTAATATGTAATGTGAGCATTTTCTTGGTTTTATGAAGTAATAATGGGTACAGAAAACAAGGAGCAGCTGTATCTTTTTTTTTTTTTTTTGCTCTCTTGCCATGCTTAAAGCCATCTTCACTACTGGCACAGCTGGTCACCTCATTGGCAGTCCACTGGTCGGAATGGTTAAGTCTATGTCTACAAATCTGTGCACCATTCACATACAGGCAAGTAAACCTATGTAGTTAGTTGTGAATGAGCTCATATATTGTTCCTGCAGAGGCGTACTAATACATGTGTAGTGGGGGTGTATTCGCCTGTGTGACAGCCAGTTAGAGGTGCCATCGGGTGCATGCTTGTTTTTCCATTTGGTTCAAGTCCCAACAAAGACGCAGGGCAAGCACGATAATAACACTTCTTATGCTCCTATGTGGAGGCCGCAATGCCAGCCCCCTAGTAGCAGCTGGTGTTTTAATCTGCGAGGGCGTGTCCACATGATGGTGGAATTGCCACCCCAGGTTCCATTAGCATTAAGTTAGCAGATGTCTTAGTGTTTGGCGTTTTTTCTTGACCTGGATTGTGAGTCGCCTGTCTTGACCTTCTAACTTTCTTCTGAATTTCTACCACTTCAGTGCTCTCAGCATAGTCCCAAGTTTGCTTCCCAATCTGCTTAGCTCTACCCTGTTGGCCTGTTTCCAATACTGATAACAGCAATGCTGCATCTAAAAACGTTATTATATCATTCATTAAAACTACAATAGAAGCTGTTAAATACATTTCTTGATATGATTTAGGCTTGTTCATATAGTCCTTAATAGTTATCTGTGCTTTTGTGACATACAGTATGGAGAATATCCAGTTATACATTTTTCGTCTTTTTTAGATATGCATATAATCAAAGTACAAAAGGTTAGATTGAAGTAGTGCAATGTTATCGGAGTTATTAGCTGTTGTTCACTGAGTATTTCCTTCCTCCATTAAGCTTTACATTCAATGAACCTGCACTGCGATATGGAAAAGCATTTTATAAATACCAGCTTCCAAGTGCAAGAGCATCACATGTTGTATCAGCTCAACTGTAACACATGATAAACCCTGAAAGGCAGCCTATTACCACATGTAATTCCCCAGCCCTTGGGCTGCACGCTATTCCACTAGCTATAAAACACTTTACAACTAACAGTTTGAAGTACCTCTAAAAGTTACTGATAATGTCAGAGAGTGCTAGTTATCCACAGTTCAGGGTATGATATATGTTGTTTGCTGCAATTCTAAAATGCCTGATACTTCAATGAAAACAGAAATAGCTCAACATTCCACAGTTGTATCATTCAATTATTTAGATTTCCTCATTTCTCATTAAGTTTTTGTCTATCTATGTTATATAACCAGGGATGGACTGACAGCACTCAGTAATTTTTGTTCTCCCTGTGTTTCCCTCTTCAATATTTTCCACCCTCTCTGGTGCCTCCCCTTGCCCACACACACTCTTTCCTCTGTGTATTGTCTCTTCAACTTTTACTATTTCATTTTTTCTCCTTAATCTCTTACTTGCACTGCCCCGTTTCTATTTTGCCTTGTCTTGTTCTCTCATTTCTCTACCCTCTGGGGATGTTGGATATGTCTCTCTGTGTCATCATTCCATTTGTCCTTCTCTATGTTTCCCCCATATGTTTCCCCCATATGACTGTTTCCCACTCCTCCCCTTTTTCTCATTTTAACCATTTGTAATTTCTCACTTTCCTATCGTTCTCTCTCCTGCCCCTCCCCTGCTTTCTCTCTCTCCTGTCTTTTCTCCTCCATTTCCCTTCCACGTGTCTTCTATAACTGTCTTCTCAGTATTCTCCGCCCATGGTATACTTTTCTCTACATTCTTTTTTTGTCAGTGGACCTGTCTTTTGTGACCTTGTAATGAAGACTAATTATTGGCACTAAAGTTTTTGTGGGTTTCAGTTCTTATGATGCTCAGCCAACTAAACAAATGTATATGCAGAAGTTAAGCATTACTTTCCTTTCCCTTTCCCAAAGTTCATCTTCCTCCCTCTTTTCCATTGTATTACTGTTTCTTGTATGGAGTAAAGGGAATCCTTAATTGATGAGCGTGGAAAGTCTGCTGACACGAATATCCCCCAGAATCCTTTGCGATTATACCTTATAAGCCAGTACTTAGAGAACTGGATCGCAAAAGAACAGAGAGTAACACAGGGTGCTGTGCATTAGAGAAGCAGTCAACTCCCCACAACAGTTTCTGTATAAGAGAGTACTCTGTAATAAGATTGAATGAAGCAAATATCTGATGCTATTAAAGCTGCCACATACCTTCCATGCTACCATGCTTCCATTTAATGTTGGTCTCAAGCCAATTTGTTACAGGCCTGCCAGAAAAATACCAGCAACCCTAGATGTTATTCATAGTGTACATATTTGATATGACATTGTAAAATTAGTAATTCATTTTGATCTAATAGCAAATTAAGATACTAAACAAGTTACGTACCAAATAAAATAGATACAAGTGGGAAAATCTTCAGGCCCTGACAGATTTGGAGGAATCTTTTATAAGATTGTGGGAGACAAAATTACTCCGGTATTGATATTTAATTACTTTATTAAATCTAGAACTATGCCAAAGCTGAGAGGAAATATTGTCCCTATTCTAAAGCAGGGTAAGGACCCACATGATATGACTTCCTATACACCTATATCAGTGCTCAATATAGATTCAAAGCTCTATGCGGGAATAATAGCACAAATGACAGTTATAGTGGACCTGATCCACCCCAAGCAGGTAGGGTTCATCCCTGGTAGAGCAGCAGCTAGCCATATGAGAGATTTGGCCATTATTTTCGATACAGCCACCCACAGAGGAGTGGCCCTGACAAGAGGCCTTTGGGCTGACAGGGGACATAGGCAGGGCGGTGATGGCACTATATTCCTCTCCCACAGAGTAGTGGGCCCCAAAATAAAATCTGAATTATTCGCCAAGGCTGCCCCTTATCACCCATTCTCTATACATTATCAGTGGAAACACTAGCAAGAGAACTTGGAGCAGCTGCAATAATACGAGGAGGAGGAGAAAGGGAACATATGATAAAATGATATGCTGATAATATTTTACTAACTCTGGAAGACCCGGTAGCATCGCTGCGGTAGGTTATGAGGATCATTGAGCAGGATAGCACCTTGTCAAACTACAGGCTCAACAACACTAAGTCAGTCGCTCTCCCAATAACTCTTAGTCGAAAAGAGATTGAAAATCTACGAAAAACAACAAACATAACATTTATTATACAAAATATTGGAAATTATTAGATCGGGGGGCCCAAAAAATCCTCCCAGTTGCAATCAAGAGATGGGAAGATGAGCTAGGAATGCTTATCCGTCTGGCTGACTGGCAGTCCGCCTTGGGTTACACATATAAACCGGTGCGC
This sequence comes from Pelodytes ibericus, assembly GCA_036172795.1. Taxonomy (NCBI): domain Eukaryota; kingdom Metazoa; phylum Chordata; class Amphibia; order Anura; family Pelodytidae; genus Pelodytes; species Pelodytes ibericus. The sequence goes on from CM069860.1 coordinate 60,483,992, forward strand.
TGCTTGAACTTAAACGAAGTAGACTGATAAATCGTTTGGTACCTGGTCCCACACTCCCTGGCTAAGATGTACCCCTCGGTTGTACCTGTATGATGGAGATGCGGACGGGGAAGGGGATGTTACACATCTGGTGAAGCTGTCAAATTATTGAAAAAATTGGAAAGAGCTTTCAAATAAACTAATAAGCAAATATGGGGACAGATGGAGACGAACACCTGAAAGAGCTCTGTTACATATTAACCTCCCCAAAACAAAAAGGGCAGATCTCCCCTTTCTAGTCCACATCCATAGCCAGGCGCTGGAGTACAAGCAAACCTATTTCGTGGAAGTCCATAAAGACACAACTGATCCATTCAATGAGAAGGGAATTACCCCCCAAAACAAATACAATTTTGAAAGAATGCAAACTTAGAATAAATGGGCTGAGCTACTTCAGAGAGTCGAATTAGATTAAGTAAAGTAAGATCTGCAACACAGGGCATCAAAAAGATGAAGGTTAGAGAGGAACGTGAAAGAGGGGAGAGGGAGAGAGAAATTAGGTGGAAAGAACAGGGAAATCAAAATTAGTGGAATAAATAGACATAAAGTGTGCCCATAGGAGCCTGGAAACAAAACCACCTAAAAATCCAAGGTTATACAGAATCATTTATGTTGTTTTGTCTTGTCCTGTCTGTCCTTATTCTTAGATACAGTAATCTGTAGATATAGTTAACTGCCCTCTTTTCTTGGGACTTATTCTTGTCTGTACTAGCACAGATAACAAATGCACTTTAGATATAAGGGGATGCAAACATAAGAAATGTTAAATGGGTATGGTTTCATCATGTCTACACGGAATCCGTTTTTTGAAAATGTTTTTTTCTTCTATGCATTTATAAAATCATTTTTTTTTTCATAATAAAAATAAGATACTAAGCAAGTTGATCCTTCAGATGTCTATAACATTTAAAAACACTTTTACATCTTTACTAATTCACTTGAATAGCATGTCTTCAGGCAAAAGAGCTTATTGCTTTGGTGTATTTTTTTTTTTTTTTTGCATCCTGCATGTCACCACTGATTCTACCTATATTTTTAACCCTATGCAAATGAACACATTTTCAGGAGGAAATGTGTAATTTGCATATCTTGCTACTAGATGATGTCATAAGCAGGCGACACCATAGATTCTTCTAAAATATCTAATTCTCTTATTTTTTGCATTTGCATAGAATTTTGCTAACATAATGTATAGATATTTTTGTTTACTCTATACATTCATAGTATAAGCAATGTTTAGGTAGACTCTGTAAGACACATTGAGCAGACACATTGTCTAGACATCCTCACAGAACAGATACCTATATGGCACCCAAATGTGCTGTGTGGTCCATAGTGTTTTGTCCAATGTGGAAACTGCTGCACACCTCTACCATGAAGTACTTACAACTTCTGTATTGCCAACAAATCTCTTACTCCCAGATACTATGCATCTACTACATCTCCCATTCTCCCCTGCCATTCTTAGGATGACAGAGTATTTTGGGAGATTAAGTCCATCAACAGCGGGAGGGCTATGGTATGAGCTAATCATTATGAATAAATATGCCCTGCAATATTTGATCACAATCATAAAAAAAGGGTTATTCTTATTACCAATATGGCAGAATATACTGACACTTTTTAAATAACGCATTATAAAAATAATTCACAAATCAAGCATGCTGTTACAGGTGACAACTGGATAAAATAAACACGTTTCTATAAAGTCTTAGCATTGTTCCACTCCAAGCACCCAATAGTAAATTTAGAAACATGTGTCAGTGCAGTTAGGATTAAAAAATCCCATAGCATTGAATGAATGTATCAAAACATGTCTAGCATTCAGTATTCCTTTCACGCATGACTAGCCGCCTTCCACACGTTTTGTGCGTGTATTTGTTTGGTTTTTAAAGTGTGGCTTTGTTAATGTAAGTCTCTGTAGTTGATTTGAACGATACCCACTGGGAAGCATAAAAACGAAGGGCTGTGAGGGTTTCCCAAATGATGTCTCCAGCATTGAATGGAATGTTTCACTTACTGTCTGTTTTTTTGGCAATAGACTCTCTGATTTTTTCAATAATTATTATTTTTTCCCTCACAGAAACAAATGTGAAAATGAAAACATATGAAACAGTCTATCTGTGACCTTATGGGTTAATACATTTTTTTTTTTTTAAAAGCATAAATATCTCCAGTTTTCCTAATGATGGAATATTTGAGGGGCTCTATATCAGTTCTTTTCTCCTTGTTATTTTCCCTCATGCCTCTTGCCCTACATGTGTACTATTCTTACTCCGTTTTCTCACTATTTCTTCTTTTGATCACATCATACATTCCATCCATGAACAAAACATATATGAATGCCCTTTTCATGGTGGCTGTAGATGAAGGTGCCATATTCATACCTCACAACATTTCAAATGGCCAGGCATGGGAGGATGGGGGCCGTGAGGGTGCAGCATTGGTAAAGGGAGGGGGCAGAGTTGGTTAAGGGTAGGAGGGGGCAGCATTGGTTGTGGGTGGGGGTGGGAGGGGACATCATTGGCTAAGTCTGGGGGGCAGATGGCTATGTTAGGGGGCAATATTGGCTAGGTCTGGGGGGCAGATGGCATTGTGGGGGCAGTATTGGCTAAGTCTGGGGGGAAGATGGCTGTGTGGGGGGCAATATTGGCTAAGTCTGAGGGGCAGATGGCTGTGTGGGGGATGCATTGGCTAAGTTCTGGGGGCAGATGCCTGTGTGGGGGGATGCATTGGCTAAGGATGCATTGGCTAAGGCTGGGGACAGATGCCTGATGGCGCTGTTTCGCTTTTTGCCTTGTGCACGTCACTTTACATTTTTGTGGATTTTTTACAAATAAATTTTTCACTTTAACCAAATCCCTGGAGTGCCGGTTGCTCTGTCTCCGTGTTCCTGCAAGCCTTGTCAGCTGATTCACCTGAGCACCAAGGGATTAGCAATAGCAGCTTTCTATTACACCGCTCGCCACAGGACTCGAGTTTAACAGCATTGGCCTAATTACCTTACTTTCCGTGAATAAGCCAACCCCATGTATTAGACAAGCCTACTTTTTTAAACCCAAAATAAGAAATCTTTTCTTCTTTTTTTTTAGATCTATTTTTGTAAAGTTATTCGTGGAATATGTTCAGAACATAAAACATAACGTAATATAAAAACATATTGCACTCAGCAATTGCCCCCAAAATCCAATTTGCACTCAGGAATTGCCCCAAACCCACCTTGCACTCAGGAATTTCCCCAGAACCCACACTGCAGTCAGGAATTGCTTCAAAACACACTTTTGCACTCAGATGACTTGGTCCAGGACCCACTTTTGCACTCAGATGACTTGGTCCAGGACCCACTTTTGCACTCAAGGGACTTGTCCCAGAACCCACTTACACTCAGGACTTCAGGGCGATTTACCCTTCTAGAGCTGCTCCCAGAAGACACGTGTGACAGCGCTTGGTAATGCAAGCTGATGTGAGCGGAAGCCTGCATGGAGTCATGTGCCATCATGCGATGACGTCATGTGACCCAGCGATCACGAGGAGTGGAAAGCGCAATTCGGTGGGGAGTCTATTGCCCCCCTAAGCCAATCTAACGATGCCACTAGATGCCAACACAGCAACTGCAGGGTCTCTAAACCGGTTACCTCTGTGTATAAGATAACCCCCAATTTTTGGTTTTTAGAAACAAATATTGTCTTATACACTGAAAAGTACAGTATACTGGCCAGTTTTCCACTGCTAAAACATGTACCCCCAACAGAGTGGAATGTTATGTTTAGCCTTTTAAAAATGCAATTAAAATACAGGGTTGAAAGTTAATATCTACATATCTTAATAACCTTTCATCACAACCTACAAATGAAATGTGAGCCATCATTAAATATGCACTCATTTTCTATGCCTGGGCCCAGAATCTTGATAACAGCCATTATTAAATGTGTTGTTTATACAGTATACTAATTTTTTCAACATTGAGTCAAAGGTTAAAACTGTATCTTTTTTGTCCAAATACTCTCTTTTGCATTCATTGTAGAATAAACTTTTTAAAACATTTAACCCCTTCCCGCCTGTAGGACGTTCTCTACCATCCTAATTCTCACTGCGCAAAAGCTTTTAGGACATCATAGAATGGCCTCTGTCTGACATAGAAAATGCAGCTGACGCTCAAAGCCAGTACCGGCTACATTTAAGTTCGCCGTGCCAGAACTTCCATATTCGAGTACGCCTCTGCAACGTCACATGTGACGCCACAAAGTCTTGCAGTATTTCGTCACGTACCCACAGATTTGTAAAGACCCTAATCGAGTCTCTGTCTGTATCTCCGTGGCTCCCACTCACTCTGTGTCCTTAAGGACTAAAGCACCATCCGGTGCATAGGGGTTAATGTATATCCACTAAGAATAAACGTTATACGCTAACCAAACATTCTGCTCTCCCTCTAGCTTTGAATACTTTACATTTTTGAGAGCAAATATGTGCATTTATTAAACAATGTGCTGGTATACCTTTTAATTTATAGCACATTTGAAGGAGTGATGTATAACAGAACACGTTGATAGCATCTGTTAGGTGTCTGTTACTCTGTTTACAAAGAATTGTGAGGAAAGTTTTATGTTTTTTCCTTTGAGTGCCACGGTATAGAGAATGGCATTATAGCATTGGCTAAACTGCTTAGCCTGAATACGGATGTTGTTTTTAAAAAGTGGTTATAGCTGTGATTTACCAGCAATGTCAATTGACACATGTGTGCATACACTTTTTTTTTGCGTGACCAGTTTTATGTCTCTCTACACTGTAAAATTTTTAAAAAAAAAATCAATTAGTAGGTGTTGCCTTTAATTAAGCTCGGCAGACAGCCCCTGTGGCATATAAGGCATAGCTGAGCTAGCACTAGATTTCCAAATGATTTGATTCATACGTGTAAATCTCTCAATCCATTGGGAGGTAACTCTTAAACCCAAGTTGGCTGAATCTTTCCCTGCCGACTGAGAGTCATCTGCTTACCCTACTAATTTATAAACCGTTCCCTGACCAGCTGAGGTGAGAGCTATTTCCAACAGACCAAAAATGTGAGAGAATGTGAAAATTTCCCCCCCTTTTCTTCCCTTTTTCCACACTGTTAATTTCACCTCTGGGAGTTTCGAATGTGGAATAGTAAGGTAAATATTGCTGTTTTAAACACCTTCAAAAGGAACAAGAGAGAACATTTAATATATTTTTTTCAGGACACATTTACAATTTCATACAAATGAATGTGCAAGATATTTCAAGCTAAATTTAACTCTACGTGTATATTGGGCATTAATCCCAAGATGCAATTTAGAAATGTATCAGAAACGCATGCTTTGCATATGTCCATAACGCTTGACCAATATAGTTAAACATAAACACAATGCTGTGATATATGATGACTATCTATTAATATCGGGGACAAACTGGCCTGTTCTGACCTGTTCTTTTTCATATAATTTTTGTCAGTATCGGCCTGGGCCTCATTCATCTAAGAGGACAAGATAGGGGAATTATGGGAAGTATGGGTATATTTTGGGAGAAGAAGGGTTTTAGGAGAGTTGTGGAGCACACATATTTCTTTACTAAGAAGCTTTGCTTTTGGAGGCTTTTCTTCCACCACCAGCCATTTGCAGCTCTAGATAGGGTGGTGCTTCAGGGTTTCAGTTAAAAGAAAATGGAACTTGGAAGAGGCAATATGGGAAGGAGTTGTACTTTAAGTTTCTTCTATCAGTAGATACTTAAATAATGCTTTGATATTTTATAAATATGGGTGGGATTATGAGATGGGTGGGCCCACTACTGAAAACTCAGCACCAAAACATCACGATTTGTTCCTGGCCACCAATCACAAGGTGATCGGTAGCCAGGAACACTATGGCAGAGACCCGATCAGGGTCTTAATAGACCCTGTGGCTCCCAGCCAAAAGTTTGTGAGACCTCCATACGTTACTTTTGACGTCACAGAGGTGATTTAGTGAAATGTGCTCTACATTTGCCCTGTCAGACTGAGTCCACTCAAAGCGGCCTCATATGACAGGTGGGATCCCACTGCAAGTCCCTGCAGCGGGATCCAAGTACAGCTCATCGCGGGGAGCCAGGATGAGCTGTTTAATGCTGGATGTACTATGCCGTCCTAGTGTCTTTTAGGCACTATAAAATAAGGACGGTATAGTACATCCTAGCTTCGGGAAGGGGTTAAAGCATAATGGATAATGGCTTCCATGTATATAACTGTTGCACGGGCATGGGACTGGATTGGCGGTTATGGGTCACATGGTGACAATAAGTGGCACCACCCCTAAAAAGCAGCTAGATGATCCTATTCTGAGAGTGCTTCTCATTGTTGCTATAGTGTGTATTATAGTAAGTTATCACTCTGACTAATATTGGGAAATACATTCCTTTCAATTGTTTGAAAAATATAATTGCCATCTGTATTTTGTTTTGTAACAGGATTTTTTTTCTTCTAACAAAAAATATGTAAAAACATCAATGTAAGTAATACTTAAGGCACTGGGACAACTTCAATAGTACAAAGAATAATCTTTTTTATAATATTTTCAGAATTCAGTCTGTGTTATATTGTAGGAAATTCAAGCTACACTATTCTAATCAAACAAACACTCTCCTTGTACATTCTGCAGTTTGGAATCATTTTTGACAAAATCCATTTTTGCTTTTAAATGTTACATTGTAATAGTAGATCCACATTTTCTCCCAATACTAATATACAGCAAAGGGATGGAATTACATGACAGGTCAAGGCGTACAAGACTTTAAATAATATTTTTTAACATATGGTTGGTTCAAATTTGGAGTGATTGTCAGATAAACATTGACTTAAAATGAGTGGATTTTATTCACTAAGAAGTGAACTGCGGTGAACTGCAAAAATCAGGCAATAATAGCTGAGTTGGAAAGATAGTCAATGTAACATTTGTCTTATATACTATTTTATATTACACACACTCGAGTGTCTGTGACATCAGTGAACATGTAATGTGCATGTGCAGCATTGTGTGCTTGCACAGTAGTGCTGCCAGACATGAGTGATAGCTAGGGTTGCCACCTGGCCGGTATTTTACCGGTAGGCCGGTAAAAAATTGGCATCAGGTCAATGTTAAGTCTATGGAGACAGTACCAAGGCCAGTATTTTTTTGAAAAAAAGGTGGCAACCCTAGTGATAGCACAACCATGCATGCTCCTCAATTCTAAAGGGGCGGAGGAGTAGAAAAATAATAATTGAAATAAACCTGTATTGAGATTTTTTTTTTTGTACATAAAGGCACTTTATAAATGAAAGAGAAGAGATTTTGCACTAGAAGTATACTGTAGGGCAGGTAATTGTAAATAATCCTTATAGGTTGGTATAGCAGCGTAGGGAGACCACATTTTATTCAGGGATACTTATGAAAAATGCATACTATTTATCCATCTATTTAAAACACAAACACAGCAGAAGTATTAAAATAACCTCTGTCACCAAGGGTAAGACATGGCAAAAATAATTTGGTCACCAAACTGCCTTTGTTGTCAAGAAGGACTCCTTTTCCCTTTAAAGGACAATTGTCCGCAAACAGATAACTTGTGTTTTATTGAAAGATTGCGTCAGGTATAGGAATTTTAAATAGAATGCCTTAACCTTCATAGTGTCGCATGGTACCTGCGTTCCAGAAGATGCAAGCACCAAGAAGTGGCCTCATCTGACATGTGTGATCCTGCTGCAAGTCCACAGCTGATCACGGGGAGTCACGATGAGCTGTTAACTGAAGAACATTCTATGCCGTCCCAGTGTGTTTTGGGACCAGTAAAATTGGACAGACTAGTACTTCCAAGCGTTAATCAAAGAATACAAATGTCCACCCCAGATAGAGTTATACAGAGCGAAGGGGGCTATATAATAAGGTACTTTATTTGTATTAATTTGCCTAAACTTGAAGCCTTCTTATGGATCAATAAATAAGGGTGTTCTTCAAGCTAATTATCTGTGTAAAAATAATATATATATTTCCCACCAGCACTCTATTTCAGTACAGCTTCCCTTTCAGAGAGGCATTTGATTAAGGTTTTATTTTATTTTCCATCTGCAATATTTTATATATCAATTAGGGACATTTTATATTTGTATTCTCCAGATGTAATAATGAATTTTGTGTATTACAGCCAAAAAAATAATGCAGGTCCGTGCCACGTCTAGTATTTAATCAACACCAATACACGTTTTGTGTTCATCCAAGATATGATGTCTCCTGGTTCAAAAAGAAACATCTGGATCATGCTAAAAACAGATCCCCACCAAAGTTTTTTTTTTTTATAGCCAACAATATACAGTGGATCAGTGTATGGTGAAGAGATAGCAAGTCATAGATGATCAAGATAAGACAAAAACCAGAGGGGCATAAAGACAGGGTAATATCACTGCAGGAAATAAATAAAGAGGCCAATGATTAGTAAAATACAGCTTTAAAGTCCCCCCTGACATGCAGGAAATGATGGGGATCGCTTAACCTTCTACTGACATCACGGGAGGAAATCTAAAGACTTTCCAGAAAAGTGTGGGAGTAATAGAGAGGATTGTGCGTAATGTTTTAATGGAGGTCATATCTCTTATTATAAAAGCATGGAGCTCCACATGTATAGATAAAGTATATGTCTTTTACCAGAATCCTCATACAGTATCTTCCTTAATAAATGATGAAAACATAGATTTGGTTATCACTGCAGAAATATCTAAAAAGAAAAAAAAAAGCTTGAAAAAAAACCCCTTGAGGGTTGAAACGTTGCCTGTGTGCTGAATAAACACCACCTCTAAACCTATTTGAGTGCTGGGTCCATTACTTGCTTCTTCTGCAGAAATATCTAGGCTTATTAACCAACCCTGAGAAGAAATCCTACTTTCTCCTTCCCTGGCCAACTCTCTGACCTGAAAACAACCCCTTGTAGTTTGAAAACTGTGCTTTGATTCTACTATGTGTTTGTAGACTTTGTCTGGAAATCTACATTTGTGTTTCCATCTTCCTAATGTTATACTATACAGAAATTAAAGAACGTATGATAGACTAAACTAACATACGAGTTGGCAGACACATTTCCTTCCTTAGCTGTATTAGACATTGCATGCTCCAGTAATGGTCTCTTCATTTCTTAGACTTGTCGCGTGCAATGGTTGGCTTGTAATTCAGTGTGAAGAAAGCTTTTACAGGTCCTCACAAAACTAATGTCGTTTTAAGAAGATGTTTCATGCAAACGGTTTGAAGGTACATTTCAGCAGGCGGACATCGTCTTCTTGGGTACTTTAGGTAAGGGATTCGTTTTGACAGGACATTCCACAGATGTCAGACTCAATATACGGTCTTTAGAGTGTGGTGATTCAGTACTTGTAATGTTCTATCTGGCAACACTAGATGTTACAGAGATAGCAGGTGAATGTGGTTTTGCAAAACAGCCAGTGAGACTGGAGGAAAAGGAAAGTTGCCCGTCAAAGTTATAGTCAATTGACTTTTAATATTCTTGTTGACATATCCTCCCCATATTGAAAACAGTGTCTCCCGTCCAAGATAACATTACTCCTGCTCTTTTAACACTATTTACAAATACAACATTTAATGAAAGAGAGAATTGAGATGGAAATTTCAAACTGAAGTTGGACAAATTCTCTGATTCGTCTCCATTGGCTTAAAGTTTGTAATTCCCGTCTCAACTCTCTGCAGTTCTCTCTTTATCGAGCAGAACCTATAGGCTTGATACAGGTTTGTATTCCTATGGTTATACAGCTTTGAGCTTATTTTCAATTACACACAGTCCCACTTCAACGAACGAACACAAATGTTAAACTTAATGAAGTTAAAGTGAGAGTAAAGACCCCAAAAATATATTTTTTCCTAAATACGTGGCCACATTAAGATGAATACAATTTCCTTTTCATTTTATCATTTTTCCTATGATATTAGAAATAATAACTTTTTTTTTTAAAGCAACCAGATGCATTTTAAAAGTAATGCTTTGCTTCAGATACTTTCTATTGGGATCTATTGCAAACCTATCCAACCTAGCACATTATACATAACCTATAAAATGTATGCACATGTATCTTCTGCTGTATCTGTTGATATTGATACATTCAGCAGGCAACATTGCTGTGTCAACAGATTCATTAATATATAAAACCCCTATTAGCATGTATATTATTGTAGTGACGTATTATCTAATGAGTTCAACTTATGTTATAATATGATACTAAGCTGTACTCCATTGTATATGCTAATTAACGAATCTGTGAAATCAAAATAGTTTATGAGATATTGTGGGTGTAGTGTGCTACTGAGCTACAGTACTATGAATAATATTAATTCCGAATTAGATATAGTAGCCCTTTAAGAAAATATCATGCAGTCAGCAGGGGTCATGAAACAAAGCAGATCCAGATGGTGAGAGACAGGAAAAGAAATGGAGTTATCAAGGTTACCGTTGTTGGCAGAGTTCGGAGCTAAGTGGAAACAAGTAGGAATCTGGAATATCACTAGCTGACAGTATTAAAGCTTTGGAGAGATAATATACACTGTATCTCTCATGGAAGGCTAATGCAATGTTTAAAGAGACATATAGAGTTAATGAATATAATTTGAACTGCACATATGCAGGAAATGGATAGGGATGGTTATTAATGGAGAATGTAGTCAAACCTTACCCAAAGTATGCAACTCAACCTTTCATTCATTTTACAATTAATAAATATTAATATATTACTATATTGGATGAAAAGTTTAATACTCTTGTTCATGTACAGCACTTCCCTCTTTTAATGCCATTGCTACTATAGGAAAGTTGCACAGATTTGATTGCTATGCCTTCAGGTAAGCTGGTTTTTTAAGGGTGAGAGAAGTGGTGGAACAAGACAGTTGGAGGCTCTGGTGCAAAAATAGTTCTTTCCACTCTGTATTTTTCCCCACTCCAGCTTTTGTGGCTTACTCTCTTCCATAAAGATAAGACAGCCATAAACTGAGAATTATGGGGTACGTAGTCCACAGCAGCTGCACCTAGATGTTGTGGATTGTATTGTCCTAGATGTTAAACCATGTTGTATAACCATGTTAAACTAAGCATCAGGGAAAATGCAGTCCCATACAGCTTGTTTAACAAATTGGAGAGCAGACTGTTGGCACGCCTGCTTTTTTCGACATATTCGATGATGCTCAGACAGATCCTGGGTTATTATTTGAGGATATAAGCTCCAACATAGATGGAATACAAACTGTAACTTTTATCATGGATTACCATAAGCTGGGAAATGTAAATCAAAATGTTAGACTTTTTTGTTTGAGACATTTGGTTGGTGTCACCCCCTCCACTTTCCTACCATGTCAGAATTGAGGAAGATGCTCAGAGCCACATCCCTGGTGGTCCAACACAGGTCTGCACGCTCATAGTGCCATAGGACATGTGCACCAGACTTTTTCAAGCTCCAATTTTTGGAAATTTGTGCAAAAAAGCGCCAGCTCACTCCAGGCAAAAAAAAAATATCATTTTATTGTAATCCAAAGTGATAAAAACATTGGTTGAATATCAGACACACAACCAAAATCGTGGCATCACGTTTAAGCTGGTGCTTTTTTGTACAAATTACCTTGGAGAAAGGTTCATATCGTATCTGTTGCGCTGCGTTGGTGCTAAATTTGTTCTTTGCGTCCAATTTTTGGAGCCTGGTCACACCCATTTTGGATGCAACCTGTTTACATAATAAATATAAATGAGGTTGAATGTATGCCATGCATTCCTATTAAGGTTGTCACAACACCTGTATTTTACCAGTAGGTCAGTAAAAAAAAAAAAAGCCAATTGCGCCTTATGATATACATTCCAACACGTTTGTGTGCAAGAATGGAGACTTATCAGGCTAAAAAGTGCCTGATTCCTTGTACATGGGCTGTGCCAGTCGCTCAAAGTGCCAGATCAACATGGAAGTTAGGGACCTGCCCACACTCCTGATATTTCTCTGCAGTCTGTGTTATACACAGGGATTGCTCTTGCTTTTTTCGGCACCATCCCCATCTGCACCTGCTTTATACATCCCTTATGTTTATAGAAATACTGGTTTGAACCTTAAATGTTAAGGGTTAACTTATTTGCACACACATACACATATGCATAAATATATATACATTTATATACATGTATCAGTTCCATAGGCATCATATACACAATACGGTTACAGAGCAATAAAAAGTAAGAGACACTAATATAAAATGTTTTATTTCCAGCCTGAGTGCTTAGGGGAGAACACCAGCAACAGAATGAGCATCTGCTCATCATACACAATCAAATATCTGAGTTTAGTGATTATTGAGGGTTAAATAATGGCTCAATCAAGGTAATACAGTGAAACACTCCAGCCAGTAATAAAGCTAATGACATGGTCTCAGGTTCTTCAGGCTCGCCAAGCACAGTGGTTTTACTGTCATAGCAACTTAATGACTCATGCAATAAAATCATTGATGAATATCACAGACACGGATGTCAATGTGTGGACACAGCCAAGAGGCCTCGGTGGTTTAAAAAGGTGACAAAACAATGCAATACCACAATGTGGAGTTATAACGGTTATTTGTTAACTCTTTAGCATTGTGTCAATCTTTAAGGTATAAAATAAGGGTATAATATACACATATGGACACCATTTGTAAATCTCATTATAATACCAGTTTAATGTTCATGTATATGATGCAGTGACCTGCTTATGACCAAATTAAATAAATCAGAAGTAAGGCATTATTACTCATTAGTACTCTGTTCTGCACGTGAGAGGTCATTGTACTGGCTCTAGTAAAAGTCAGAGGTTTTATAAAAGTGTGTAATTCTACTAATTATGTAAACTATAGTTATGTTCCCTCAGTACATTTGTTAAGTGTTGTATTGTGTTACCAGTTAGTGCATAGCTTAGCGCATGTTCGGGTCTTTAAATCAATACTACAGATACCTTTAAACTTGCTGGCACGCAACATTTCTTCCTACAGGCCACAAAGCTGGCTTGCCTAGAAACATTGAGAGATGTATTCTTTACTAAAAAGCCAAAAGTGCAGTCCCAGAATGCACTGTGTTCAGTGTTACATCTCATTAACTAACGTTCTATGACATAGAAATTCCCTATGATACAACTGATCACCATGTGGTTTGCACCTAGTAATAATGTCTATTACCTAAAATAAATACATAGAAAGGTCTACTCAATTTAGACCAATCTGGAAAAGGATTCTGGTTGGTGAAGTTAGCTGCATTTCAGAAATATGGCTAATCGCTATCCTTCATTTTGGGACCAAATCTGCTGTTCTGGCTGTTCGGAAACTGAAGAATCGGAAGCATTGGGATTGGGCAAACTTCGCTATGAAACCCATAGATTTTCAGCTACCCAATATGCACCAATCACCCTGAATGTGCTCCAAATTTGGTAAATATATACGAAATTCACACATCCAGAATAATATATATTCATATACATTATAATATAAGTATTTTTACATTTGAAAAACAAATAATTATAGATTATTGTATGTTCATTTACTTTATATTTAAGTATTTAATGAATGTGTCATCATTTTTAAATTTTATTTGAAATGATTTTATTTTATTACATTTTGGGCCATTTCGGGAGGACTTTGACTACTTCGGCTATAGAAAAAGTCCTCCCATTGACTTCTATTGGAAGAATTTGGATATAATCATAAAGCTCAGGTCCTCCCGAAATGGCCGCAAATAAGCCAAAGTCCTACCCATGTATGTCTATGGGAAGGACTGAGGCTACCACTTTGTTTCGGGGAGATATCTATATAATATAATCTATACATGTTAAGATCCTTTAACCTTTCCTGGAAGAAAGCTTCCAAGAAATGACCTGTAACCTGGATAGATTAAGTGTATTCACCATAACAACTCACTAAATCTCTAACTTTATAAAGTTGTACTATTATTTACAGAAAAAAACATATAATTTACATTACAAATAGTTATACCAGGGGCTAAGTGGAATTAATAAAATATCCTTTATATTTACCCATCTTTATGTTGTATTAACCTACACATAAAACAAAATGACATATTTCATGTATCTAACCATCCATACCTAACTATTCCTAAAACTGACCCCAAAGCCCAAATACCTGATGTTTAAAGGACAATGAAACTTTTTTTTTACTTTTTTTGGGGGGGGGGGGGGGGGGCTTACTTTAGTTCATTCATAGAGTCCTCAGCGCCCCCTGCTCATGTGCAATTGTGGCTTCTTCCACCCCTGAATTATGGGAAACTTAGTTCCCATTGATTCTGCTTTATTTTAAGAGAAGCATGTGCACAGTTCCCCATTAAGCAACTTACAGAATTGCATTCCTGACACAGGCTGACTGTCGGCGACACAAGGGATCAGGAATGAAAGTAGGAGGGGCTGGGGACTCTGTGAACCAAAGAAAGTATAAAGTGTTGTCGCCCCCCCCCCAAAAAAAATAATAATAATAATAATACGTTCAATTAATTTAATTAATTATTATTAATTATTATTAATTATTATTACTTGTGAAAGAATTTGATATATGTTGTTGATTTGCCATTTGAGTATGAAATCCAGATATATAGATTTACTGTCCTAAAACGACTGCTGATTAACCTAGCATTATATGCCCACAAGATTAGACAAAGCAAATCCAGGTTGTATTTATAAAATTGACAGGCCTCTGCAAAACATAACCCATATATACAGGTCCATCAATATTGATCAATAATTAGCAATACCATTAGACCCTTGAAATAGGCTCCAGAGGTTAGAGTGTACGTTAGAAGAGGCCTTTAAGTTGATTAAGAGGGAGAAAGTCGCATAGCTGACAAGTTGTTTGAAGAGTAAAGACTGTAGGAAAGTATCACCAAATGTGTTACTAATTCCCTTGAGAGCTTGGAGCTGTTGACACTGAAGCTGGTGTTTAGTGTGACACAAAGATATTGCTTCTAACTCTGATATACTCTAACTACAGAACACTGAAAATGGACGGCAAATCTGAGTGAGACCAAAAATATCATTATGATGAGTAACTGTGTAAATAATACATAAGGTATATCAGTGTTAGGATTCAATCAGGTTTTACCTATTGTTTACTATCTAAACTCTTGATATGCCCTAAAGGTTGTACTGTGTTTAATAGGAAAGGGGAAGAAGTAAATTATAAGATAAAAGACCAGACAAATTTCTATAGTTAGGTAAAAGCACTGTGCATATGCAGCAGACAAGGGACGAGGTGTCCCCCGAAATATGGGACTGTCCTGGTAAATCAGGTACTGCTGGCAATGATGGTGGCCTACTTCAGAAAAAAATGGCCTAACGGATATCTCCTTCTTTTCATATCACTTTTTTCCTCCAGTTAGAAGGATTGTGCACAAACTATATATATAAATATATATACAGGACTACCCTTGCAATAGATGGATTTGAAATGTTTGGAATGTAGCATCAGATTGGGTGCTTCACCCACACATACATGATAAGAGAACCTTATAAGAGCACACTATATGCTAAGAAAATCCTTTCCTCCATAAGTATTATCTTATTGCAAGTCAGAACAAAATTAAACATGCCTAATGATTAAACATCCCAGTCTTATAATAACATGTTACATGTAAACCATATGCCACAAAACTGTCTCCTAGAGGGCAAAAAGGTTAAAGCTATGAAACATAATGAAACAAAAAAAGAATTCAATTTAAATTAAAGTTTGCCTCATAGAAACATTTCAATGCACTTAAGGGACATGTTGTCATGTGGATATTATGATGCTTCCTCGGTAGTTAAAGAAACCCAGCATTATTCATTCAGGATTATTACATCACTGGATCATAAATATTATTTACAATATCATCGAAGGGAATAAGCTGTTGGACAAATATGGACAAGAGTAATATTTCATGCCCCTAATGTAAACTATCTATCGGCTTATATTACTTATGATACAGTGATTTTTAATCATGTTTAATTATCTTTCATTACTGAGCCTCACCCTGGTATGATGTGATCTTTTGGTAGCTACAGTGACCAATATAGAAATAGGAAATGTCAATCATGTATTATTGTATAATAGTTCTCTGACGACCTTTGGGATTTCATAGCAATTTGAAATAATTAGTCATAGGATGCAGTGAACTGAAACAAATTTGAATGTTTAGATTTAAATCTGATATGTTTTAATTGACCGTTTGAAGTTAAGCTACTTTTTAAGTCGCAAGCTCTTAAAGTTGGTATTCAGGAACTCCCATCAGTTTCAGGATGTTATCCCATGAGTAAAAACATATTATAATTATAATCCTTCTCAAACAGTCTTAAAAAACCCTGCATGTGTTCAGGTGTGCCGATCCTGATTAAACTACAAATCCAGCCCCCTATTTAATTACTCCACTGATGCCTACCGAGCCCTTTCAAGGTCAGTTTAAACAAATAATATGTCTTCTAATGTTTTTCATGATGAATTGTTTCATTTTGCTGTCCTTCCAGCCTAAAAAACTAACTGATTAAACTGAATTCTTTGAAAGATTATTTTTCTAAAACACAGCTTAAAAATATACCCTTGTCAGTTTTAAATTCTTAGGAAAGGTAAATCTTTTTGGCTGAAAAGGGTCTCCTAGTGCATCTCTTAATATCTAATTAGAGTGCTCCAACAGAGATGCCAAGGGACTCCCCCACACTGTGCATATATACATTACCTGTCCTCTTGTGTGCATATCACATATAAATAAGACTTATGATTAAGCGTTGGTGAACACAAAACGCGTTGTGTGTCCTTGTTTCCTATTGTTGCAGTTTGCCACTGAATACATTCAAATTTCCTTTATGGAGCATGGTGTGCCCAGAACCTGATTCCTTCTGTGCAGTCATTTGTGCCCATGATTCCCCCTCCCTCTTTTTTTTTCATATTGGAACTTGTACATTTATGTTATACATGGATTAGCTTATTATATATGTTTGTTTTTTTCTAGATTTCCCACTTTTTGACAACCATATACAAAAAAATGATATATGTTATTTTATACAGAAATTTTTGAATGAAAAAAATACAAATAAAGCCCTCTTCAGAACACAAAGCTCTAATGGGGAGCAGACCAATAATCTTGGCTCAGATGGGTCAGACGTTCCTTCATTGGTACAAATAACATGTCAGCCCCAGTGGTATTTATTGGTTTTGTGCTGCCATAGACCTAACTAGGTTTGAACACCCAGGACATGCCCAAGTACCTAGGCACTTGCCATGTTTGCCTTGCACTGAATACAGTGTTGGTCAGCCCCCTGAAAGAGATATATGGTTTAAAGATGACTCAAGGTATTTTATTTGTATTCTTACTTTAAAGCACCAGAGTTGATTCAATATTTCAATTAAACATAAGTTTAAATACATATGTAAGTTCTGTAAAAATCCATTGATTTTTGGTATTTTAGCAAGAGGTTAAACTCTTCCCACTGATGATCTGTGTCAAACATATTAAACTTAAATAACCCTGACAGTGCCAAAATGTCTAGTGCCACAAAGTGCAACAGACGCTTTGGCACCAGGGTTATGGGATTAGTGTTACAGCAATCAGGCAACCCTGTACTTCTTCCTTCATTGCTCTGCTAGGGAAAGAATGTGGATGCTTGTCTTCCAGTTGTGCTAAGCAGGAGCCATCAGCAAAGTGTAAGCTCTTCTGAGAATTGCCGAGAGAGCTGTGTTCATTGCCTGTACAGAAATGAGAGAGAAGAACCCTACACGATCAAACAACTGGGATTAAAAACAGAGGCACACACTCCATAAAATAGGCAGTTAAAGTGACTTTCATAAACATTAGTGCCATTGAGCAGAGACCAAAAATGTTATATTAGTTGTGTTAACCGTTCCCCAAGATATCCCAGCACCACCGATAGAATGTCACTCACTTGGGTCAGAGCAGAATATCTACTGCTCCGTATATATGTGATTTGAACCCATTCAGGGCTTAACCTAACTGAAGTGGCAGAGTCTCCGTTTAAGATCACTATTATACCTGTGTTTCCCATTTTCTGGGCACTCAACAAATACACAGTGTGCACTATATTCTATTCTTGCTTCAGATGTAGAAAGAGCTAGGAACATTGACAACAATGATGTCAGCTATATGCCTTATTATTAGCATGGCTGATAAAGAAGTGTAATATAATATGTCATGTTCAAAAAAGGCGGGGAAAGTGTCAATCTGACATTCCTTGTAGAATTTAAAGATCAATAATAGCTGAACAGAAAAAACATTGTATGAAATTATCCTGTTTTACTACGATGCTGTTTAGAGAGACACATACCTCACTAGATGAGACAAGTCATTTGAGATCATTGGGATTTAAATTGCTCACGCTTTTGTATGCAAGTCTTTGATTCTCCACTAAGGTAAAATATTTGATACATTTTTATACGGCATGCTCTCACTTGACAGAGCTCAATACTTCATCACCTAGCAATTGTATAGATCGCAGGCTATTTTATTTTAAAGATTGTATTTACATCTCTGGGCATGTAAACTCCCTCTAGTAGTCCTTGTGATTATGTGTCAGTAGACATGGCGGGATTAAGTGTCAGCAGACACACTTTAGGTGACTAGCACTGTTTGTGTGACGTCCCTTGCCATTATGTGTGTAATGCGAATTTAATAAAGTGATTTATTACTTACCATGCAATGTGTGGAACCGAAACTCCGTATTGAAGCCTGTTGTTTCCTATTCAGTAATAATGCTTTGTCTGTGGCCATTTGCACAGGAGTCTTCGATCACACTTACCAGCGGTTATATGGCTTTTATGAGGACACCTAGAAGTCATTGAAATCATGTCCACATTGCATGGATTCAGTGTATTGCACCAACTGGTCACAGCTCAGAGGATTGTGAAGCAACATGAGTAAACTGGATCCTTGGTTGGGTCAGTACTGTCATTATCAGGACTTTACCAACCAAATAAAGACAGTTGGCAATATTATGCTGAACACTTGTTGGGTTAGTGATTACACTGCATAGTCATTGTCAAGCAGCTAATACAATTACTGGGGACAAAGACCCAAGTGGGATCTAGCAATTGCCCTCACCTACTAAACATGGTGAATTGCCCAAAACCTTGTTTGCTCTGACAATATTTGTTCTGGCTCACATACTTTCTTCTGAGTGCAAATGCATGGTTGTCATGACTAGGCATTTGCCTGATATGTCCATGCAATGTAAATGCTTTATCCAATAATATTTAATAAGACTATCATTAAGTTTCAGAACCCTAAACAGCACTTTCTGCTTTGTATGTGATTTACAGGCACTATTTTGGTGGATTTGGTAACATAACTTGTTAAGCATTGTTTAGAATTACTATTAATACTAATTAAATACTACTACTTTTTTGTACTTTGTCTAAAAAATAACAAAAAATATATATAATTCTATTTTTCAGCTTCAAATGTAAGATTATATGGTACTTTGATTGTATAACAATTCATCTGCATTTTTAACGTGACAGAGCTGACACCATTTTATTTTTATAACTGAATTTGTTCTGCTGCTTTACCAACTTTTAAAATAATCTTCTGGCAATGGTTTGTTTAGAAGATATCATTAAGGGTAAAAACCAGTAGGCACCAATATTGTTCATACTGGACCTTGTGACGGATAATCAAATATTCAATGGACCTTCACCGTCATTGCCATGGATGCTTTTGTCCTTGTACATACACTTTCCCAATTCCTGTATCAGTCTGTTCTTGTTCGTCTAACTTGGTATGTAGTCTCCCCTCTATGCTCTGTACCTAGCGCTATGTAAATTGTTGGCACGATACAAATAAATGTTAATGGAGTCTAATCCCTCGTAAAAACATTAAACATCGGGTAAAAACCAAGCAGGACCAGATTTGTTTCCTGGGATCTTTAAACATGGTCCCCTGCCATCAGAATGTCCTTTTGTTGGTCTGTTGGATAGATAGTTAACTATTAGTCTGGCAGACAAGCTTTTCTTAATTCCCTTATTTGTCTGCCAGAGGGTCAGTGTGATAAACACTAGAGAAAAGTAAGTGTTTGTGCTTCACCACTAAATAATATTTATTTTTCATGAATTATTTACCTTGCTAAAAAGAAAAAAAATGAAATCAGTAGTTGCCTGGGTAAAATGTTATCCATGTCATGTTCCATTACTAAGATTAATAAGCAAAACGTATTTAAAAAAATAATTAATCAAAGTCTCATTGTCCACCTGTAAACCAAAAATCATTGCAAACTTTTAAGAGGTATGGTTAGTAAGGGGAAGATGAAAGTTTGATGACTTTGCTGTCACAGTTGGGATGATATATTTTGCTCCTGAGATCTTGAGAATAAACTCTACCTAAAGAGCATTGGGTTCAGTGCATACAAAAACAAAGTCCTGTCTGAATTATGCTCATGAAGCACTTGGGATGAAGAGCTTAGATTTGTGTGCACTGGGAATTACTATGGGGGCTGTAGCTTCCTGCATAAACCCACATCCACAGGTTTTCAGGTAGGTCAAAGTCAGCTGGTAAACCTGTTAAAGTTTTCTTCTGTTTGTTAAACTTACTTTGGATTTTTATGTCCCCTTGCTAACTTTCAGCTGAAATACTGAAGGCTTTACAGCTGTCCTGGACTTTAGGATTAACAAGCAGGATAAAGATCTATATGCCAGACTTGGGATCTGTTGTAGGCCTACGCTAGTAGTGATTATATACTGAGTGAGTATCGGGTCAGGGAAGGTAGTACAAAATAACTTACTGCATGAAAGCAAATAGATATGCAAAAGCACCTCGCTTGAATATAAGCCACTAAGGATATTTAATACATTGTGTCAAGTTTGAAGAACTTCATATTTGTGAAATATATTGTACCACTGTATTGAATAGTTTATGAGGTACAAAATAAGGGCTCACACACACTACGGAGGTTATGTTTAAATTTAATTTCTGGTGCAAAGTTCTAAAGTCATCAGGACCATTCCTCTGGTTTGGTGACTAGCCCACTTTTAGAACTTGGCCTCACATGTGACCCTTACCTATATCTGTATATGTATGTCTGGTATTATCAAAGTGTACCATCTCTCAATATACCAAAGCTTAGGGAAACCAGTCCATTTACTGCCAGTCAGGGTGGCAAATAGACTCCTTTTCTGTCAAGGGTAAATATACAAGCTTTCTTTTCATGTTCTTACCTTATTATTAAAGCCAAGAAATATGAGCAAAACACATAATTTCTTCAAATGTTCTTTAAAATATTAAATAAAATAAATACCATTGCATTTTAGGAAACCAAACTGGTTTTATTGCATGAATGCGATCCCTCAATTAAATAGTTTTAATTCTTCATTGCAATTTGCAATTTAGCTTTTTATAGCTCTAGAGATTCAAAAATATTATGAGTACATTTTTTTCTGGTATGTAACTTGGTAGATGTTGCCATGTTTCCGTGTTGGGATGATCAAATTAAAGTCACACATATGGATGTTCAGTAAAAGATTCAAGATTATTATCACCCGTATATACGAAATATTAATCCTAAAGGACCCGAACATTAGGAATTAAAATACTTATTATCAACAAAATTTGTCTACTTCCATATTTAAATTTAAACCCTTGCTTCTCTCTGGTAAGGATACAGGGAAGCATATCCAATGCATAACATAACTATTAAAATTACTGATGTTTATGCACTACACGAACAAGATGTTTTTAAGCATATAATGTGTTTAAATAAAGTTTAGTTCCCCTTAAAAGTAATTTCTAAACATACTCACAAACTCAGTGTATCTGCATGGATCCTCTTGCAAGTAAAGAAAAGCAAAAGGAGTGCTAGAGCAAGAACCTTTGCAAGAGATGTCTGCATGCCAGGGGCATTGCTAGGTCTTCAAATGACCTGGGGCCAGAGCCCAGATGAGCTCTGCCACTCATACTCTCTCTCACACGTATACACACACTCCGTCTCTCACTCTCACACAAATGCCGCCTCTCACTCTCACACATACACACACACTCCATCTCTCTCTCACACACAGTCTCTCTCACACACACACACTGCATCTCACACATACACACACTGTGTCTCTCTCTCACACACAGACACACACTGTGTCTCTCTCACACACTGTATCTCACAAACACACAGACTTCATCTCACTCACACACTGTCTCTCTCCCACACTGTCTCTCTCACTCACACACAGCGTCTCTCACTCACACACAGCACTCTCTCTCTCTCATACACCATCTCTCTCTCTCTCTCTCACACACACCGTCTCTCTCTCTCACAAACACACCATCTCTCTCTCTCTCTCTCACACACACCGTCTCTCTCTCACACACACAGAGACCGTCTCTCTCTCTCATACACCGTCTCTCTCTCACACCATCTCTCTCTCTCACACACACACACCGTCTCTCTCTCACACACACACACACACACTGTCTCTATCTGTCTCTCACACACCCCGCCACTCTCTCTCTCTCACACACACCATCTCTCTCTCTTCCTCACACACACTATCTCTCTCTCTCTGTTCTCTTGTTGAATATAAAACTATAACTTAGAAGACAGGGAGAAGGTACAAACACAGAAGGGAAGAATGAGAAGTGGAGAAGAGATGACTAAAAGTGCAAGACTAAATGTTGTGGATAATAAACTAAAAGTAGGAGGCGAGATTAGGTTTAAAAAAAAGTGTGGGAGGTGTAGAAAGGAGTATTATATAAGGGTAATAAAAGTGTTTTTAAAGTAAGGTTCACAAGTGCAGGCTTGACTTGTTAATCGTTATATGCATATAGATTTATTAATATCTGAAGTTGCAACTCATTTCACCACAGTACACCTTAGTTGCTATTTTCTAAATATTCTTTTCACATGTAGATCTTATATGCTATACCTAAATCACTGTATTATTAGCTGCATCATAGCAACCAGGAAACTCCCCATTGAACATGAGACTGTGCTTTGACAGATGTCCAGGCATGCTGATAGTACATCACATAGGTGTGGCCAGCATAGGAGAGAACACAACTGCAGGCATCAGTGCTAAGCTGCCCTTGCCTCCCTTTTTGCTGCTGCTAAGCCAAAGCTACTGTAGATGGCTGAAAATACTATAAATTGTAGTTAAACAAGGACTAGGCAGTCAGGAGGTTGTCTATATTTGAACTGGAAGCCAGAGCTATGGCGCAGAAGGTAGAGTGAAAGGAGAAAGCAGGAGAATTAATATTATTGTCACAGCTCAGATGGGGTTTGGGGCATGAAAATGCCTACAGTGGTGGATGTCAATTAACTAACTATTTACTCCACCATCCCTAATTACTTGCTGGCACCATCACTACTACAAGTGGCAGAACAAGATCAATAAGGTGGACATATTTTTCTGGGCCCACCACTTCAATATTTTTTGCCTGTTCTGGTGTTTTTTTCTGAACAGATTTGCCACCGCTCCCCTGCCTATAAAAGACTTAAGCTACTCCCAGGGCTAGACCATGGGGGCTATTAACACAAACTGAACTGACAAAAATCAGGCATTAGTAGCTGAGTTGGAAAGATAGGCAAGTTGGCAAGCTATTAATGCCTGAATTTGTTTCAATTCACATCAGTTTTGTTTGAATAAGAATGAGTATAGCAAAAAAAAATATGTTGAGGATGCATAGTAGCCCTGATAATTATTTTTATATTCCAGTATATGCATCATAACACCCTAAATAGAGTGTAAAAAAAACTATAATATGAGTTCAATCACAGACCATAGTAGTCAAAATTAATTCATTTAATCCAAACCAAGGTGGCCAGAGCAGGGTTGTAAGGAAATTGACATTCTGTGAGACATTACAATACATAATATGCATAGCCAAACAGACGTGGTTATACAGGGTCTGGCTCCTGCAAGCTTAGTCTGGTAGGATAGTGGGGTTGATAAATACAGAAGGTATGAGCAGGTAGGGCAGTCCTGGGATGCCTGGGTGCGGTGCATCACATTCGCCCATATCTCTATAGAGCACTGTTATTTATAGGTAGTTGTCCAGCTGTTGCTGAGTAGTATACACTATGGAAGTTGTCCAGTAACCTTTTGCCCTGTTACAGACCAATTACACACAGCAAAACAATGTGAAAGGTGGATAGGGCACCCACATTTAAAATAAGGCAGTTTCCTTTATTCTATCCAGAGGCCTGCAAGTGGAGAAGAGGGGTAATTGCCCCAGGACTTTATCATGCCTAGGCATCCAACTCCAGCTGTTACAGAACTACAAACCCCATAATTCCCCACAAGCTTTGTATAATGGCGGGGGGGGGGATTATGGTACTTATAGTACAGAAACAGCTGGAGGGTAGCAGTTGGATGTCTAGGCTCTAGCGTGTAGCTAATTGTTTTGTCTGTATAACAATCTCTGTACCTGATCCGTCGATTTATATGTCCTGCCTACCTGTGTCTGTCTGTCTCTGTGTATCAATCAATCTCTGTACCCTGTCTATATCTGTCCTGTCTATCTATCTGTCTATCGTTGTGTCTGTCTGTCTGTCAGTCTCTGTACTTTATCTGTTAGCATATCTGCCATGCCTATGTTAGCATATCTGCCATGTCTATTTGTGTCTCTCTGATGATAATGGATAGGCTCATGACAAAATGCAAAATAGGCCACTTAATAGTTTTTGCCCACCAGGCCAAAAGTTGCAACCCTCCCTTGATTTTATCTCAAATAATATATAATTCAGTCATCTATTTCTTCCTTTTCACGGGTGCGAATGATAGAGGCTGTAGTGGAGTATAGCAGAAGTGATCATAATTGTCCAGCCCATTACAGTAAGAAATCCCCACTGGGCTCATGTTCTGTATATGTTAAATAGTTATAAGCATCACAGGCCTTTAAACCCTGGAACAGTTAGTCATTTACTAAGCATCTGGCATCCTTAGGACAGCATTAAGCAGGAAGCAGTAAAATGGTAAACATAGCAGTAATGTTTATTGGCTGTGGTCAATTAGGAATTAGGCTTTAGAGCTCACAGGGTGTACAATGTGTGCGATGGGGCATATACTGGGTAATGTGCTTGGGTAAGTCATGGGTCTGCGATGTGGGTGATAGAGAAAGTTCTGTGTCTGCAATGTGAGTGATGGGGCAAGCCCTTTGTGTGCAATGTGGGTGCTGGTTTAAGTCCTGGGTGTGCGGTATGAGTGATGGGGGATGTCCTGGGTGTGCGGTATGAGTGATGGGGGATGTTCTGGGTGTGCAACGTGAGTGATGGGGCATGTCCTGGGGTGCTGGGATAGCCCTTTGTGTGCAATGTGAGTGACGGGGTATGTCCTGGGGTGCTGGTTTAAGTCCTGGGTGTGCGGTATGTGTGATGTCCTCGGTGTGCCGTGTGCCGTGTGGGTGATGGGGCAAGTCCGGTGTGTGCAGTGTGGGTGATGTGGCATGTTCTGGGTGTGCAGTGTGGGTGATGGGTTACATTCTGGGTTCATGTCCTGGTTCTGCAATGTGAATACACCAAAATACACTACTGGGTGGGATAGAGTGATAAACCATAGATGATGGGTAGAAAGATGGTAACTAGTAAGGTAGATAATAAGTGAGTAGATGATAGAAAGAGTGACAGGTAGATATGGATAGTTTATTTGGGACTGCAAAGATACACAACTTATAGAATTTTTCCAACTCAGTTATTTTTACCTGAATTTATTAACTTATGTATATGCATATCCAACGATCAGCAATAACATTCAGACCACGGACCACTGCAAGCCAGCGGAGCCAGTGTGGTGCATTGGGCAATGGTCTGCTGGGAAACCTTGGGTCCTGCCATTCATGTTGATGTTAATTTGACCTACCACCTACCTAAGCATTGTTGTAGATCATGTTTAACCTTTCATGGAAATGGTATTCCTTGGTGGCATTGTCTTCGTTAAGCAGGATAATGCACCCTGCCACAAAGTTAAAATGGTTCAGGAATGGTCAGAAGAACACCAATCGAGCACCTGTGGGATGTGCTGAACAAACAAGTCCAATCCATGGAGGTCCCACCTCGCAACTTACAGGACTTAAAGGATCTGCTGCTAATGTCTTGGTGCGAGATACCACAATAAGTAAAATGTTAAAATCAGCCTTGCCAAATCATTTAAACAAAAATAAACACAAATGTCTGAGAACTAAAACTTAATATTTAGTAGCTAAATATGCAAGTTGAAGAGGCAAAGGCCATCAAACCATTTCACAAGCTTGTTAGTAACTGGGATGATAAGCAATGGAAAACATTTTATAAACCACTTAAAAAGCTGGAAGTCAGGCACAAGTTGTAAAAAGCAGATGGTGAGAAGCGGCTGGCATCACATCCAATGTCATGTTAGTTTTTATTATCTCACAGTTTGTAGATGAGACAAGCGGTGCTATCTATTCCGGATTTTGAATTAGGCAATGCACACCGTGATCTTGCTGCTAAAAAGGGTTATGAAAGATACAGAATCTCACTTTGCTCACGTGCAGAAAGCAGCAGGATCCTGGGCACTTTATGCACTGTACAACCGATGTTGGTCTTGTAAATAGCAATAGTGGTGTTGACATGTGCTTTTATTTTATTATCACCATGTTAGAAGACTTAATATACAATACATGTAATTGTTGGAACAAGGCTGTTCTTGTGTGAACTGGTACCTATGCATGCTGCCACTACTAGAATATTTGCTTACAAGCAAGTTTTGCATAAGGAGCACAGGGCTGCTCTCTCGCACACTTACTTTCACAAGCACATTCCACTAAATAATTTACCACACTGCCATACTCCTCCAAAGTACTTGCCATGATGCCCTGTTCTCCCAAAGCACTTGAGACAGTGCCACATTTCCCCTAATTATTACCACAGGCTTCATCACTCCAAATCACTTGCCACAGTACTTAGCAAAATGCCCTATTCCCCAAGTGCCAGAGGGAAGTTCAATCATTGGTAGTTCAGTGTGCAGTGCAGAGTCTGCAAGGGTAACAGTCCTGAGTAGCTCTGTCAGTTGGAGCATCAGGAGGTCACGTGACTCGGCATTCTGACTGACTAATGCACGTGGTGCAGCATGCGGTGTCTGTGCAGTCTGGGGATCTCACATTTCTTTGAGGTGCTGATTAGAGGAGATGTTTCCTAACTGCCTCTCTTTGACCCAGATTCCAGTGTGCAGAGAGCATATTGAACATTTATTCTGGGATAGCACATTGAACATGCCTGGTACGCGGGACAAAAGCACAAAATTGCTTTGAGACCTGTGGTTACCTTAGTTGCAAATGTGCGGATCCAATTGGGTAGCTGAGACGTTAAATGCTTCCGCATGAAAATGTGATATTTTCTTTGTAGTCCACTTCCGGATCCTTTTGTGGATGTAAGAAGGATCCTCTACAATTTATATCAGGAGAAACACTGCAAGTGCAGTACATTCCAGTAGTTTAACTGGGGACGTCACGTAGTACACACCACAGACAGGGCGCCCGACCCAATAATCAAGGGCAGACTTCTACAAGTTTGGAATCTACAAGTCCTTTTTTGACACTTTGCCTGCGTTCTTGGTGACGATGAGGGTGGGGTTTATGGGGCGGTCATTTACTGTTGCCCCCTTCCACGTGTCTGCGTGTTGACCTATAGGAGGCCCTGTGGGAGGTTATACCAATGATGTAATCATGACAGATGGACTGCTTTAATCAATTAAAAGACAACCCATATAATACCGGGATACGGAAGAAGAAACTCACTTTCTGCACAACGAGTGACATTCAAGAATTGGAAGCAAGTGGAGTCCACATTCGGCAAAACTCGTTCAGTGTTTTTTCTATTTCTGAATTTGAAGACCATGGAGTACACTGCCTTCCTGTGGACTGTGGGATTCATGGGCTTACTGTTAAAGTGCGTATGCATGACATCATTGTTATGCCCTTTCATTCTGTAAGTGTATCTCAGCTCAATTAAATGATGTGGATACTGCTCCATTGCTGCGTTTCTGTTATTTCAGATTTTATGAGAAGATATTAAAGAAGATTCATATTTTTCTACATCTATTTGATGGGCCTACTTTTTCTCGCATTTGTGAGTGCAATATTGAACAATACTGATCCAATTTAATTATATAGTATTACACTATTGTGTGTTGTATCTTTCTTTCCTTTGTGCCCCATATTGTGTTTTCCAGACAAGTGATTTGACAATATTTATTTTTAAAATGCCACATAATTTCTCTGTAAGGATGGGGAATGGGCCAGATCATTTGAGTGATCCCAACAAAATAGAGTGCCTTACTGCCCCTTTATATCATAAGCCAGCCTGGAGCCATACATTTGGCCATATATACATATTTTCGATGGCAATATACTTTCTTCTTCAAAAATATATGTACACCGACTGACTAGCATCACGATATATTGCTAAATTTCTACTTGAATTGGAGCTGTGTTATAAAGCATAGAACTGGTTTATCATGTACTAAGTAGAGCTATTCACTAAATAACCTGATTTTGGTTAGGTATACCGTACAGAGTTGGAATTTATTTTACAAAAATCTTACTCTTAAATGTTTCCTTTCCCTGTTTTGATTTAATTTACTCTCTTGGGATAAGTTCTCCATTTCAGTAAGAGTGTAGGTAAGTATTATAAGATTTTATATTGACTCCATATCATTTATTTTACCATTAAAAACTCATTTTGAAAGGAGTTGGTGCTTTCTAAGATTCAGAAATCCTGCCTTTTGTGGAACGTTACGTCTATTCACATTCCTGGGTAGATATTTCCCTCAAGAATACAACAGCACTCAGTTACAAAGAAAGCTACTGTTCGGACAGAATAAGTGGAGGAGGGTGGAGGCTCTGGGTCGAAAGAAATGATAAATACCAAGTAGCATAGCTAAAAGCCTCAAAAGTGGAAGAACTCATTTCTCAGTTTGTTACTGACTTAACTGCTTTATCACCAAGGACGTATCATGAGAGGGAAATTAATGCCAACAGGAACATTTTTACATAGTATTTATACAGTATGTCTTGATGCACATTAACTATTTATATCAGACTCATATTTTACTTCTTTTCTAGGAAAAACATTTTTTTTTAAATATTTTTATATTCTGAACATTTTAAATCAACTGATGAATTTCTTTCCCATAGAATTTTCCTTGTGAATGTTTAGTGCATAATTATTGTGGTACCCTATGTGATGGGCTTTTTACTCCAATGTCAGGGTGATTTAGCAGATATCCCAGTGTGAGCTGACTCCTTTATATTGTAAAATGATGATATTCGGGCCTACTAAATGATGCTCTTGACAAGTTCCTGACAAGTTGGAGACACATTTTAGAAACTTTGGTTGTCACAGCTGGTGAGTCATTAAATAGAATCATTATCATCGCTATCAAAGGATTAATCAGGGTCAGTATTCGGGGTCAGCTCATTTAGAACATTGATAGACAGCACTATATCACAATGTATGTATAGTTAAAAAGATTAAATGTGAAAAAACCAACCAATACACGAATCAATAAATGGCAATATAAAAATATATATTTAATAGGTTAATAAATACAACATAAAAACAAATAATAATGTTCAATATCACAAATACAAAGACAAAAAATGATAAAACATATGAAATATATAATACACAGTTTAGACCACCAGAATCAATGAAGTCCAAATTACCATAAAAGACATAAGAAAAGTCACTATGTAATAAAATAGTAAAAAAAAAAGACAGATGATTAGTACACACCTTATAGTCTGCCCGAGAATATGCTGGACTCAAAAGAAAAAATTTAATTGAATCATAAGGAAAGCCTGGCCAGGTCTTTCAAAATCAGGACGTCAAGAACAGGGACGCGTTTCGACTACTTCCTCAGCTTAGACGTTGGACGTCATTTATGGGCGCTTCGTATTCCTTTTGGGTTCATTTAGAACATTGGCAGATACAATAATTAGTTGTATCATATGCTACAAACATATTTAACGTGTCAAAGGTATAGTTTAAAATGAAAAAGACAAAAACAATGGGCCTAAAGTATGTATATTTATTATTGGATTACACCTTTGGTAGCTATTTTATAGTTTTTTGAGGAAACGGGCAATAGTGTACAAATTTATTTTTTTGCAATAGTGTACAAAAGAATTTTTGGGGAAAAATAGTCCACAGTTATTAAAAAGTCCTTGTTATCGGCTTCCTTCCCCTCTGTCTACAGTGTGAACCAACCACAGACCTGCAGAAGGATGGAAATGTGGTAGAGCTTAGAAGAAGTGCCTGAGAGGGAAAAGGACTATACTAGTTGTGTCAGCATATCCAGTTCTAGTGCTCAAGATTCTGGCAGCTCCAGCAGTTTTGTAGAGTTTGACGGGAACTCAGGCACCAAATCCAGTGAGGTCCCATGGTCTAGAGATCCCGATTAGCAACTCAAAAGATTTTATGATGAGGGGACGGAGGTTAAAACAAAAAGTGTGGCAGACAATGAGAAAGAGTAAGATAGTTTGACAGATGATGAGATGGAGAATGAGGTAGAAGATGACAAGGAGAAAGACTATAAGGCAGTTGAAGAATACAAGGAAGAGGATTCAACAGATGGTGGGAAGGAGTAAGAGAATGAAGTAGAAGATTAAGAGGATGTTGTTCAAATTTTAGAAAGAGGACAAATGGATGCCTGGATGATCTCGTCGGGATAGGACTTTTCACTTCTAATCGCATTAAATCACGTTACGTGTACACTTGACAAATGTGCTTGTCAAGTGAATAGACATTACAAATAGAAAATATAAAAAAGCTTGTTTGGGACAGCTATTTTATGCATTGTTTAATTGATCTATTGCTCTAAGGACTTCTTGTTTATTCAAATCTGTACCAATCTCTGCCCAGGGCCTTTGGGAATATTATGTATGTGCAGTGTTTCCTTACTTTTGTCTTCCCAACATTGGAATATACTATACATCTCAATAAAGATTCTTAGCTGTTCAATCATTCCAGACCCGGCATCATCACTAAGCATGGGGAGCGTGAGCAGCACTTACTCATGCTGCCCGCGGCTCCTATGATGCAGATGCTGCTCTGCTTCACAGGGTGGGGGCGGAGCTATACCTCTCACCCGGTGATCTCCTCCCCCTTCCAGGATCCAGCAGTGCTGCCGAGCAGAGGGCTGGTGCGGGAGGATCTTTTGATTTCCCCATCCAGTGCCTCTGCTGGCAAACTTTTTTTTTATTATTCGTGGCATCCCCTGGGGTGTTGCGCCCTGTGTGCTCGCACAGGTCGCACACCCCTAAGGCCGGCCCTGGTTGTAGCCAAAGCGCCACTTACAATGCAACAAGAATCTTGTCCTGTATGAGTGTTGCCCCCAGGCCTTTCTTAGATACATCACATTATAAAACTAGGTCCTGCTCTGCGTTATTATATTTCAGAAATATGTTTTCTGCAAAGATTGTGTTATGGACTCAAATGTAGTTTGCTGTAACTCTGTCCATTCCCATAGTGCTTCTTGGTGTTGGACAGGTTCCCATATGTGTGACAAATGACTGTAACATGTAGATAATTGCCATGCCCAGTAAGCTACAGCACATCTGTAGGTGAGGTCATTTCTTGAATTTCCTTTCTGTTTGTCTTTTAATCCATGAGATGTTAGGAGATGTCCATTGTATGGTAGTGGCTTTCAGTGTTTCCAAATTTAGCTTGATACTGTGTTTCCTTCATCTTTCTAAAAAAAAAAAGAGTCATACTGGTGTTAGTAGAAGGTGAAAATATGGGATCTTCCATACAGGTGATTCCTAGATTTCCCTCCAGAGCTTAGTTGAGCTTCTACTGAAACACTTGGGCATTCAAAGTCATTTATATATCGGCCAAATGGTGTAGCAAAGGTTGTCAAGTTAGATTTTTCATCTAACTCCACATGCTAAAATTCATTTTCAATATCACAGACTGAAAAGTGATGGTTTCTTTTCAGAACCTTATTAAAAGTTTGTGTGATTAATACAGATTCCTAATTTTCCCAATTGTTTTATTGACTATGACTAGATTGCTTTTCCAATCTGTGTGCTATTGTCTGGTGTATAACATTATGCCTCTTTCTGAAGGTCCTGGAGTTCTGCTTTAAGAGCTTTTATCATTGACGCAGTCACCCTCCTTTTGGGTAATCTTATTGGTTCAATGTTATTATTCACTTCGCATTTTCATCTACCTTCTAGAAATATCTCAGAATCTTGCTTGTAATGTATACAAATTGTTAAGTGCCTGTCAGTTTCCTTTGTGAAATTGCTCTTGTACTAAATTCAGTGCTTGGACAGTTTATTCCCAGCAGAGGAACATGGACATACCGCCCTATAACTATTGTTGTTACGTGTGTTTTTCAGTTTAATTCTGCCCTTACCCACAGTACTTGATCTGTAGGTTGTATATCTGCATACCTCTCAACTCTCCTTCCACCTGATGGAGGTTGAGTGTCTGCTCTACCGAAAAGAGTGACAGAGGTAGAGCTCGGTAGAGACAGCTGGGGTATATAAATGTCGGTAGTCTTATTGAGCAGATGACATGGAATAACATTGCAGCTTACTCCACAATCCAGATGAAACTGAATAGGCTTTTTATCCAGCATCATTGTAGCAAAGAGATGGGTTGCACTGTTTGCAGCTGGATGTTGTACCCCATTTATACTGTCTGCTTCAAGTTGTCCACATTATATCCTCACAGCAGT
Organism: Pelodytes ibericus; assembly: GCA_036172795.1. Taxonomy (NCBI): domain Eukaryota; kingdom Metazoa; phylum Chordata; class Amphibia; order Anura; family Pelodytidae; genus Pelodytes; species Pelodytes ibericus. The sequence continues at coordinate 60,516,718 of CM069860.1, forward strand.
CTGATGTGGTGTCTTTCTGTGACATAAAAATGATTGCTTTTACCACAACCCTTGTATGTCTGTCCATACATAAGCTGGACATGTTCCCTCTTACTTTTGAAGTTAATGGATGTACCGTGGAATCAAAATGATTTAGCTAATCTTTCCGTAAAAGTCTCTCTCTTAATTGTAAATCCTGTATACCACAGACTATTCTGTCCCCGATCAAAGTGTTTCTTTTATGCCCAAACTTACAGGTTGTTGCTATCTTTTTCAAATCTGTGACATTCAAGTCAGTTTTCTCCTGTGGCTCTTTACACAGTTTCATTCTTTTTTGGGGTCAAAGTATTTATTAAATTCTTGGAGAATATCTCTCAGTGCAAGGGTCTTTGTATCACTTGGGATGCTTAGTGTATTGGCTCTTTCTCTACCTTTCACATCAGTCAAATAATACACTAGCTTTACCTTTTGGCTCTCATCACTTGCTGTCAGTGTCAGATACAGTGTAAATTCATCTTTCCAGCTTCTCCAAGCTTGTGACAAGTTATCAGCATTGAAATTCAAGCTTTCTGGTTGTTTTAGAACAGAGTCTGTGATATGATCAGTAAGTTAACTTAGAGTGCTCTCTGCTGTATACTCAACAGGAACTCCAACAGTAGGCTTAGACGGCCTCTCTGTGTCTCTGCTGTGAATTGGTTAAAAAATCTAGAGTTTCTTGAACAGTTTAGAAATTCAGCATTACCCATGTACCTGCGCACCGTGCTTGGATAACAACTATGCAAAGAAGGATGCACTCTCAGTTTAGATTCCAACACAATTGTGTATTATGCAGAGCTTAGCTGAAAACTCAAATGGCTGGAACTCACTGAACTCTACAGCTCCCCCTGCAGGATGCTGGTATAACATTGCTGCACTAGTCGGCAAAAGTCAGTGTTGTGTTCTGAATAGGCAGCTACTAGGATTGCCACCAAGCTGCTATTTGGACATGCAAGCCAGTAAAAAAAAACAAGCTTATTTCCAGTTTTAACTATGGGTATAATAGCACAGGTGACATTTTCATCAGTAAACCTATCTGCCACAGCAGCATTTTAATCTACTCTGGCAGGATAAAACGTTATCACCAGCAAGTGAGTGCCTGTTCAATAAAGCTTGTTATTATTATAATATGAGGTAGGGTAAATGTGTGCCTATAGGTGCCTTAGATGTACATCTGAACCTGTTTATTATAGTTATTATCAGATGGTGTAGATGGTGCAGCGACAATTGTTTTATTTTGCAGTAAATTACTAGACATAAATACAGGAACGACAAGGACTAGCCAATGATTAAGCAAATCTGGTATACTGGGTGAGCCAGCATTTACTTCTTACAGAAAGATTTGTCAGATATCTGATGTTAGCAGTTGGCAGGGGGGAATTCCGACTCGTGGTGACTCACTTTTTCTGGGCCTGGAGGCTTAATATTGCTGGGAGTCAAGTGCGGGCTTTGAAAATTTCATTACATCTTAACACTTTAATTTGGTTTTAATTGGTGGACTACTGAATTTGCAAATCTATTAATGTGTTTGTTATTAACTAATGTGTTGTGTGGGTTATACACACCTCTCCTAATTTGACACCTTAACTCAATGTATTTACTACAGTATGTAGGTTATTAGTATAATCTCAGGGAATTTTTTTAGGAGCAGATATTTATCCCAATACTACCGTAATACTCAAACATTCTACAAGGAGGAGTCTGGACCGGGTGCAAGGTCAAATTTCTGGTTCAATCTCTGAGACTAAGTGTTATGCTTTAATGTTTCCAAGCCTCACAGACACTGTTTACTATTACTTACTTTTTGTCACAGTAATGAAACAAATAAAGAAAAATATGTTGTGTGAAAGCTCATAATAAATACATTGAAAAAATGAAGGCAGATCATTCTGGAAGTCTCCACTGTATTGATCAGCACATAATGTTCCAGCAACTAAGAACCACATGGCCCACCTAGTCTGCCCATTCTCTATCTGATATAAAGTGTAGTTAGCATGGGATCATCTTGTATGTCAAAAGTTGCCTATTCCATGCATATTTTAATCCTGTATGTCCAGTAAGCTCGCCAAATGTGTCGGATCATCATGCTATGGGCATCAGATTAAGTTTAATGCATCTAATAGTGTGTAACCTGTAGATTGTACCATTTTTTGCACGCAGGGATTTTTTCAAAGTTTCTGCACTAGCCTTCCCCCTGCTGTTGTTTACATGGAAAAAGAAAAGTATGCCTGATTTGGGGAGGCAAGTGCAGGAAATCTGTAAGTTTGTTAATTTTATGTTAGTGCCTGTCATTCTGTTTTTTTGACAGCAATGATTCAGGAGGGACAATTTTTTGATGTCACTGTTGAGATCACTGACATACTACACATGTGTGGTGGAAATTCCTATACATCTCTGCTGGGGACCCCAATTTTGTGGACATGGCAAGACGCATTTACATAACTAAATAGAAACTAAAGGCAACAAAGTAAAATTAAATATTCTTGTATGAAAACAAAGTGTAAAAACTGAAGCAAAGTAAATAAATAAAAAACAAATGTAGAAGTAATAGTGGCAGTCTGAATAACAATAGGTCAGTATGAACGAGTTCAAAAAATGACAGTCAGTAAAAATTTTTGTAAAAGCAAATTGTAGCTATTAAGCAACACAAACAGGATTACTATCAGAGTTGAACGATCTTAGTTTTATATAGAAAAATAATAATATCCATTGGTAAAAAAAAATCCTCAAATCAATAGAAAATGTCTTTAAATCTTCTCCCTATAGATATAAGTGAAGACAGAAACATAGTGTGTACGGATATAAACTGCGCAAACTTTATTATAACCACTTATAAGAGAAAAGTACAAAAACGACACATCACATTCGTAATAAAAAGCAGGCATCCCTGATCCGATACCGCTCACCGGAACTTCAGATGCTGAATGATCGCGCTTGTTATCCCTGCCGGCTGTGGAGTGCTGGGCGCTTGGTTGTGCGTCAGCGTGATTCAGGCTGCTATGTGAGCTGAAAATTTGCGATTTACCTTTTAAGTCCCGTCCTATGTGTTTCGTGAAGAACATCACTTTGTCAGGAGCATTAAATAGAAACTAAGCCTGTAAAAGTTTATTTTCAAGTATTGAAAAATCTAACATTTTTCAGAAGTGTGCGTTAATATGCATTCATTTGTATCTATAAATGGACGCTGGGGGTTCATTTGGGAGCAAGTACAAAGAACTGAATGAGTCAAGCATAAAAAACGAAAATTAGTTTTAATAATAAATGGTCCATTTCACTAGTTTATACATTTAACAAATGTATGTCATTACAATGTAATCCATCTCTAAGTGATTGTTAACAACCTATGGCATATGTGTAAGTGATTAACTATAAGAAGATAATAGCTGTGAGACTACAACTCTAAGGGCCTTATATTCTAACTACTATGGTAATGTGACACAGTGCACTAATGGCTTAATAATGAAATATGTGTAGGGTTGCCACCCAGCCGGTATTTCACCGGCAGGCTGGTAACAAATTGGCGTGAGGCCAATGTTAAGTCTATGGAGGCAATAACATGGCCTCCATCGACGAACAGGTAGCTTATGTAAACCTCATACAGTCTTAAGAACAGCTTCTAAAAAGCATTGAAATCCATATGAGAGCAACTACAACTAGGTGTAATACACACAAGTGGTGCTTTAATGTTTGAAGGGTTCAGGGTACCCATTCTATTTAACTTTCTGGACACCTTGTAAACAAATTTAGCCTAGTGACCTTTTGTAGAACAGAAAAGACCATTGGCACTCAAAAACCAGGCAAGACAAACTTTTCATAAAATGAAAATGTCTTTAAAACAAATGAGTATGAAGTGAAAAAGTATCATCAAAAATCAGGATCCCAAGGAGATACGCTTTCACTGCATAAGTCAAACCAATACAAACGTCAATCGAACCCTCAATGCGTTTCGCACCCATGTGCTTTCTCAAAAGATGGCTTTCATTTTTTTTAGGAGACCCTGGGTGTTTATGAACACCAGTGCAATAAATGTGTTGAAAAAGTAACAAATGGAGCAATTGGTGTTTTATGTATAACAAAGGTCACCTTTTTTATATATCTCAACATGAGTTTTCAGTGCTTCTGTACCTTTTTTTTAATTTTTTTAAAAAAGGCAAAAAGTACCAGAGCATCCTGGAATTTCAGGCCAGACTAGCTACTGCAAACTTGTGTTGGGTCTTAGTGTTATACATGGGTGCACGTAGAAACTATATCTCTACAAAATGCTATTTCTGTGTGCACCATTATTATAAATCTCCCACTATATTTTTTCGAGTTCACTTTAAAAATAGGAAAGAACTTTGCACACAAGGAAAGAACATTTAGGAGTCATTGCTACTTGACTGCAGGGATTTGTAGTTTTGGGTAGTGAATGACTACTTTAATCCTTGGCAGACTTGTGTCTAGTCAAATGCTTGCAGAGGGTGATAGGAGATGAATTTCAAAACTGGAAAGCTAACTTTTTGCAATATATAGTGCATTAGATTCCTTAAGAGCATGTAAATGCTGTGACCTACACTAGGAGCCTGGGAGTCTTGACTCTGGCTCCTAATTTTTTTTTTTATTGTTTTATAAAGAACTCTAGCTCCTAAATCTCTACAAATAATTGTCAAGCCCTTGTCTACATACCTGAAATTAGCAGACTGGGTCAGCGTTTTTTTTTTAATTTCTAGTATAGAAGCAAAAGTAAAAATATAAGTGGCACTAATATAAGGATAAATTAACATGTACTTTTTAATGTACATGCCAAACTATCATCTGACCTTTTAACTAGGTCCCCTCTGTCCTGCAAATTTCAGGACACATTTTTGCCCATTCGTTTCAAGGAAGTTACCCTGGGGAATCCATACTAAACTCCCAACTCAGAAAGGGCCAAAATCCCCTGAAATCCAGGCATTTCAATTTGGCAGTAACAAACTGGATATTTTAATGTGAAAAGTACTGACGAATAAAATCATAATCCCAAATAAAAAAAATTAAAAATGATTTATATATTAATGTTATATAGTATAAAGTTATACAGTATTATTTTTTTAAATATATATATTACTTTAAATTTACATAATTGTATTTAATTAAAAGTATTTTATTAATATATAACTTTTTTTTACTTTAACTTTATTTATTCTTTTTAAAAAAAAAGCCCAAATAGGGATTAGTGTGTGTATTTCTGCAAAAGCTGAGCTCCTCCCTAAATGACCCCGAAGTCCTAGCCATTGGAGTCTATGGGTGCTATTCACTAAAAGGTGAGTTGAGGATAAAATGTGCATTTAATCTCACAAGTTTAGTGTGCAATTATAAATTGTGCACGGACAAACCTGATGAAATTGCTTAGTGGAGGAAGCTCACCATGTTTGTCCCTGCACAATGTATAGTTAAAATGTTCATCTCATCTCAATGCACTTTTAAGTGATTAGACCACGACGGGGAGTACTGAGGCTGCCGATTAGGTCAGCTGAGCACTTTGGCTTTTCAGTACGAAAATCACACACATTGGTCAATTTTCATGCCGATTCATGATCACATTAGTGATCTTTGAGTAGCCCAAATGTAAGGCCCATTCGGATCACCGATTTGTGATCCGAAACTTGGAGATCCAGTTTTCTTGTAATGAACCCTTTAGTTGTCCTTTAAGAGACTGTCAGATATATGTAATTGTTCACACAATATTAAAATAATAGCTCTGCTTCCTAAAGCCATGGCACTAACAGAAACTGTCACCTCTGCAGCCTGTATACATAAATCCATAACATTCTGCCAAGAATGGCCATATTGGTACACTCCTCTATATACCTTACTGATCCTTGACCTTATCTTATGTTCAGAATAGCCTTATGGTTATTCCATGCATGCTTAAACTGTTTCACTGCATTAACCTTTAGCACTTCTGTTGAAAGGCTATTCCATACAGCCACAACACTCACAGTGAATTCATATTTTCCAATGTTATTTTTAGATCTTGCACCTTCTAACATGCAAATATGTCCTTTTGTCTGTGGGAGACATTGTTGCACCCCTTTCTAACGCATAGCATTATTATGGGATTTAATTCTACTTTAAAATGTATTCTTTATGGTAAAGAGACCCCAGGATCACTATTGAAATGCACCACTTTAATAGCAAATGTGATTTAATAGCACACCTCAAGCAAAAGAACCACAGCATGTGGTTCTAGTCTGTGGTCAGTGTAAAAGCCCAGAATCTGCATGTCTCCCCCAGAGTGCCTCCAGCTATGGTCCTTAGTGTCACTGTGGTGCTCAAACATTTACAGATGTTGCCTCTCAGTGTCAAGATGGTGCTCTTGCATTTTTTAATGCTGATAAAATCTACATACTACAGGATATGAAATAAGATGCAGTATGAAAAAAATATGGTGGACCATTTTATTAGCCCTTTTTATTGTGCCTGCTCAAAAAAAAAAAGTGACAAACATGCACATTGGACATGTCCCCCATCTCATTCCATGAGGTGATGGGTCACCTGAGTTTCAACTGGGAGGGTAACATCTGGACCAACATGCAAAAAGTAACCTTTAATGATAAGATTTGAAAACATTTTAAAGTTTAAAGCAGGAGTAGTTCTTCAAATTGATAGGACACTTACTATAAGAGAAGCTCTTTGTATGTAATATAGGAGTATATTGAATATTTATTCCCCCAAGACAGTACCAGTTTCAATTATATTAGCAACCATTGTAAAATAGACTCCCTGCAGATGTAAGGACTGTAATGCCATCCAAACCACATAAAGTGTTAAAAAAGGAACATGAACAACAACTATGTAATTAGTACACTCAAAGGAAAAAGCTGGCTGTGCATCATGGGAGCTGCTGTTGTCCTCGGCAGCTGAAGTTTAGCCATCACTGTCACAGAAGAAAAAAGTAAAAGTTAGTTGGAAGCATGGCATGCTTTTATTAGTCATCTGCCTCTCCCTGATCCCCCACCTCTTTCCTTCACTGCTCCTACTCTCACTAGACCCCTGGCTTTGTTATTCTGCATGTCTGATTAGCAGGAGCCTGATTGGCTGGCTGCCTGCTCACAGAGAGATTCCATTGAGCAGCCCCACTACACGCCCCTTGGCTCAGGAAATGTGAGCAGGGCTGGTGTGTGTGTGGGGGGGATAGCAAGAGTGTGTGAGCACCAGTTCTGAATGTGACAGCAGAAGAGCACTTAGCAGCGCTCTCAGTGTCCCAGTCACATCCCTGCCAGCATCCAAGCATGGAATGGTGCCCTGGGGCAGTCACTGGCACTCTACTACTGTCTGTGGCTTGCATCCTCCTGGTAAATAACTTTTTTTAACCTCCCCCTCTCCACCTGATGCTTATTGCAATAGTCAAGTGATGCCTAACGTTTTACACTCGAGCTGCTGTGTACTACATTCCCCATGATGCTCAGACAGTTTTCCAGCTGGCTGAGCAACATGGGAATTGTAGTCTACATCATCTGGTGTGCCCAGTGGTTAGCCGTAACTGCCATAGTTCGACTGGATATCTTGGAAAGCCGTTTCCCTTCTAACAGGTTCAGATCTGCACTGATTCGTAAATATATGGGGGAGTTTTGTATTGCTCTGGTTTTGATACCTGATTGTATTGTGGATCCATGGCACACGCTGATCTGAAAGTTCTCAGTTGCAGATTTTTTTTTTTTTTTTGAAAACCACAGGTGTGATTTCAATGTACCGGTCTTCCAAGCATCTGAGTAAGTAACTATAAATCTGCCTCCCACGAATGACTTGTATTCAGCTTCTTATTTCTTGGGTAATGGCACATGGCTATGTGGAGTACCTGTATATTTCCCTAGTGGTTCGTGTGTAGTGTGTTTTAAAAATGCATCTAGACATCTACTTTCTTAATGTGTTTTATTATATATGGTTGTATGTGCATGTAAGACGTTATATGAATTATATTAATATTATATTAATTACCTCATTCGCTCTGGCGCAATTCTCACAGCTGGCTGTCAGAGCAAGTTTTCTGTATAGTATTTGCTGCGTTGTCTGGTAGAGAGAGCAGTTTTGTGGATACAGGTCTGTTTCAATATAAGTTTTTATAAAAGTCACTTCTGGGGCAAAGTTCTAAAAGTGGAGCAGTCACCATGGAAACCAATGGAATGCTCTTGCTCAAGAACCGAGCTTTATAGGTAAACACCAATGTCTCATTGTTAGTGCTACTCCAAATAATAAACGTCCTGCTCAATATTTGGGCAACTTGGCATTAATGTATGTAACCCATTTGCCCCCACTGGCAGTAGATCTTAACAAAACATTAACACATCTTTGTTTGAGTGTATAGTAAGTGATTTCCAGATACTGTTGTTTATGATCAGTTTACAGTGTATTTCATTTCAGAAGAAAATGAAATGTCACAGCATCTGCTCTTGTGACTGCCATAAGAAATATGCCTTGCCACTGGCATGTAAGGGGTTAAAACGCCATTTTAGAAAGTTATGAAGGGATAACAGTAAAAGGTTGTCTTTGTTTTTTTATCTCTTTATTATCATTTTTGACTAGCTAAGCATCTGGCATGTTTAATTTACCACATTCATTTCTGTCTTACTTTGTCTTCTTATTAGTATTGGGGTTAGGGGGTTTTCTTCTTCCCCTGAAGGTGATTATTTGAGATTTTGAGCAAATAAGTTTACGCTGTCAGAGGAGCATGCTTTTCTGTTAACCCAATGCATACAGACAATCCCCAGTACTGTACAGTGCACTGTGTTGCTGTTACTTCAATCAGCAGTGGGATTCATGATTAACAGTATACAATTTCTAAAGAAAGTCACTGCCACAGGCAAACTCATCTGTCTGCTGTGAAGTTAAGGATTGGACCTTAGTGTAGGACAGTAATGGCTAACCTTTGACTCTTGTTGAAATTGACTCCAATTGGGAACTGACTGGCTGCACCTCCTATAAACTGGAGTTTACTTAAGTGGGACAATTTGGCATGGTGGACACCATTTCCTATTATGCCTAGCCAGCCAGTTACCATTTGACTGGCTAAGCAAATACAGTCTATCACAGCTAGAGTGGCAAAGGTATGCCATCACTGGTGTACCACCAATATGTCTCTGTGTATCTCCATTTTGCTCATACCTGCCTTTTGCTGGGGCCGAAGTTGTCTTGTGAGCTTGCACTCAAATTCTTAGTTAAATGTATCATTTTGGTTCTATTTCCATTCTATTCCTTTTATTACAAGTATATCATAAAGACAGCTCAGTTTCCTAAAATGGCAACAACAAAAGTCCAGATAAACTTTGCTTTGACTTTGGAATAGTTAAACTTTGGTATTGTATAATTTATTATTCACTTTACAGAGGGGAAGTCATACAGAGGTTACTGGAACATTTGCATTAAAGCACATATTTTTAAGTAAAGGGAAACACAATTTGGTGTAATATATCATTGAGTTATAACTGCACAGGTATAGAAGAATTACTTTATAAATATTTCTGGTATAGCCTTCGAGGTAATGCAGTACAATCACAGATATCCTTAGGATGTGGAAGTTTTTTCCTTTGGTAAGAAACATGCTTACACTCCATAGGCCCTGTTTAGAGTTACACTGGGTCCATTCTGGTCCAATCATTATATAAAACAATAGAATATTCCTGCTGATTGCTCCAAATGTAGAACACTGATTCACAAATAATTAGGCCTAATGTAACTAAGCTGTCTTATTGGATGCTATTAAGCGCATCTCTCTTCCTCAAGTGATCCGTTTTGTTTTCTTCTTTTCCTTGTGTTTTTGTGATATCTGCTAAGATCTAAAACATAGTTTTGTGGTAGATAAGTTATGCAAATCAGTTAACTCTTGGCATGCTGAGAAAGTTTTCCATCAATTGAAATGAAATGTATCTCTGAACACTGACACACAAAATGTTATATCTATAACATCTATATAAGTATATGCTTTATTTGCTAGCCTATTGCCCCTTAGTTGTACAGGTCACATGACAGAGCACCAGTGTCACCAGAGGTCAGCATTACTCTTATATCAGAATAAATATGGGGACTATTACCAGAGGGGTAAATACATTTTTATATTGGTATCCCTCCAACATGCTAGAGGTATTTGGCAAGTGTCCAATTATGTCAAAGAGCATCCCTATTGGTACTGTGATTTATTACATGTGCGATAGCTGAATCAAAGAACTGTTACAATAGAAGTAGGGAATGTTCTAAACAGGTGCATTCTGGTTGAATAATTGTATTTGTTTATTCCATAATTCATTTTTAAGCCCAGCTTCACTCTGTTAAATGCACTAAAATGTTTTTTTTCCTGGAAAAAGCAAAGAGGCATCCATATCATAGCTGGTTTCCTACATTGTACAGCATATTTAGAGGACGTCAGATTTGAATGTGAGCCAAGCCAGAATACCAGCAAGCAATTATGCTATCTAGTAACTCATAAGTGGTGTTAACTTCAGGGTTCTATCAAGAATAAACCAAATTTGTCGATGGAGCCATTAAATATAGCACTGCAAACAAGCGCATTGAAGGGTGTTGGCTGATTTTATAAATGAAATTAAGACAGGTACAGACAAAAACGAACCTATTGCACAGTAAAATAGTTGAGGGTCCTATAGTTACAGTTAAGACAGCCAGATCCCAACTGCATGTCAATGTATGTGTGAAGCTCTGTGCAGCAGACAGTATGCTACACTTACACTGACAATATTGTTATTACTTATTGTTCTGTGGTTGTGTAGTCATAACAGTGTATCTAGTGTGTTGTAACAGTTTGCATGAAGTGGGCATCATTGATTAACCATTTAATCTCTTGAGATACCCTTTACTATATTTAAACATTTTGGTCTTATGTGTTACTGATTCCACATCTTTAGAGAAATAAATACATATTTGAGAGCACTTGCTCTTGAGCAATGGGTCACTCTAAATTGCAGCAGGAATAGACGGTGTGACATATTACGTACCCTAACCTGAGGGAAAATTGCATTGTTTTGATCACTTTAGTTCCACCTAGATAAAAATGAGTATTCTAAGATATTAACGAAAAAGGGTAGAATAGGTACTTTTCTTATCTTTGGCACAAAGTAAATTTGAATGTAACACAATATGGTTAAGTAATTATTTCCAAAGTTATAGGCCTATTTTTCCTTTGACTATTTGTGTTATATTAAGCATAGTATGAGAAACAGCACCTTTAAACTTGGCGGGGTATGGAGATTTGCACATATAAAATGCAATTAAAACCCTATACCATAGTATGGTAAATGTGTATTGAAAATATAACCAGTGACAAGTTGTTTTAACATTCACACGTCAGTTACTCCGACCCAGCAGTTTTGCCACTTCTTATTTATAAGAGGCATTTTTCTATTCCTTTAGATTTTAGTTGGCAATTACTAAAGATGGCCAACATAGCAATTTAACACATGCAGAGGTCAGATCAATGCTTTATAAGAGTTACTTTGGCAGCAGTAAATTATCTTTTGAGAACTATCATTATGCATATCTAGTATATCCTACAAGTTAAAACCACCATCATTATTGTACCACTTAGGAAATGTCATTGCACATCACGGGTCCTTCGCGAGGATACCGACCAAAATTCTTTCTGTCGTTTTTCAGATCTGTTACAAATTATCTTTTTTTTTTTAAAATCCATTCTTTTTTCAAAAGAGATCAACCCATCTGCTTTTGTCTAAGTGAGGAAATAACACGAATATGAACAGGGCATACTGGGTGTTGGACTCACACAGTCATGCGTTTGAGATTCAAAACAATAGTTTGTGGAAAAAGTGTATTCATAAAGCCATTTCATTTTATATTGTAATATATGTCAACCATCATTGTTTTGTTTTTGCCAATACATCTTTGAGAAAAGATGGATTGGCCAGCATTTTGCTTCCTTCTTACTGTTGTTCCTGTTATAATTATTAATGAAATAGGCAGTAACCCCTCCTAACATATTTTAATCATACAGAAGTGCGATTACTCTGTGCCTTACTTTGAAAGTCTCATTGAGATTTCCAGTCTGCCATGTCATGGAACTGCAAGATCCATGACATACAACACACCTCCAGCTGTAAAAGACATGCTCATCTCTTCCCCTGTTCTTTGCGGTGTTGGTGAAGCATGCGCACATCAATGACGGCCACCTAGTTTTTATTTCTGTCTGTTTTAACAAGGCAGAATCATTTTAGGGTTGAGTTCATGCTGACCAGGAAGTAGGACCTATACCCAGATTTGTGATGACATCATTGGTGATATCCAAGGCAGCATGGATCAGTTGTTACATTACCAATGAGTGAAGCGCACATGCGCACGATCACTCACATCACAGATTTGACAGCTTGGAGGAAAGACTGACTACCGGCCACCATGCGTGCATATGAATCTCAGCAAAGTCTGAGACACCAACAACTACACATCCCATGATGCATCCGCCTCCAATGGTATAAAATGTGAGCGATGAGCGATTAGTGGGTCTGGGTTACAGTTAGGGTAAGGATTAGGGTCAACTATAATTGTTTTTTCAACCCAGGTACATATATTACACCAGGGGGGTTAGGGTTGTGGTAAGGGTTAGCTGTAATCTACACAGTTAACTCTAAACCTAACCCTCAAGTTAACCAAAATCCTTACCCTCACTGTGTAACTCTAACCCCCCTCGTCTAATCACTCACATTTATGCTGTTGGAGGAGGGTGTCATAATGGGAAGTGTACTTGTTGGCATTCCGGCTTTGCTGAGATGCTTGTACATGCTTGGTGATCAATAGTCTGCATTTCCTCAGAACTGTCAAACATGTGATTTGAGTAATGTGCTAAGTTCTTCAATATAATGTTGTCTGGCTACTAACTTTTTTGTCCTGGCACCTAGAGCACAATTAAATCTGTCAAGCCCTGGTTTAGCCCGTCTTTAACAATTCAAAGAAGCTGAATCCTTGTATTTAAGAGACTGATGGGTGTTGCTGTTCACAGCAGCTGGAGTACTAGAACTTGTCAATCCCCAAAACCTATTAGGACGTTTTGGTTATTAATGACTTATTGAGTTATTGAGAATGCATCGTTCCACCCATTTTGGCAATCCATTGTAGGACGTGCTAAAGTGAAGAGATGAGGCAAGGATACTATAATGTAAAGCAGCAGCCACATATATGCTCGTATATAAAACATTTGATCAGGCATTGGCTCCAGTCCATTCAGTCTAGTGTGGATTAACAAAGTCTTTGTTATTAAAAAATATGTTTGGCTCATTTGGTTGCTGAAATTTACAATATTTAATTTTTCACAGATTTACTAATATGTGTTTAAATATTTTTCATTGCATGTATTTAGGCAATGAAACAATAGCCAAAAAGAGTTGCCAGCTATTACCTTAACCAGATCTGCTATTTACTCATATGTCCCACTCACTTGTTGTTCCAATACTTACCCCAATTTCGTTTAAGACTTAAAATCTGTCATATGTGCATGTAGTATGGCATGACGGCAAGTTGGTGGGCGTGCTTACCACTTTTGTTTTATGGTCCAAGCTGATTGTGATCAGTATGATATTAATTCGGTATATACCGAACTGAGTTAAGAACTCAATAGAATTAACTCATGGAAAGACCTAAAGTTGGGGGTAGGCGCAAATATTGTTCTATGGACCTTCACAGATCTTGGCCACTACGCCTGCTCCTGCTAATAGGACTAACATGGAATACAGAAGAACAGACCAGTCTGGTGTAGGAACCTTTTTTAAAAACAAAGATTATATGTAATAACTAGTTATTGTCCAAAGACTTTAGTAGTTAATACATTTGTTAAAGCCTTGATTGGAACTGAAGATGTAGTTTGTTTGATATCTGTATCCGGACCAGAGGACCAGTTGGCCAATGCTGACCAACATTTCTGTGGCACCCATCAAAAAAACAATCCTCGTTGGCATGCCAACCTTTTCTACTCAAGCTAAAAAGTGATCAAGAAAAACACAAGGACTCGGGGTATACGCAGACATAACATGTCGATTTTTTTTTTAAGAACTTGCACCAGACTGCAGACGTCTCAAATAAACTGTTGTATGTACTGCTAACCCCTCAGTGAGCCCAAAAACATTGATCCTGCACACACTGCCACATTATTTGTGGTACAGCCTAGCCTTGTTGTGCTCTGCTGAATCTTGCAGTTAACACAGAAAACCATTTCAGGCCTGAACCAGTTTAATGGGAAAAGGTGTGCCACTATCCATAGACAATGCACTAACAGGCTTTCTGCTTAACAATAGCATCAGTCTTTTTCTATAGCTTGACAGGAATAATACAGACGGTTGCCCTCTCATGGTACGAATCACTCTGTTTACTCAGGTACTTAATGCAGCAGGTGCCTCCTACTCTTCAGTCTTACAATACAAGGGACAGAATGGCCGACCTGGCAGGAGGGGAGTAAACAATTATATCTGTGATTGGCTAACTAAAGCTCAATACTTTCTCATACTTTGATTTCATTGAAATACATGAGGACTGCCAACCAGAGCACTCTTACCAGTTATATATTATCAATATCCTATGCATGAAATATAATACAATCATCTGTCATGATTACGTATTCCCCTTGTTAACTATCTGTATGCCCCTTAGGTAAACAAGTTTTTTTTTTTTTTTACTATATTTGTATTCAAACCCTGACTTTTCCTTGTTAAATTAACATGTCCTTGTTCAGTAGAAACTTTTTAATGGTAAATTTGCATTTAATGTTTTTTAAATATATATTTTTGTTGTGTCTTAACAAAAATGTACAGTGCACTGTTTTACTGGTCAAATAATTATAGTGGTGGAGTGCATAAAGGAAATCTCCCATTATGACTCAGATTTGACTCACTGACCTTATTTCATTTTTGGTTTTATTTTCTTACTGAAATTATTTTTGGCTGGAATTTCTCTCCCACCTCACCAATCTCTCTCCTTTCCCATCAGCCTATCTCCCCCACTTAGGAAGTCAATATGGGTTAAAATGCACTCATCAGTTCTCTCTGTCGTCCTTCCGTTTTGAGATCCTAGCTTTCCTTCGGTACCCTGATCAGAGTTGATCATTTACAGATCACTGAGCACTTCGAGGAGTTGCTTCCAGTGCATTGCCGGATGGACACTTTTAACAGATTTTCCTTCTGTTACATTTTTTAATAAAAAGCCAATAAAAACAATCTGACTCTTATTTTCTGTAAATGGAATCCAGCTGATATCATGACCTGCTGCTGACATCTGCTTGCTTATTGGAGCCCAAATTCAGCCCACCTCTAGTCAGTTCTGTTGATTCATATTTGCATGTGTTCTATATACTTCCTGCGCTGCTTACTGCTAGCTGTTGGGTGACTTTGAGAGAGCAGGTGGCTTTGTAAAGATAGCCCATTTTAACCCAACTCTTAAATCCAGTAACCTAGCACAATAGGTCCCTTTCTTAGATACCACGCGGCACTTAACGTAGGCCAATTGTTACCAAGGGGTCTTTTTGGAATATGAACACAGTTTAAGTGGAGCCCCAGTATATAAAGAGAAGAGAAGGATTTGGATGGCAGCCATGGCACAAGAGCTTTCAAAGAGGCATATGCTTTGGGTATTTAGATCACGTGAATCGTTTGTTTGAAAGCAATATGCCCGTTTATTGTGCTCTTGTGCCCTTTGAGGCCTTGTTTCAGAGTGGAATATTGGCTGTAAGCTCCATGTGATACATTAACCCTGTATGTGAAAGAAAAGTAAGCAGTAGTTTAACTACAAAACCTGTTGCTGGCTTATGCCACCAAACCACGTGTCCGTGAGATTTGCATGGTCACCCTTTTCCTTTTTTGCCTGTGTGAAGTTCCAAGGTTTTCAGAGACATAGTTAGACAGAAAATACATCTGCACATTTTCTTCTCATTTTAGCCATTTAAAAGTGAGAAACATCTATATATATATTTTCTAGTTTGGAGTTGTCTTATTACACACTTTTATCTGTTTGTATCTTAATTAGTGTGCATTGATTTGTCATTTAAGTGTTAGCCAGTGCTTATCTATAAACACTGCATTATTGAATAATAAGTACCAAGCCAAGACACATCCTTCATTTATTGTGTTATATAGTATTTTAAACACACAAAACGAATTAAACGTTTCACATCCATTACTGCTACATCATTTAAAGCACATAGGAATCCATTTGGTTAATGTTTATTAGATTCTCATTTTATAGACACAAGGGGGCTCAGTTGAGCTCGCTTTTTTGCAGGCAAGTAAATGTGTTTCCAAAAATCTATGCTCTGTCGTTTTTTTTTTTTTTTTAGAATATTTAGAGCAATCTGGCAGTTTTTCTAGTGCTGGGACATTTTGATTTTTGTTGTGCTTTTATGAAAAAAAATTAATGATCTGACTCATTGTTGTCCAACTCTTTCAATGTGGAGAGCTGCATATCTATACAGGATACATAGACATAATTATTACAGGAGATAATGGAATGGCTGCACTTTAACCCTGGGAGCCACAATACATCAGGGGTGTGTAAAATATATTATTAATTTATGCCCAAATCCAATGAGATGTACTGCATTAATGCATCAAATCTAAAAATAAGCTATGTATAACACTGTACCGTATTTGCTCGATTATAAGACGAGGTTTTTTTCAGAAAAAAAAAATCTGAAAACTACCCCTCGTCTTATAATCGAGGTCTTCTTATAATCTGACCTCAAATTGAGGTCAGATTATAAGAAATGGATCCAGGTCCCCAGCAGAGCTGCAGGGGACCTGGATCCCCCTCTCTAGCAGCAGGGGATGTCTGCGCAACGACCGCCGGGGCTTCTGTGAAGAAGCCGGGTACTTCCGCTTTCGTCACAGAAGTCCCGGCGAGCGTGCCGGGCGGCAGCAGGGGAGTCTGCGCTCGTCGCGCAGACATCCTCTGCTGCCCCACTAGCCACCAGGGAAAAGCGGACAGCTGGGGGTTGTCTGCACGATACGTGCAGACATCCTCCATGCTGCCCGACACGGCAGTCTATTATGACGGACAGCTGTCCGTCATAATAGACTGCCGTGTCGGGCAGCATGAAGGATGTCTGCAAGTATCGTGCAGACATCCCCCGGCTGCCCCCACTAGCCACCATAGATCAAGGTAACGGGAAGGGAGGGCAGAGAGACAGGGGGAGGGAGGGAGGGGGACAGAGAGACGGGGGGAGGGAGGGAGGGGGACAGAGAGAAAGGGGGGAGGGAGGGGGGCAGAGACAGAGTCAAGGGGAGGGAGGGGGTTAAGAGACAGAGACAAGGGGAGGGAAGGGGTTAAGAGACAGAGACAAGGGGAGTGAGGGGGTTAAGAGACAGACAAGGGGAGGGAAGGGGTTAAGAGACAGAGACAAGGGGAGTGAGGGGGTTAAGAGACAGACAAGGGGAGGGGGGAGAGAGAGAAAAATGGGGGCAAGGGAAAGAGAAAGGCAGCATTGGCACATAAAAAGAAATAAAAACTAGAAATACATTTTTTGATATCATAATTTTTTATTAAAAAAGCAATTTACATGTGAATATATACAAGTTGAACTTTTTTCCTAAAGGGTAGTCTTATATTCAGGCTTTTAGTTTTTTTCCTAATGGAATATCCAAAGTTTGGGGGGTCGTCTTATGATCAGGGTCGTCTTATAATCGAGCAAATACGGTATTCAATGTTTTATTTTGGTATACAGAACAGGTAGTACGAAGTCCAAAAAAGCATATTTGTGACAAATAGCCAATATCACATTCATCGTAGAACAAGATATTTAAAAAATTGTTTAACCATAATAAATACCGTCTAAACAGCAAGGAGGAAAATGTATACACTCACCTCCCTCGGCCCACTGGGAGGTGAAATTAGATATAGCATTGAAAAAATTGCTGGGTACACAAAATGGTTCCTTGTTAGATTTAACATTGACCTCAAGTCAATGTTTTACTGGCCTGCTGACTTTACCTATTGCTCTTATAAAGATAGCTAATGTCACCTACTTACAGTTCTACAATTATGTTATGTTCACTTATATAAACCTAATATTATGTGTATTGCTAGTATCCAGGTGTTTCTTGGTTGTTGATTTGTACTTGCTGATAAGCGTGTAATGGAGCATGATCTTCAAGAAGTAGTTCATGGCAGAATAATAGTGACACTATACCAACTTCAATGCAGCAATAGTGACATCTTTATGCAGTAGTACTTTAACCCTGGTGTTGTAAAGCATATGACTTGCATGAGTTGCGCTCTCGTGTGAAACTTGACATGTGTGTTTTTTCTAAAATAAATCTTCAGTCACGCACACAAGTGAGAACCACCACAACCCAGGCAGGTTGTTTTATTACAAAGGACAGGAAAAACAGAGGCAGCTTGGGACTGAGGAATATCATGTCGTGTTGCCTGAAGGATTTGTAACAATTCATCGTCTGACACACAGACCTAAACAGAAAAGGGCCTGTGCACTACACAGTAGCCAATGATATCTGTAGCATTATAGGCAGGCTTTTCTTCCCATTCACAGCAATGGAACTAATATCCTCTCTGGATCTGGAAAGGGACTTTTCATAATATTGCATGGGCTCAGTGCCAGTTTAAAGTCACAATATCCTTGTGTTAAAGAGGACATATTACTAAAAAAAAAAAAAAGTCACAGTCAACTGAAAATTACCTAGGTTTTTAATGCATATTAATGTAAACTAACTGTATTCTAAATATGTTTTATTTACTCATAGATATTAGGTTTGCAGCTTCTACTGATAATCTTACTCACTCTCCAACATTTGGCTGAAGCTTGGGAGGGGAAAAAACATTGATCCAAGCGTCTTCAAACAAAAGCAACAATCAAAGTGCACATAGATACATCAAATAAGCACAGTCCACGCAGGTTTAATTTCCACCAAGTGTGCAACTAGGGTCGCCAAGTCAGTCAGGATGCATGTGGGGATATGGGGAATCAATTAATAAATTGAGGAGGTGATTCCATAGGAGCTACTTTTAATGATTAAATGATTTTCCTCTGAATAGAAATGAATGATACATTCTGGAGGAGAATGTATAAGTTAAATGTGTCTCACAAAAATCACTGATCATACTACTTAGAATCCTTCAGATGCTTAGGGTAGACAGAGTTATTGTAAGCTCTATTTAGCTTAATAGGAGCAAAATGATAGCAATTCAGAAGGGGGTGATGGCTTCTAAGGGTGCAGGTAACTAGACGCATGTTAGGTCCATGTCCACCAGGCTACACTTCTGGTTTGTGCTGGTTTTTAAACTATGGACCATGCCTGTTGTCAGTAATCCAAATTTCAGGAAATTTCAGATTTAGCCACTAAAAATTTAGAGGCTAAAATCTTAACTGGCCCATTTGAAATCAAAGTTGAACTTGGCTCTGTTGGGTTTCGACCAATAAGAATACAGATGGGATTTGAATCATGGTCAGTGACCATAAAATGCACAACAGCAAATACACTCCCCCATGTGCTGTAAGATACAGACTGTATGGAACAATGAAAATACCCATACATATTCCAAACGATATATTCGAACTTATCTAAATGTTCTCCTTTATATAGACTCAACATAAGTTGAATCATTACTGTCTCTTTAATTCATAATACCAATATATTATTTTTTAACTCAGTACTTCTGAAATAAATCTCAGGCCTCCACTGGTTACATTTTATGTCCCAGAACAAACAGCCCACTCTAAAATGGCTGATGATGTGAGTTGGTACCAGGGGATTTGGGAGGACAACATCGGAAGTGTTCTTCTGTTTCTCTCTTTTTTTTTCATCAAGCAAATAAAGGTGAATGTGAGAGAGAAATAAAAAGGGAGCCATTGTACTATGGTAAATTCAGAAGGTGCAAAGGATTTAAGAGTAGTAACTTAGAACAGCCGGAGGAGCCCCGGAGCTTGCTTTTACTGGAGCATTGAGAACACTGGGATTCCTGATAGCTTTAACACATGCACATTCTTTCATGCAGTAAGAAAATAACAATCAATGGACATGCCACCTGTGCTTCTATATGCAGGTGGCATGGTCATTGCCTTCTCAGAGTCAATTTGAGCTTCATTTATGACCCAGGCTGTGCAGCATTAGAAAAAAAAAACTTTCCATATTCTTGACAGACACGTTTAAACTCCTAATTAACTGATCTCTGGAAAGAAAAAAAATGACTTTGAAGACGTGGTGCTGTACCCTCTTTAAAATATACATTTAATAAAACGATATATTGGAACCACATCCCAAAATCAAGTCGTGCAAATACTCCAGATATCGCATTAAACGAGAGATCTTCGTCAGTAACGTGCTAATTGACATGATCTTTTCCCCTCCATAGCAGCACTCTCTGCACGCAGAGGGAGCAGCCATGCTCCCACATCTGTTCAGTCTGCTTGGGTTAGAATGGGTTAGCATGACTTGTACTTTGGTCGGGTCAGGCTTAAAGGAACATTGTACTTTTTTTAAACTCTTGCTTCCTTGAAGTAAGCATGGCAGCTGTCGGTCAGAGGATCAACTGGCATGTACTATCAAAAGTATACGCCAGTTTATCCTCCCAATAGGAACAACTAACATTTCACATGTCTCAAGTGAAATAAAAAGTTTAGTGTTCCTTTAAACTAACCAAAAGGATGGGGAATTGACAAGGATGTTGAAATGACAATATGTTTAGTATTTAAAAACACAAGACTTGTATTTAATAAATATCATAATATTTTCTTTTTACGTATTTATTGTTTATGGCAGTTGAACCTAGGCCAGCATGGACTGTCCTGCATGGAATGTCCTGCAGCATGAGTAGGATATTCCATATTGGCATAGGATTTGCACAATGACCGTCATTGGTCCGAAAAAAAAGGTAAAATCCCTCAGATATCATAAAATCTGTAGGGAAATACTGAATACACCTCCCTAACTTAGAACACTCTGGTTATTTATCCACGACTGACGAGCGGGCTCACTAATGTGAATTACAGCTGATATTGAATCCATAATGCTAGAAATCTATTTTCTTATGTGAGTATCTACTTTCTGTATTTTATCATATATATTTTGTAATAAACGATATTATACAAAGTCGTGCTGTGCCTGCCGAATTCTCTGGAGGTTTTTATTTTTTGTTTTTACAAAAGATATCTCTATCCTGGGAACTATATATGAACTTATTTTGTGGTGACATTTAATTATCAAATTTATCATATTTCTCTGCATTACATCAAGAAGGTAGAACTTTTCTCACTTTACCATCTCTTATTCTTTTTTTGGTGGTGACCTCCTTGACCTTTGTTGTGACTCATGGTGTTTTGCATCCCAGATGACTCAAGTACCAAAACATCACTTTTAGTTCATGAACACTATGACAGAGGCCCGATCAGGGTCTTAATAGATCCTGTGGGCCTCTGCCAAAAGATCACGACACCTCACAACGTCACAAAGGCACGTCTGAACCCAGAAGTTTGGGCACAGCGAGATTTAGTGAAATGTAGCTGGTCCTCGCTTTGAGCACCGGCTACATTTTCCCTGTCAGACTGAGGTCACTCAAAGTGGTCTTATCTGACAGGTGGGATCCCGCTGCAATTCCCTGCAGCGGGATCCGAGCACAGCTCATCGCAGGGCTACCGCGATGAGCAGTTAAATTCTGTTCTATGCCGTTCTAGCGTCTTTTAGGACCTCTAAAATTAATAAGGCATAGAACGTCCTAGCGACGCAAAGTGGTTAAGTCATTATGTACTGTGGTAGATTACATCAGCCTTCCATATTGAATTACCAATATATTTTCTCCTTGCAGAATTGCTGCCTTGCTAGGGTTAACAAGTCAGCTGTTATTTTATCTAGATACAAATTTCAGAATTTGAGAAGGTAACAAGTGTGAAACAGGTTGGTGTTGATAAATTACAAATGTTTTCCAATACCAATAAAGAAACTAAAGACGTTTTTTTTTTTTTTTGTAGTTGTAGTAGCAGCTTTTTTTCTCTCCCTGTTAAATGGATGGATAAACCAGACTTTTTAATTAAAAAAAAATGTAAAATAAAAAAAATCTCTACTGCTACAGGAATGAGACTGATGAAGGTTTCTGATTTCTTGTAACAATTTGATACTGTTTGTTTGATGTCCTCTGATGCATTGTCATGACTCTGTGCTGCATCATTGAGAATGGAGTGCGCCAGGGTTTGTTGGCATTTGTTGCTCTAGCGTTGAAATAAGCCTGATATGCTTTCTGAATGCCATAATGTCTTTCAACACAAGTCGTAATGCCATCATTCATTGCATCTTAATAGATGCCTCAGTAGCATGCCAAAACTGCCTTCCTACTTTAGTTTTTTTGGAATGTAGATAGGTAATGATGTGAGTTCTATAAACAGATAATTACCTCCGCATCTTGAAGATGGAATTTGGAATGTCATTTATCTTATTTTACTGTTTACTGAATGTTGTTGGGATGCTCCTTTTAACTTAATTTAATTTATGTTTTTATTCATTTATTCACTTTTGATGAAACAAGGCAGAGAGATATATATTTATTTCCCTCCAAAAGTTCTCCAGTCTCCAGTAAAGGTTGCCACCATTCAACGTCAGCCATGCATCAGTAGACCAGACATTGGCCTCAAGCCAGTTGTTTTAAATGATGACTTTATGGCAGCATTTTTAGTTATTTTATGGTTACAATTCAATATTTGGACTCCCTGTCCAAGACAAAATGAAGGCAATATTTCATGTGTTCATTGCTTTCCACAGATGCATGCTGGGATGTGTTTGTGGTGTCAAGTATTTTCTAGTGGAGTCCAGTCTTTTAGGCATTTTAGAAGCCTTATCTTGGGTACAGGTAACCGTGGAAATTTAGAGATACCATGTTAAATTTACTGTGTTCTAATAAACGTTTATAAATGCAGTAAGGATATTTGTATTATAGGTTTAGCACACTCCACATGGCATCTATAATGGAACACAAGACTCAGTGTGAGCCAAAAGTAACATAAGATATTGTAAATGAATCAGTGTCCAATTTAGACAGAGAATGTTCCCATATTTGAGTTCATGATGTAGAGGCCCTTTGCCAGATTCTCACTGGATCTCACTGCCAGTAATTTCCCCAAGAAATCAAGCATGCAAAGTAATATTGATAAAATATAACCTTGATCCTCAACATGACATTATAACACTCCCGTGCTTGTGATTATAATGATTATTGTTATTAAGCTGGCAGTATATAAAGTACTCCCTACTTTTGATTCCTCTACCTCAGGCCTATTTCCCATTCTTACTCGGGCATGATGTATATCATATGTGGATACACATATTGATGGGCTTCTGCATTTTACGAAGTGCTATTATAAATGTTTCAACATTATGAGGCCTAATAAATATTATAGTGAGCCCTTCAACAGGCTGAAGTATTGAGTTATTTGGCTGCCAAAACCCAACTTGGCTTCCTCACCTTAGTTCTTATTTTGCATTGTTCCCATCCACCGGACCTCTGTTGTTTGTCATATTTAAGTTACAAGACTTCAAGCTAGATTTTGAAAGCTGTAAATAAAAAAAATGAAGAAGCGTTTATTTTTATTGCTTTATTCTTTTGTAGCATTGACTCAACACCTTTCACTATGAGCTATAATTACTAATGAATTGCACTGATTCTTTGGCCCTAGTCAAAGCATAGAATGCTATCTTCTAGAAGGCTATCTTGTGCTTCTAACAGTATAAAATCATTATATGTTGGGCCTATTCACTGAAAGATGATCTGAGATGAGGTGAGATGCATTGTGGTACGTTCTGGAGTTCCTGTACCTGCATAATGCTTGGCTATACAAGTGACATTTTCAAAGATTTAACTATGGCCAGTTGAGCATTTTAACAGGAGAAACTCCCCAGGTTTCTCCCTGCACAATATCTAGTTGAGTCAGTGAGATGAAGTGTTCATCTCACTGCAAATCACCTGTTAGTGAACCCCAAGAAGTAAAAAAAAAACAACAACATGGGTTCGATACCTCAAACAGTGTCAGAGCGAAAATCTGAACATGTTTACTGGACGGATTAGAACTGCATGCATGTTTTAGCAGGTATGCATTAAAGCAGGGCTTGACAAATTTAATTTGATTTTAGGAGCCAGAATTTTTTTTTAGGAGCCAGACAATCACGCAAACATAAACGCAATTCATAAACACACACGACTACTTCACCTATATACAAACACACCTACTTTACATATACACATATATCCAAACACCTCACACACACCTACTTTACATATACCCATATATACAAACACCTCACACACGCCTACTTTACATATACACATATATCCAAACACCTCACACACACCTACTTTACATATACCCATATATCCAAACACCTCACACACACCTACTTTACATATACCCATATATACAAACACCTCACACACACCTACTTTACATATACACATATATCCAAACACCTCTCACACACCTACTTTACAATACCTACAAACACACACCCACCTCACACAGTATTTTCTTGGGGGTTTCTTCTTGATGTGTCCCTTTCATGCTGCAGCTGCACTCCGTTGGTCGGCGTGCTGAGTGCCAGGATGTCACGTGACGACATCCGGCACTCAGACACGCGTTGCGCGAGGGGGCAGAGCTTGCAGTCTGTGCTATCGGCACAGACTTTACCCCCTCGCGGTGCGGAAAAATCGGATGGCAGCGGCAAGGGGACCATGAGGCTGGCAGCACCCAGGCGCCAGGTCTAATTTCCTGGTCGCCATGGCGACCTGGCGCCTGGGGTTTGTCGAGCCCTGCATTAAAGTGTCAATCACAATTAGTTTGACTTTTTTTAAAGGCTGAAGATAAACAGCAGACAGCAGCAAGTCCAGTGATCAAGAATAGACAGAGTGAGTGTATAAGGAGATTTCACACAAGTTCCCCTTACAGAATTTAACTTAGATGTCTTTTGGTGCTTCCTACCAATCCACAATACTTGCTCCTTGTTTTAATGGTCTACATAGCAGCATGGGTAATGGTTACGTACAATAAATGACCTTCCGTTTACAGATGCATACAGCAGCTGCGTTCCTTCTGTTTGGAATCTGGTGCACTAAAACATAGGGTCAGGACACACCTTATTAGACAGCGCTTAGCAGCATTGGGCCCTGGTCTCCTTTTATATCCACAATAATCTTTCAATCCTGGTTTACAATGACCTTTACTGAATATGTGAGCTGGATATTTTCATAGTTTAGTCAATCTTGGCATTGCTGCGTCTTTTCAATAAATTATTCAGAAATGTGACACAGTCCAACAGTCCTTGGGCCCTTCTTCTCTGCGTCAAGACTTTCTATGCTATTATATTACATAAGACTTTCAATACATGCATCGCAAACTCATAGCATCGTTTTTCAACTGGTCAACAGACTGTCAGATCTCAGTCTCACCACGGATTCTAGGATTTTTTATTTATAGATATATGATATAAAATAATCTAGTTGGCCGCAAAAATTATACTATGGTCCTGTTTCCAGAAAAATGCCTAACACCATGTATGTTTTTTATGTAGGCAGTATTCCAGCATAACTGAATATAGTTTTCTGAGAAAAAAGGACTTATAAATTATACAGTCAATATATTTTTATCTCCTGGCTTTACGCAGCTGGCTAATAACAGATTTTGAAGTAGAACAATGGAAAGAAGTTATAATTAATTTCTTGTCATTAGAAAGATATTTTTGCATTCATTATTTTGTTTCATATAATATATGTGATTCATGATGTATTGTACAGTATCTCTATGCTTTACCTTATTCTCCATGTATGTGTGTCATACAAGTGACTTTTTACCCCACCCAATACTGACTCTTTCTGCCTAGTTCACACTAGTTCCACCCATACTCTCCACCATTAGTCCCACCTAACACTGTACTTTCCTGATTGGGACTCAACAGCACAATATTCTAGATTATTGATGTTGAACTTGGGGCCTGCTGTCCAGACGTGGTTCTCGACGGTTAGGTGACTGCTAAAAAGCCCACAGGTTCTATGGTATTTTCCATAAAAGTCATGGAATAACCCAGCCCCTCTTTTGGACAAAATGTTTCTGGACCACAAATTTCCTTCTGTGGTTTTGTCTATTGTTAAAAATGATTCTGTAATGACAACTCTGATATTGCATATTTGCCGGGGTCAGATAGAGAGGTCAAAGCAGGTGTCACTGCTTTAATGATGAAAGGTTGTTGCAGGTGGCAGCGGTATCATATATCTGGTGGCGAGCAGGTGTCCAAACAAATGATCTAAATCTAGGTGGCAAACAAAGGTCATGGGTATTGAACACTTTTTGCAAGCTCACAGTTCATTAGGTCTTAAGAAAACCTTTGTGTGATATTGTATACTCATTTTGTGCACTCCATGTGTTAAAGGACTCATTATTGCACTTGCACGAATAGCAAAAAAAATACCGCCATAAAAGTGTTTTTTAATATAGTGCTGTGTATTTTTTCTTTATTTTGAAGAATTTTTGCGTTAATAGGATTGTTCAAATCAACGTAAAATAAAATGTAAAAATAGTTCATCGTACTAAGAGATAGCAAAACAGTTAGTTCCCTCCCTCCCCTGTCCTTTGTCCCTCCCTTCGGAAATGTATTATATAGTCATTTTAGTGCAAAGTACTTAAAAAGTACTTAATTTACTACAAAGTAAAAGGGCAAATTTTTATATATAATTTTTATTTTCACTACCCATATCTTATCTTTCTTGACAGGTACTTATACAGCTAAACTCCATTATAAGGCTATGTGCTATTACTTGATTCCTCTTACAACATGGGTCAGTAGAGCTCACTATAAGTATCTTTATTAAAGCGGAAATATCGTGAGATCTCGGGACTCACATCATCATCCCAGTTAGATCCCTCTGTGAGTCTGTGGATGCCAAGCCTCTCGTTATGGCATCTGTGGCTCATGAATATGACCTTTGAACTTTTGGGGAGGAGAGTAACTAAACTTGCATTTCATGAATTATGAAAGTTCTTGAGTTTCACAAATGGTTTTAACTAATAAATAGATTTTCGGATTCCCATACATCTTACAGTGCTACCTGAAATCCGAGCCGGCATGATCATTTGTTGCCAAATAGAGTTACTGGCTAGAACCAATACAACCTTTGGGAAATGTAACCATTATTCCACCCACAAACATCCTGTTTGGTTAACTAGTGATTTGTATTATGTCATGTTGTGTAAATGAATATAGTCTCATTTTAAAGAAGTGCTTATTCAGTTAAACCTTTGTGTTAAATCAGAAAAGCCACATTTCCCTCCTGAAATGGTTAAATCAATTAGATGTCTTCAAGTCTTCAGTGGAAAGTTTTTGTGGTATGTGGAACACAGTTTAGTGACCTCACCTTATATAATACATAGTTTTTTTTTTCTCTTATACCAAACGTGACTTATAACCTTCATTACGTTTTTGGCACCATAGTTAATTTGCTTTCTTAGGTGCTTTTTCTCCCTTGGGTAAGATATGGAACAAAATTTGCTAACTGTAGCAATTATATCAAGCTTGGCCTACTAGCCAAGGTTTATTGCTGGGCTCCGGTATGAAACCTTTTTTTATTGCCTGGTTATGGTTCATAGATCTGTGGAGCTTGTTTATAAAAATTCTCCCTGTTAATGAAACCAAATATGGCTTTTTTTTCTTCCTTCATGGATTGCATTAATAAGAGCTGGTGGGATCATAACATTGTACAGAGCTTATGTAACAGGCCTGTAATAAGGCAATATGTCTTGTCAACACTGACATTATCAGAAACCACAGAGAAATAATGTCCATAATAGCATGTAAAGGGAAGGATATAGGATTTACTTTGTGGGAATTATTTTGTGAGAATGGATGTATGGACTGTTTTTTACATCTTAAAAAAAAGTAAAGCCCTGAACTTAACAAAAAAAACCTAATCAGCCCTGAAAATAAGTCGTATGAATTATTTTGCAAAAGCAAATCCATCATTATTCACTTCCTGCTCTATTCTGGTCCTTCATGTTGCTGACATATATACTGATGGATAAGGGTGTTAAACTGTTTTACCATTCCAGGGTTGGCTCAGCTTCTTTTTTTTGGAGCTGGTGTCTAGGCTTTTGATCTAGATGGATGTCTGTGGCGGGACAGTTTTTAAGGTGTTTAACATTGACATCTGAAGCTGATATTGTAAATTTGGTATCCCACAATGCACAGCCACATGTAATCTGTTAACAGCACCTGGTGAGGGAGAGATCTGTACTTTATGATATTTGAGGATATCATTACAGCTTAGGTCGTGTAAATAAAGCCAGAGATGGTGGTAATATTTCAGACATAAAAGCCAATTAGCATTATAATTTTGGAAAACCAATCGGGGATGTAAGAAATGATGTATTAAAATAGTGCAAACAGGGTGGTCAGAAACCTTTGAATGACAGGATATCCTGTCATTCAATGTATCACATTGTACTACAAATGTGATGTGTTTTACGACACATTTGACTAATACAGCCGAACCACACTCATTCAGGTCTACCATAGAAAAAAACATCTAAAACATCTAAATCTATCTGGAATTCTGGGGACTTGATTATCATTCTTAGAGTAAACATGTTTTTTTCCTTCTTGCTAAGCAAACATCTTTGGGAATCCATATCTTTAAATTGACTTTATTATGTATTTTATATACTGGTGACACAGCAAGCACAAGCAGAATTCCACTGCTGGCCTGACTCAGTGGCAGCACAGAAGTCACAGTGTGTGGTACTGTAGTTATGAGGTCAGCCCAAGGTTAAACATATATTTGTTTCCTGGGAAGAAAGAGGAAAGCTGCGTTAAGTGATAATTGGCAGGATCAATTTATTAGCGGCTGTTAATTTAATAGAAATGTTTTCATTCTTCATAGAAGGGTAATTCTAAACAATAAAGAAGATTAATTCAATAGCCCGTGTTCAGAAGAGGCCTTTAAACACAAGATAAAAGCTGTGATGTTTATATAGCTTGTGCACATGAGGTAAGCTTGGTTATCAGGGTGCTTTAACCACAGGGGTCCTTGGTGAATAATTCTCATAATGAGCCATGGCAAACACTTGTGGCGGTTAAAGTAAAAGGAACGTGCAATGAAAGGGGAGCATCCTGCAGAGTTTGAATGCCTCTCCTGTAATGCATTATGTGCTTGGAAGTGCAGAACTTGCAATGTTTATACACAGCGAGCATAATGCTGCTAAGAGGTTGAATGATATTGATTGGTCCATCCTAGCATGATTCTAATATTAATACAATAATAATAATAACAACAACAAACAGAAATACAATCAAAATAAAGCAGAGGTCACATAATACATACCCGTTATATTGATTAACACTAGTTGTAACAATGTATTAAATATAAAGATAAAGGCAATAAATAGAGGTACGATATCCCTCAAATATCACAGTGTGATATGATGGTAATCTGTATGTCAGGTAAAAAAAACAGTGAACATATTCGATTTGCAGTAAACTGAAGGGTAGGGAGTTTGAGACGGGGGTGAGACGTAGAAAGGACAGGAGGAAGGAAAATAGAAAAAGAGGAAGGGAGTGTTGAGGGAAGTGGTGTGAAATAAAGCGCTCTGAGTGGAATGGCGATATGGTTCTATGCTTCATAGTGGGATTATAGGGTTTGTAAGGCATGGGTGTGCCAGTGAGTTGGTAAAACTGGCTAGGTCTCTGTATGTGGCCTTGTAATATTTGTCCCATAATTTCCAGACTTTATAGAAGGAGTCAATCATATGCAGGGCTCTGTGGTCCATACTGTTATAGGATCTGGTAGCATCTATCGAATATTTAACATCAAGAAGTGCTAGGGAGAGACTGTTTGTTTTTTTCCATGTTATAACTATAAGAATTTGTAGTGATTAAGATATGAGTAATTAGCTTGCTTGTGGGTTTGTGGATGTGGTCTGGCATCATATCCAATAGTGAGAAACACGCAGAGCATGGTAGAGGGAAGGGTATTACTTTTCCAAAAATAAATTGACTTAATCCCATAGATTTTGAGAGAATTCCACCAGATGTGGGACATGATTGTGAGCATCTTAGTTAACCTCACTGCGATCAGTGGTAGAGAATTGTCCCCGTTGTTTCCAGATGAGTGACTGTCTTTTAAATATCTTGCATTTCTGTCACAGGCTGTAACCATGCCTCTGAGCTGAATTTGGAGTTCAGTTTTTCACATTTTAACATGAATGGGAGTTTTTCTTGGATGTCAGCATTGTTCAGTAAGGAATAACACATAGTGTTAATCTTAGTGATGTGCGCTGAGTGTTCCCTTAGATCTACTAACTCACTTGTGTGTTTCAGCGAGTTCAAGTTGCAATTAGTGGTGGGGAGAACATGTCTGACTTCTAGGTACTTATAGAAATTAGTGTGTGGAATGTTAAATTGGCTGTTTTTTAGAGTTAGTCCAACTCAACCTTCAAGTAGTCATGTTGGACTTAGTCTCAAAAATTGCATCATTTTTTATCCTATTGACTGTAATGAGACTCGACAGCCTCAAAAGAGGTGTGTTGGAAGAATTGATTTTTGACCTCCCATCTTGACCTCTTCTAATGTTTCAATGCTTTCTATGAAAGGTCGAGATGGGAGGTAAAGTTGGACTTTGTTGCAAATCACTCCTTTAAACTTGCCTCTTCTGAGGCTGTCAAGCACCATTATATCTATGGGAGAAAAAAATTGCACATGCAGTTTTTCAGACTTAGTACAATCCATCTAATCAGGATGTCAAGTTGGACTTACTCTCAAAAACGGTTGGAGATAGGGAAGGATGGTCTAGTTGAGGTGGAGGTTGGGGTCGAGTTTGGTTTATTGAATAGTTATAGGAGGTTGCGTTGGGAGGTCAAGTTCCATTTTGAGTTAAACTCGACCTCCCAACTCGACGACCTTCCACTAAATTCATATTTGAGTGAATAGACAGAATTGTATTAAAATGGAATGTTCTACTGATTTAGCCGTGGCAAGGCTATGCAAAACAACTAATGGAAAAGCACCACATTATTATGGCTCTACAGAATGAATGAGTATATTCTTCTCCTTAAAGGAGTAACCTAGCTACTAATGCAAATATAAAGGATATGAAAGTGACATTGTCCTTAACATAATATATCATCAGTTAATACTGATTCAACCTTTATTTATTATTCCTATTACAACTTCACTTTTTTTTTATTTCAAGTAGTGATTGTGTTTAGGTAGTATATTAATGACCCCTACCATTCCTGATATTTAGTATAAGCACTTAAAGATGATGACTTGCTCAGCTAATGTAAACACTTATAACCATTTTAGAAGTTAAATCACCCTCTATATTAATAGTCTGTATTTCAAGAAATGACTAACAACCAACTATCACCTTTTTTTATTTGGGGACGAGGGTGATAACATTCTTTAAGGAGCAATTATGAGACAATCAGACCTTTCTTTAAGGATAAGTGTTAAGTTCATTTGGTGTAACCTACAATTGGCTCATTATTACCACTGGCTGCCACAAATTATTGGATGCTCCCCGCGCTGTCCTTTTGCCTCTCTCCAGTTCCTGATCTAATTTCTCAAAGACTTGGCTCACATCGCTACTTCTTTAGTGATAAAGAAAACAAGGCATATTTCAACAGGCTCGACTATACGGATCACTTTTGTGATAATTAAGCACACATAAACATTTTACACAGTTTGACAGAATACCCCAGAAACATACCAGAAAAACATGACCTTTGTGAAAAGGCATTCCTCAGACCTCATAGCTCACACGTGAATACTGATAAAACAGGCTGCTCTTTATGGTGATCTACTCGTAGCTAGTAAGTGGTTTGATGCTACACAGCTGTGGTGTTGGCAAAGGGGGGTAATTGTACTGTAATTACCTTGTTTTTAACAGCACTTGTGAGTTGGGATAGAATTAAGTTATTCTTATGCAGAAAAAAAGGGAGAAGAGGATGTTTTATAATTTGTAGAGAAATATAATTAGTGTATTATATTATTTTACTAAACGTTCCATCATTGATAGAATTGTTTTCCAACTTGGTGCCTTTGAGGCCTAGATGTTGGCTTTAACATTTTGTACAATCATAGTACCCCATGCTTTATAATGTCAGCCCCTTTTCCCTAGGCTTATGCTTAGCAATATGAATATGAACGTTTAGCTATACATTGTGTCTCAAGGACACTTTTATTTTTACTTCTCTCCCACCCCCTTTCACCTCGTCTTTCTTTCTGCCTTTCTTGTTCTTTCATTCACATTGTCCTAGATTTATGTACCAGTGAAATAATCCTGTCCGCGAAAGACAAACAGTCCAGCATTCTGTCCAAATCCTGTTCTGTTAATCCAGCCCCGTGAATTGGATTTTTTTTTTATCTCAATGCCAAATGCGTCTACAAAAAAAGTTATTTTTTGATACTGTTTCCTAGTGTTTGTCTTACCACTTCATAGCCCATTATGTTGGTGAGAATAATGTCTTCTAGGTCCCTAAATGTGCCTAATGCTATTATCCTATGAAATCAAAAGGGAGGGATGCTCCAGAGTCTTTCTCTCCCAGTTCCATGAGGTCACCCTACTTGACTTTAGTATATACCTGATTTACAGTGAAACTCTGCATGGTTCTTTTGATGTGCACTGCAGGCAAGGCATTTTCTAAGCTATCTGGCTGTTGAATATAGTCTCTATTAATGGGTTCTTGGCAAGGTCCCCATTCTCCCAACCTATAAGACTTATTTATTACCTGCTAAGGGTGCAAACTATGAATGCCGAATAGCAGACAGGCCAAAACCATCTGCTGATTTTCACAAGATAAAGCCATTTAACTATTCCTATATGTGAGGTAATTTATGTCTTTTTTTCCCCTTTGCAGTAACTGGTTAGCGGATGATTAATTACTTTATTTTTATAAGCTTGCCTGTCTCAAAGTAATAAAATGACTGTGGCATTATGGGTAACAAATTAGTATTTTAAGAGAAAAATGCCCTAGGAGGTACAGTTTCTCTTGACTATCAGTGAAAACCTTACTTTGTTTTCAGTGGGTGTTTTACTATTTTAACAGACTGAATGGTCCATGTGTACTGTATAAAATGACTACTTCAGATTTGTAAGCTTTGATAAGTTCAAAGGGATTTATTCTGTATAGTGATTCAGTTGTAATAGAAAAGGCCCATGCCAATTCCATGTGATGTGTATTCTGTTTAACACTTTATATTATTGAAAAAGGAATTTCAATTTTTAAAAGGACATTTCCGACTTGAAAATTACCCAATTTTTGTCATGCATTTTAAAATGAAATAATTACCGTATATCTATATTCTGTATGTATGTATGCTTAATTTACTCACAAATATCAGGTTTTCAGCTTCAACAGACCCTCCCACTCAGTTCTCAGCATTTGGAGCCTGGAGTGTGGGAAGCAAAAAAGCTACATTTATTATTTGAAACAAAGTATCCAAAAGGATACAATGTGTGTATCATTTTAAAATAATTTCACCAGTAGATTAATGTTATTACCTTGTGAACATATGACACAATTCCAAAATTGTCACCTCTACACTGAAAGGTATTACAATTTTCAGTCCACTGGGCAAAAAAGAAAAATGATGCAACATCACGGTTGTGCCCAAGGACAAATTGCAAAAGACACAGAATTCTTAGAAATGGTTTACTAATGCTTTTAAAGTGATAAAGAGTGCAAAAGAATTGATGATTGATAGATACTTCAAAGAGTATTGGTACTGTCAAATGTGTACATAAGGTATTTCTGAAATGAACTTGTTTACCTACAATAATGTTATTATGGGAGACACACTTGCACAAAATGGGCCTCAATATATATTCATTTAAGGGATTGTGTGTGGGTTTTTTTATTCGCTAATTATCTATTTCATTTAAGCCAATATTATTATCTAGGGCAAATACGCCACAAACATATCTTAGTAATGGATTTACTGTATGGCACAGCCAAGTGTTGATTTAGGATATGGTCTTCTTCCCTGTAGAGCTCTCGGACTGCTCGATCAGAGGAGGATCGGGACACCTTGTGGGATGCCTGGGGCCCTTGGAGTGAATGCTCGAGAACCTGTGGTGGAGGAGCGTCATATTCTCTAAGACGGTGTCTTAGCAGCAAGTAAGTGTTGGAGATATTTACTTTATGATGAGAACATTGGTTATCTAGTCTCTCATGGTGTTGTAATGTGTGGTATTGAGACATAGTGCTAAGTTAAGACACTGATAAATGACCTGTTTACCTCACAGAGCAGTGCATGCACCCAGTTGCTGTTACTGTAGATCAGTGCTCCTCAACCTTTTTTCACCCAAGGCACACCAAAGCTGGCACACCACAAGCAAAAATATATACAAATTAAGTTATAAAGTTAAGTGCATACACAGAACATAGGAATCGGATGCCTTTATTTACCTTTAAAACCAAACATGTGAGTAAAATAAATAATGACTGCACAAATCAAGACAGGTGCATTACAAATCATAAATAGACAAGCTAAACCAGTGCATTACCAGTGATAAACAGACAATCCAAGACAAGTACATTACCAATGATAAACAGACAAACCAAGACAAGTGAATTACAAATCATAAATAGACAAACCAAACCAGTGCATTACAAAATCATAAATAGACAAACAAAACCAGCTACAACAAATGTGCCCATTAATATGCCATTATTATTTTGCCATTAATATGCCAGCGTTATTTTACCATTAATAAGCCACAACCCGTTTTCCCAATAATTTGCCAGTATTATTTTGCCATTAATAAGCCACAGCCAATTTGCCCAATAATATACCAGTATTATTTTGCCATTTAATATGCCCCAGCCAATTTGCTCAATAATGTGCCGGTATTATTTTGCCATTTAATATGCCCCAGCCAATTTGCCCAATAATATGCCAGTATTTTTTTGCCATTTAAATGCCCCAGCCAATTTGCCCAATAACATGCCAGTATTTTTTTGCCATTTAAAATGTCCCAGCCAATTTTCCCAATAATATGCGGGTATCATTTTGTCATTTAATATGCCCCAGCCAATTTGCCCAATAATATGCGGGTATCATTTTGTCATTTAATATGCCCCAGCCAATTTGCCCAATAATATGCCAGTATTATTTTGCCATTGATATGCCCCAGCCAATTTGCCCAATAATATGCCATTGATATTTTGCCATTAATATGCCCCAGCCAATTATTTGCCCAACAATATGCCAGTGTTATTTTGCCATTTAATATGCCCCAGCCAATTATTTGCCCAACAATATGCCAGTATAATTTTGCCATTTAATGTGCCCCAGCTAATTTGACCAATAATATGCCCCAGCCAATTTGACCAATAATATTCCAGTGTTATTTTGCCATTAGTAAGCCACAGCCAATTTGTCCAATAATATGCTACCCTCCTCCCCCTTCCCAGTACTCACCTCCTTGTTGTTCCATATCGCCGGTCGTCTCCTCCGTGCA
Source organism: Pelodytes ibericus (assembly GCA_036172795.1). NCBI lineage: Eukaryota > Metazoa > Chordata > Amphibia > Anura > Pelodytidae > Pelodytes > Pelodytes ibericus. The sequence continues at coordinate 60,552,187 of CM069860.1, forward strand.
GTCTTCTCTCCTGAACGGAGGAGGGAAACACATGCAAAGCTGCATGCTTCCGTATGAATATTTTTTGAAACTTAATTTTTTGTTTTCGGGAGCCGCATCCACTGGATGCTGGCTGCCGGGACCCCGAGAGGAGACGTTTTCTACGACTTACACAACATCAGCGGCCGGCCGGCATCTGGTTGTGGAGCGCTGTTGTAGATCAGCAAATGGTCAGACAAAAGAGCGCTCTGTGTTAGCAGAGGCTGAAAAGATGGGTGCAGACTTGGCCAGCCTTATTGTGATAAGGGCCTAGTTTCAGGTGCACTCTACTCTAGGTAGAGGTCATACTATTTTGTAGGTTGTAGTATCGTTTATCCAAAAATGTTTTGGGATTTTGCCACAAATGGCACATTCCACACACACCTGTGGTAGTGTAGACGTTGTGACAAGTTGTCATATTATGTTTACAATAATTTGATTTCATTTAACTAACTTACATAGTTACACACTCAACATAATGGGTACTATGTTACTGCCAAGGTGTCAGTAAAACATATAGCTCATTTTGTGTCATTATAATATATCTATACTAAATTACCTGTGTGAAACAGAAACCATTTTGCACCCAAACTCCTCTCCAGACATAATTTGGACCGTATTCTAAGTTCAGATTCCTACGTGCCTCTCCGGCCTTCCTGCCTCTACTGGTGAACATTTCAGTTGAGCTGTTAATTGACTTACTCACAAAAGCAAATCCTATGGGAGTATCGTCAATCCCAATCATGATCCTATCACGAACACTATGCTTGCCTCCAAACAATTTTTATTTAGCATGCCGCCAAAAATAGCAAGACAAGGAAATTAAATTAGTATAAACATTTATTAATGTAAGGCAGCAGTACATTTAAAACATATCCTCAGTGCTCCATTGGAACTCCTTGCATGTGATAATTGATTTATTCATAGAACCCCCTATTTTTAATAGCTTATCTTTTTTGGATCTGCTCTGTTGTCTTGCTTCTGTGCTTGCAGAAACTAACATCCGTATGTGTTTAAATACATAAATGGCCAATGTTTCATGTTAGATCAGGCAGCTTTTATACAATGAGGGACCTCAGTGGAACACTCCCAAATCTTTTTAGCTACAGATAATGGAGCTTATGTTTAAAGATGGCACACAAAGTGTGCGCCTTTGTAGGAAGTAGATGCTGTTGCTCTGGTATTCTGTGTAGCAACGTAACTGTAGTTTTTCCAGGGGGAAAGAGCAAAATATCCCCCTCTTCCATACCAATACCTCCTCCCTATTGCATACCTTTTTGCTGGCTGAGGAGATGAGTTTCCTGCTGGGAGACAAATGTTAGTTGCCCATTAATATGAAAAATGATATGACTGTGTTAGTAGTAGCTAACAGACCAGCATATGTACCGCGCAATATGAGAACTTTAGTTTACAATAGCTGGGGTGGTAAAGTTTAGCAACAAGTATCCCAGTCTATAATACCTATCTTGTTCTGACAGTAATGGCTGACCATAACCCCAGTCTATAATTATAACTGAAATTCAGCTAGCAGTATGGCTCTGGGAACATTATTGTAGATGCAGTCAACAAAAGTTAGCATTTATTCTGTTTACTTAGTGCAGCCCTCTCCTTTCTTACAGCCCCATTTATAGTTAGCTACTACCGTATTTGCTCGATTATAAGACGAGGTTTTTTTCAGAAAAAAAAATCTGAAAACTACCCCTCGTCTTATAATCGAGGTCTCTTATAATCTGACCTCAAATTGAGCTGCAATTTGGATCCCCCTCTCTAGCAGCAGGGGATGTCTGCGCAACGAGCGCAGACTCCCCTGCTTCCGCCCGGCACGCCCGCCGGGGCTTCTGTGAAGAAGCCGGGTACTTCCGCTTTTGTCACAGAAGTCCCGGCGAGCGTGCCGGGCGGCAGCACGGGAGGTCTGCGCTCATCGCGCAGACTTCCTCTGCTGCCCCACTAGGCACCAGGGACAATCGAGCAGCTGGGGGATGTCTGCACTATACGTGCAGATATCCTCCAAGCTGCCCGACACGGCAAACTATTATGACGGACAGCTGTCCGTCATAATAGACTGCCGTGTCGGGCAGCATGGAGGATGTCTGCAAGTATCATGCAGACATCCCCCGGCTGCCCCCACTAACCACCAGGGATCAAGGTAAGGGGAAGGGAGGGAGGGGGGGCAGAGAGACAGGGGGAGGGAGGGAGGGGGCAGAGAGACAGGGGGAGGGAGGGGAACAGAGAGACAGGGGGGACAGAGAGTCAGGGGGGAGGGAGGGGGGCAGAGACAGAGTCAAGGGGAGGGAGGGGCTTAAGAGACAGAGACAAGGGGAGGGAAGGGGTTAAGAGACAGAGACAAGGGGAGTGAGGGGGTTAAGAGACAGAGACAAGGGGAGGGAATGGGTTAAGAGACAGAGACAAGGGGAGGGAAGGGGTTAAGAGACAGAGAAAAGGGGAGGGAAGGGGTTAAGAGACAGAGACAAGGGGAGTGAGGGGGTTAAGAGACAGACAAGGGGAGGGGGAAGAGAGAGAAAAATGGGGGCAAGGGAAAGAGAAAAGCAGCATTGGCACATAAAAAGAAATAAAAACTAGAAATACATTTTTTTATATCATAATTTTTTATTAAAAAAGCAATTTACATGTGAATATATACAAGTTGAACTTTTTTCCTATAGGGTAGTCTTATATTCAGGCTTTTAGTTTTTTTCCTAATGGAATATCCAAAGTTTGGGGGGTCATCTTATAATCAGGGTCGTCTTATAATCGAGCAAATACGGTATTCCCATAATAATTATCTAGCAGTGTTGGTAGTTATGCAGCACTAGTGGCTAGCCTTTGGCACTCCAGATTCCAAAGGCAATGAGACCTGCTGCCTGGGTAATTGCATCCTCTGCATGACACCCCTCACCAATGTTTTTTTCTTTTCTTCAGTGCAGTGCAGCGCGAGGGAGCAGTCTGTGCCGGCTGCACACACTGCCAACTCCGCACCCTCACGCATCACGCATTAAAGTGCCAGGTCTGGCGTGACACTCGGCACTTAATCTTATGGGATTGAAAGATGGTCTGTGCCAAGCAGACCAAGTTGAAATGGAAGTTATCCCCTTCCCTGCAATGGTGTAAAGCAGCAGGGAGGGAGACACGATGCACGTTTAAACAATGGCTGCTTTGTTACAGTCTGTATGTCAATGTTCACTGTCTGTTACTATCTGTCTAAGTGGCTGTCTAGGCACCTCTGTTTGTGTGACTGTCTAGGTAACTCTCTGTCTATGTGACTGTCAAGTTGACTCTGTCTGTGTGACTGTCTAGGTGACTCTCTGTCTCTCTGTGGGACTATCTAGGTATCTCTCTGTGTGTCTGTTTGACTGGCTATCTGTGACTGTCGTGTGTATGTGTGTACATGACTGTGTACATAAGAAGTAGAAAGGTAGCTGTCCAGTATGGTGTTTACTGTGCCTTTAAAATAGGTGCTAAGTACAAGTGAGTACCACAGAAACAACTTATCATGAAAAACATTGAGTTTGTTATTACTTTTATAAAAAGATCAGTCATTGTTCTTACGTTGAGGGCCACTGACTGTTAACTGACTTTTCTAACTATTGTGTTCTTTTTTTCTTATCTACAGATTAAAATAATGCATCCAAAATTGTATATCTCTTTTACAAAGTTTAGACTTATCTTTAATAAATCTGTGTGTTGTTAAATGACTCAGAGCACTGGCAAACGTTATCTAAATATAGCAATTACTAGCCTATACTGCAAAAGCAACCATTATCAGACCTAACTAAAGCTTCTCTGCCGACCCAATGTTTTAATACCGTTTCTTTTACTTTTTAAGTATTCATTTTAATATGAGCTAATAAGATGTATTGCGTTGTGCCTGTGACCACCCAGCTCGGGCCACTAAAATCAAATGACTAGGGAAATTGGAAATGAAAAAGTCCTTGAAGTCAGATGCATTGCCAGGCCCATATGCTATCTATAATTTATTTGGCAAAGGGAACGAGCAAAATATGGGTGTAAGGACAGGAAAATGGTTACATGTGAAAATAAAGGGATCAAGTTTATGACCATTTAAGAATTAATCTAGGTAATTCAGTTACGCAAACAAACACAGAATGTACATGGTTTCAATCTTGGAGCAATAGTCTGCTTTAGATAATGTGACTTGTTTCTGACAACTGTTTTCAATGACGATAACCAACAGTGGCCATCTGGTCATAAGTGGCTTGCTATGTGTGCATGGGAAGAGGACATTTATGACCCAATTATAAGCTCCACTGTTTGAATCCAATTTTAAGTTTAGCAATTTGGCTTTAAAATAATCCTAACATTGTCCAACAATAGTGGCATCAGTGAAGACGTAGATTAGCTTTATTTCCACATGCAAGGAAAATATATTAAGAAAACCCACCCAAATGCTCCAAGGATTTGGAATAAATAGAGAGGCAAATTCTAATCAGGCAAGTGAATTCATGCTATATGAATGTATCGCCATTTGGTGTTCAACCACCTGACATCAATACAGGAGAGTGATAAATTAACCACTTCCAGTCCAGTTTGTAAAGCCATTGTACACTTGATTAAGCAAGGTCATTGGGTCATCTGTTAATCAGTGGGTGGGTAAATCAGATCGCGCCCACATGTAACAAGTGAAAAGCCGATATAATCCCAACATGTTAATTATACAAGATGCTGAGACCTTGACACAAAGGTTACTTCTCTAAATTAAACGGTTCAAGTACATCCAATCACATGATTATGTTAATGAGTGCTCAAGCCCTTTGAACCATAATAGTCCAAGTTTTGAAAGACCTTGCTATTTAATTAAAGTGAAGTATTGCTTGTGGGGTTGGTTCCATAAAAAGGCAGACACAGATTTCATGGATAAACAATAATAATAATGTCAAAAACAGAAAGCTGGCTTTAAGGAACTCTGTCACCGAAACATTGGTGTCAATTCATGAAGTCCCGCATTGCTACGGAACATTTGGCCAAAGTAGCCAATTTGCAGAAATTCTAAAAATGCAGCTTAATGGGAGAATTTTGTCTTAATTTTGAAATTCCCATCTGCAATTCTCTATTTATTGAGTAGACTCTAATGTAAGACAATCCCAAAAATTAGGAGCCAGGAGTTTTGGGAGTGTGGCCCCATGGTTTCTGAAATCTGTCAAGTCTTTGCATAAAAAGCTTTTACAGCAACAAAAAAACCTTTCAATATTATATCATTAGACTTAACACTCATTCTATAGACCAAAAAATAAGAAAAAATAAGGGATGTCGTTCTCAGAGAGAACGTTTTTAATCTTAACACCTTGAAGGTTTGAGAGAAACATATAAAATGACTTTGCTTCCAGACCTTTTTTGCCAGTGCTCTCTGATTAGTATCACATTTCTCGAGCTGTCAAGTGTTGTTTTTCTTGGAAATGTAGGCATGTTCACATGCAAAAGTGCTAAGCTTTTGTGGCTAGCAAAACAGGGTGAAGTTTAAAGTAATGCAGGACAAGTGTGCTTGGAACCTCATACGGCCGTCTAACGTTTTCAGCATCCTGTTCTCCTTATAAGGAATTATCATGAGCATTTTCAATAATCATCTTTACTTCAAAATGTGAGTGTTATAGTGTAACTTTCCTTAAAGTGCCTAAGATGGTATGCATTTTGTTCATAAGGATGATTTTATAATTAGGATCATTTTTAACCATAGTTATTTTACCTCACTGTAAAAAAAAATCCAGAATGCTTTTATAGGCACACATTGACTTGTACTATTGTGAAAAGCTTTTTATTAAGACGCTTGGTGCTGTAAAGCACCGTAGACTTAACCTGCTGGGTGGCAACCCCATGAAGCCCATAAGTGGCATTTTTAAAGTTAGAAATTAATAGTGACAGATTTCTTAAGTAGACCTAACTTACCTGCTGGGTGGCAACCCCATGAAAGCCCTAAGTGCCATGTTTAAACGGAGAAATAAATAGTGACAGATTTCTTAAGTATAGACCTAGCACTTTTCTTCTTTACACTGATCTACATGACATTAATAATCATTCAAAGTAGCATTAAGACTTTCCTAAACGCAAATGCTTCCAAGGAGACCAAACAAGTTACAAACATGTAAAATCTATAAAAAATAATTTTACTTAATTTTCTATATGAAAAGATCTTAGCACAAATCATAAACTACATTTTTCTTAACACAGTTAATAAACCTTTAATGACCACCACTGGGTATCAAGCACTAATATGGACCAACTTTGACTTCTTAAATTTTCCATGACTGCTCTGAGCTTCACATTAATCACCCATCAATCCCTTTACAAGTTAAGTTCCTAATGCCCTGTCTAGTGGTACCTTATGTCTCTGCTGTACAAAAGTACACTTGACCTGTGCAGCATTGATGGTGGTATTCACTTGACCTCTTGCCCTGGTTTATCTTTCACAACCGTATTTCTCTGACCTTTTTCTGTGATAATGCTTTAGAGGAAAACAAACATGCCGAACCCAACACCTTTAAATGTCCTCTTTGATTGTACACTCTTGGGTCTATTCACTAAAATTCGAAAATAGCTTGAGAAAGGTCAACATTGGAGGCAAAATAATCTTGAGATTAAGCCAAATTCAGCAACCAAGTCTGACTTAGTCTCAAAAATAGCTTTGATTTTTTTGTCTCCTATTACTTTCAATGGGTAAGATTCGAACCTGAGTTTTTTTTCTAAGTCAAATTCTACACCCCAAGACTAAGTCAAACTCGGTTGCTGAATTTGTCTTAGCCCCAAGATGAAAGTCGGTCACCAAAGTCGGTCACCTCAAGTTATTCCCACATTTTAGTGAATAGACCCATCTCTGTTTTAAATTATACCTACTCTATTCTGCTAATTGCTTCTCTTATTATCAGTAACCCTTAGCTGATCATTTGGTGATTAACAAATGGACTTATATTCTCCATTTTATTTAATTAGGTGTTAATTAAAATACCATTTCTATTTTTTTGCAATGCTTACCGTTTTGTTCCTTTGAAAATGAGAGTTCCCTGTCTTCTGAGTCAATGAAAGGGCTGAATCAGGTGAAGGAAGAAACATTGTTCATGGTGGACATCATGGTGGACAATTACTGGACTTTATGACGGACAATTTATTGATGCTCTGTGTTCACTTCATTGCCACACCACGATGAACACATCATGTTTGTGACATCTGCATCATGATTGTATTGTAATTCCCAAAATATTTTTAGTTGGTGCTAAGGACTTTTTATTGCATGCTGGATTATATAAAAACTAAGCATAGTTGAGCAAGCAAAATAAAGAGCATGCAGCTCAATCTCTCAATAAACACCTCATTGTACATATTTCCACCCACAGCAATTCCGGGGCCTCACACATAATTTCTTCCTATTACCAATTTGCCATTATCTCCACTCCATCCCATTTTGTACACCTCCTATTCCCACAACGTTTTCCTCTACTACATTTCACCACCCTCGCTAAATGTGTTTATTTTTAATCCTGGCCCTTTCCTTACTGTAGTTCCTTCATCGGGGTCTTTAATCCCCTGGTCTTCCATGTATCCTTCTTGACACAACTGTGTTGCCTTATTCTTTCTTTATTAGTGTTTTGTATACTGCACCAGGCTTGATTTACAAAGAGCACCGTTTCATTTACCTGAAGGAAGACACTCCAAGCTGCCACCATTATTTTCACTTTACCTGACAGATGTATCTGTTACAGTCCTCATTTAGCAGCCCTGGGAGAAATACAAAATAAATAACCACTTTGGTATTAAATGGAGTTTTGTTTACACAAAACATTATTTATGGACTGTTACTCTTTAGTGGTGTAGACAAATAGACGGAGATATTTTTTATGTGCTCAACATTTAATCTCGAAATGGCTGATATTGTTTGAAGGCATTTTCTCCATCCACAATGATCCCAATGATTGAGGTAAAGCATTTCATTTGGACACGTAGCATGCAAGATTTTAATATTGTGTTGCATTGTTTATGTGACATTTCTTTTGTAAAAGAACTGTAGTCTGCTTACTTGTAAGTGTGATTTTCTCTTAGTGCTACCAAGTCAGGCTCTAGATTTACTGAGGTTAGCTGACCCTAGCTAACCTAAGCTAGTGAGTCTTTCTTGTTCATTATAAGTGTGATCTCCCCTCCGTGCAAACAAACTAGGGTCTAGACTTGCTGAGGTTAACTGACCTCGGCTAACCTAAGTTGCTAAACTCAGGGGACAAATCGAATTCGATGACTTTTCATAAATTTCATCGAGGTTTGTGGTAGGGACTTGAAGCATTGCTGTTTTTATTAATTACAAGATTAGTGCATGGTAAATCAGCTGATCTGAATTATCAGGCTTCTTATTCCTACAGAGAGAGAGCTACAGGGAATGGGCACTGCCCTGGGAGGATAGGATATCCTGGGCAGCCATTTATGTAGCTCAGTCTGGGATGCATGTAATTGGCTGCTGTATTGCATTTTGTATTGCATATTGCAATGTACATAAAGGTCTGCTGCTGTTAATATCTTTGGTTAGTTCTTGGGTTAGTTGGGTTCCTGTTCATCATGTAGGGCATAGGAAACTTAGTTTCCACCTTCAATCAGTGCCTCCTCTATTAGGGCAGCATATAAGATATAGGTTATCCACAACACATCTTGCAGTACCTGAGATCCTAATGTATTTCTTCCTTAGCTATGCCCTGAATCCAACATGGCTAATGAGAAACAATATCAACAGGATCTCTCTTTCACCCATGACACATTTGTTTTTATGTATATTTAAATTAAATTTCAATTTCAATTCTTAAATAAATACTGAAATCAGAGACATTTTGCCTATAGATTCAAAAGCTTTCCTTCACTACAAGGCCCAGGTCATAAACCTTAATCTGTATTGCTGAAGGAGGTGTTGGCTTCAATTAGTAAATGCTGGTTGAAAATCAAACACACCATATTTTAACTGTTTATAGTTAACCCCTTAGTGACATGACTTTTTTGGCTTGTCCGACGCTTGGTGACATGGGCTGTTTTAACATTTCTGAGGTGTTTGTGTTTTGCTGTAATTTATTTCTGTCTCATTTAGTGTACCCACACAAACTATATATCGTTTTTATCGTCATAAGAAGGGCTTTCTTTTGATACCATTAGTTTGATAATAGCATATAATTTGGTGTAAAAAAAATAATAAAATATGGCAAAAAAATGCCATGTTTTATTTGAAAATTCGTATACTCATGTACAAATGACAACAAAAAAACACTGCTAAATAGTTTCTAATATATGTCCTGAGTTCAGAAATAGCCCATGTTTTATGTTTTTGTGCTTTTTTATTCATGTTACAGGGCCAGAACAATAAGTAGTGCAAAGCTATTTTAAAATCCTTTTTTCAAAATTAGCGATAGTGACATTGTAACACTGATATCTGTACTAAATCAATGAATGACCCCCAACATGTACAGATTTTTGAAAACTAGACCACTCAGAGAATTTAACTTGGGGTATTTTGACACATTTCATGTAGCCATTTTACCACCAATCTTTGCCAAAGTTTGCAGCAAACATAGATTGCAATTTAGATAAACAGTACCTTAAAATGTGAAAGGGTATTTCCAAATAACACCTCAATATGTGTTCAGCAACATCTCCTGAGTACAGGGATACCACCCATGCATAGGTTTGTTCGTTTGTTTTCAGGCTAAAAGGCCACATTTAGGGGGTGCGCATTTTGGTTTTCCAACTTGGAATTCTGACATGCAGAAAACTTGCGCCCATGTCCCATTTGGGACATTTTTGAAGCCAGAAAGTGTATTCTACCCCTCAAAGCCTTATATTTTTTTAAAACTAGACACCCTAGGGTATTTCAAATGGTAGTATTTTAACACTTTCCATGCACTAATTATACTACCAGCCTATGTCAATGTTTTGGGTAGTACTTTTTTTCACATACATTGTACTTTGGGCATGAATTCACAGATCCTGTTATATGTCAGTGCCAAACAACACCTCAATATGTGTTCAGCAACATCTCCTGAGAACATTGATACCACCCATGTGTAGGTTAGTTAGATTATTTGGGGGTTAAAAGGCCACATTTGAGAGGTGCGCTTTTTGGTTTTTCAACTTGGAATTCTGACATGCAGAAAACCTGCGCCCATGTTCCATTTGGGACATTTGTGAAGCCAGAATGTGTATTTTACCCCACAAAACCATACATTTTAGCAAACTAGACACCCTAGGGTATTTCAAATGGTAGTATTTTAACACTTTCCAAGCACTAATTCTACCACCAGCCTAGGTCAAATTTTATGCTAGTAATTTTTTAATGTTTTGTTTCCACATACATTGTACTTCGAGCATGAATTCACAGATCCTGTTATGTGTCAGTGCAAAACAACACCTCAATATGTGTTCAGCAACATCTCCTGAGTACAGGGATACCACCCATGCATAGGTTTGTTGGGTTGTTTGGGGACTAAAAGGCCACGTTTAAGGGGGGGGGTGCATTTCCAACTTGGAATTTTGACATGTAGTCAGCCTGCGCCCATGTTCCATTTGGGACACTTTTGAAGCCTGTCAAAGTATTTTACCCCATCAAACCATATATTTTGGAAAACTAGACATCCTAGGGTATTTAAAATAGTGGTATTTTAACACTTTCCAAGTGCTAATTCTACCACCAACCTATGTCAAAGGGTTGGGATGTAATTTTTTCCCCCACACACATTGTAGTTCAGGCAGGAATTTTCAGATTCTGGTATTTGCCACTGCCGACCAACACCTCAATATGTGTTCAGCAACATCTCCTGAGTACAGGGATACCACCCATGCATATGTTTGTTGGTTTGTTTTGGGGATAAAAGGCCACATTTAGGCGGTGCGCATTTCCAACCTGGAATTTTGACATGTAGTCAGCCTGCGCCCATGTTCCATTTGGAACATTTTTGAAGCCGTCCAATGAATTTTACCCCATCAAGCCATATATTTTTGGAAAAAAGACATCCTAAGGTATTTCAAATGGTGGTATTTTAATACTGTATATGTACTAATTCTACCACCAGCCTTTGTAAAAGTTTGTGGTAGTACTTTTTTGGGAGTTTTTTTTCCACATGCATTGTACTTCAGGCATGAATTCACAGATTCTGGTATATGTCACTGCCAAACAACAACCCAATATGTGTTCAGCAACATCTCCGAGTACAGGGATAGCACCCATGCATAGGTTTGTTGGTTTGTTTTTTGGCTAGAAGGCAACATTTGTGAGATGTCATCTCAAAATTCCAACTTGGAATTTTGACATGTAGTCAACCTGCGTCCATGTCCTATATGGGATATCTTTGAAGCCAGCCAATGTAATTTACCCCGACCAAACCATATATTTTTTAACGGTAGACACCCATCACTAGATGATGTATCGGAAAGCTGACCAGGGTCACAATCGAACCTTGAGTCCGCGGCCTCAGAATCAGTGCGTAAGCAGTGATCTCGAGCAAAGAAGGGGTTAATAGCTCTTAGAAGAGCCTATCTAGTACTGTAATACATTACAGTACAAAGAAATTAATCCATAAAACAGTGCAGACAGCAAAACATACTGTTGCTGTGCAAGATTACTGCTTATACAGTGATGAATGGCAGGGAAGGGGTTAATACACAGTGAAAGACTTTCATAAAACCTGACAATTTTATAAAATGTTATTTTATATCACTAATACTGATCTGTCTCTTTCCGTCACAAAAATGTAAGTGAGGAGAGGGAGGCAGCTCAATATTTGTGAATATTGATCCGACCAATTTTGATCTGACCAGGGCAAGTGGTGAGCTTAATTGCCCAATCACCAAACCGCCTTTGCCACTAATTCTCTGTTACTGATCGCTATGCGCTAGGACAACTTAAAAAAAAAAACTCAAATATTTTAACTTTACACGTAATCCCCTAGCGGGTATGTGTAAAAAAAGAAATAAAAAAAATATGCAGACAGATAAAAATTGCTTTGGCGTCAATATCATTGCGGCAAAGAAGGGGTTAATAACTCTTAGAAGAGCCTTTGTAGTACTGTAATAAATTACAGTACAAAAAAATTAACCCCTAAAAAATGCACAAACAGCAAAAATAAATGCGCTGATGTGCACGATCACTGCTTACGCAAGATCAGTGGCAGGCAAGGGGTTAAACGCAGGGAATTGCTTTTAAAAATTTTTTTTATTGTTTTATTATTTGTGTGTTGTGTATTTATTATTTTTTATACTTTTACAACTTTGATCTGTCTCTCTCCCTCACTAAAAAAAAATGTGAGGAGAGGGAGGCAGATCATAACTGGTCAGATCAATATAGGGTTAATATTGATCTGACCAGGCAGTGGGGGTGCTCATCAGAGCATCCCCACTGCTTGTCAGTGTGCCTGGCAGTCACTGATTGCCTCTGTGAAGAGGCAATCTTGTGACAGCCAGAGAGCACAGGAAGCAGGTACTTCCTGCCTCCTGTGCTCTTGCCCTTAGAAGGGCAGTGCCATCTTGGTCACACAGTGAACATGATCGTGCATTTTTTTTTGTGTTACTGATTGCCTCGTTTTGTAATGCCCGCGTTTTAAAGGCACTGTGCCTTTAAAACCGGCATTTCAATCGCTCTCCGGAGCGATCGAAATGCCGACGGGCATTTTTTTTCAGTATTGTACGATGCATCCATACGGAAGCATCGTTACAATACCATTAGAGTACTGAAAGCGGAAAAACTACACTTTCAGTGCTCGTTTTGACACAGGACGGACAAGGTCTGTCCTGTGTCACTAACACCTCGGCACACAGGACGGACCTGTTCAGTTGCAGTGTAGCACAGCCCGCAGAGACAGGCTGCATACATTCTTAGGTGGACACATCTACGTCCGAAACGGCCACCCTGATTATTCCCGAAGTCCCAGTTTCACCCATGGTGAACATCCGTCATATGGCTCCAACATGGTAGCTGGAGTATTTCTGATCTCCATTATGTCTGCTGAAGTTCTCTTAAAGCAGCCATTCTTTCTAAAAGTTTGGGCTTTTTCCTCTTTTGACTTCCTGTGTGCCTATCCTTCTTGCTTTGACTATTTTACCTGCTACAATCCTTGACCTCGTCCTGTCTTACCCCTCTTTGCATTCACCACAGCCTGATTTCTCGTTTGATCTTTTTGTTCTAATTTCAGTTTTACCTAATTTTATCTCTCTGGCTTCTTGTTTTTTCCTACTCTCCCATCCCTTAGTCCACCTGATTTGTTCACTCTCCAGGCTCCCTGGAAGCTGGTTAGTGTCACACAACACCTGGCAGCCTACCAGAGGCAGAACCATGGGGTATTTCCAACCTGGGAGAAGACCACTTCACTCTTCTGGGTTATCCTGTTCTCGAATCACCAAGTCAGAATCTGAGACTACATGAAGGTTTTAACTGAAACTAGAATAGGAACACATAAATCTAACTTTTTGGGGAAATCAATACTAATGTTCCAATTCCAGTCAGGGTTCAAAGTTTATCTAAAGGCGCAGCTGCCAATTGCATTGCCAGTTGAAACAAAAGTTTAAAATTAAGTTATGTTTCTATAGAACCGAAAATTATTGTTACAGCTCGTCTACTATCAATCACTGTTCCCATGGATTACATTTTTAGTGTGGAATATAAATAGATATCCAATTTTCACTTGAACACTAACATCTCTCCCTGTAGCAGTAGTTGTAGAACAGGGTCCAGTTATGGCCTACACTGAACCAATCACTGCTGGTTAGTTGTGCCTGCAGTTATTACATTTCTATGGGGATACATCATCAAACTAAGTGAGAGGCAGAAGTTTAGTGACAATCTATCAACAGAATTGGTTTGGGTTTTAAAAAAATACAATGGAAACCAAATCACAAACTCTTAGTACAATAAAAAGTACATAGTGTGGTTAAAAGTGAAGTTCTTTTTACCGTTAATTTTACCTCAGCATTGCTTTCTTACAATAGATAACTACAATACGTTCATTCAACCCAACCATTACTTGTACTAATGGATAAAAACAGGTTGAGTTTTTTCCTCCTGCTTTTCATGGTAAATTACAATATTTTTGGCAGTAAGTGATGCTCACGTTAAGTGTCCTTGGCTTCCTCCCCCAGTCAGCTCTTCAGCACCAGTAAAAGGACAGCTTAACATTTAAACAATCTAAAAGGAATATGAATCACAGCCTGGACAGATATAAGCTGGAAAGTCATAAAGCAGACAGACATGCGAAACCCATAGGTCTAATTTTTATGTAGTCATTGCTGCAGTCTAGTGTCAGGAACATAACTCGTATGGTAGCTGACACTGAAATGACTGTGCTCCTACAATGATGTAATTATGGTGTCTCCTTAAGTCCAATGGATTTTATGGCATGGAAGTCAAATAGTCTGTTATAGTCGTCATTTTGGAGTGATCTACAGCGATGTCGGCTTTGCAATTGATTTACCAAGCAAAACCAAGGAAGGAAACTTACTGCACTTTGGTTATATGGATGAAAACAGGAACTAGAAATTATGCTAACAAAAATAATACTTTTGTTTGCCATTTTTCACCCGTGTGGCAAACAGTAGGTTAAGAGGTTAGTCAATGATCTTAGGTATAAAGGACAATAAAAGTTATTCCATTAGTAAAGACAAATTACACAGAGACTTTTAATAATGAGGAGGGCTTGGCCTTCGGCTAGTCCCTGTATACAGATGTTTTACTGTGTAAGCTCAAAGGTCAAAATCAAGGCTTTTCTTTGTTTCCTAAAGGAAATCCTACATTAACTTCAGGACAGGGTTACAAGTGGGGTGTGTACAGTTGAAAAGTGTAAAAATGAATGTCGTCCTGCCAATTCATATCTTAAAATACTTAAAAGATTTTTATCTATGTGTGGAATAAATATTAGCCGTTATCTGGTGGATTATTCATGTGCAGATGTTTGTGCGTTTACTGGGAATAAAAAGAGGATCAGCTTGGCTTTGGATGAGGCAGCATACTTATGTGGGCCAAGTCATTGATTTTCACCTTTTTCACAACAAAGAAGACCATTTGGCACATGTAAGAGTATTGTATGAAATTCAGCTTATACAAGAGATATTAAAAGACCACTTGATCCTGGGAAAAAATGTACTTAACGCATATTAAAGGTGACACTTTGGAAATAATACATTACGAAGTTTATATTTGTGTTGTTGTCTTTGCAGTTCTTACTGTTAAAACTAACCTTTGCAGACTGTGTCCTGGATCACACCCTCCCAGATGAGTTCTCCTGAAAGAGCATCCTGAGGCATCTCTAATAACCAGTCGCCGCTGTCCTCTACAGGTGCATGGGAAAGCCCAATGTGCGTGTGTGTTTTGGCTGCCCCAGCGCATCGCCATGGGAAGGCATACACACAGGGTACATATGTGATCTGTCACCATACAGCTGTACCCATTGGATATTTATATCTAGAGCAGGAGATAGAGCATGCCTATTCATGTGCACACTCAAGAATGAGAAATATTTCACCATACAAAAAATGAAGGCATGCTCACTTCAACTTTATAATTATCAGGTTTTTTTAAGTAGCACTTTAAACATGTTAGATATAGATACATGTATATATAAATAAAAATAGTTATGTGTCCAAGCTTCTAATTGCACACGTTATTTAAACATAGAGCTACTAATTATAGCTCCGTGTCTATTTCTCATAAATTAAGATTCAGAAACTCTCCTATATTTTTCAATGTCCATTTGCGAAAGCATACCAGAACTCCCTTCCGGTGAGTTCCCCAAGAAACAAAGACCTTTTATGGCTTGTAACCAAAATTCCAGCCGAGTATGGAATTCATTAGCTTAAACCTGCACGTGACCATGTCAGAAGATACAGCTTGATACAGGTCAGGCAGGTTGTTTTCTGTTGTTGTTGGCCTGGTGTTTCTCAAAGCTGACGAGTGTTCTTAAATGATTTCAGAATATATTAAGATAAATGTTCGTTTGTATATCATAGATTTTTGGAAGGAAACTACATGTCACAATAAAAAAAGATGTGATTTATGCAAGCAATGGTGCCAATTTTCACATTGTTCTCACGTTACTTACTTTAGTGCAGCATAAGTCCATTTCTTGAGTTACCCCCTTATTCCCTCTGCTCTACACTACAGCTGTAGTAACAGGCAGCATCCTCTACTGTCTTCTGTTGAATCAGAATACTGGAGTATACTGATCGATATGTCCTCTTTTTCACTTGCTACATAACTAGGGTTACCACCTTTTCTACAAAAAAATACCGGCCATGCTAACTGCCTGCATAGACTTGACATTGGCCTCAAGACAATTTTTTACTGGCCTGATGGTAAAATACCAGCCAGGTGGCAAACACCCATCAGCAAAATGATTGCTTTACTTTCAGCCAGTTAAATATCCAAATTCACTCATACCACATCCATTTTGGTTAATGGTGTTTGCCTATGACTAAGCTCCAAAGTGGGTCTCTAAACGCGTGAGGTGGTATGCCTAGGTGACGTTTACACGGCTGTTTGCCAGCACGGATATAATAATTATAATATAATATTGATTTTGGGTTCTGGTCCATTTTTCTTCAGTGCTGGCTTTAGCCACTTTTGCAGCGTACAAGTTTCCTATACCAGAGTACCATGAGTGCACAGCAGCAACATGGCAACCGAAGTGCAGGCATATCCATAACAGGGATAAGGAAACCTCCGTATTGTCTTCAGCATGATGGTGGATCCAAGAGTAAAAAGTAAAACATGCCCCTGTATTAAATACAGAGTCATTGCTACCAAAAATCTAAAAGGAAAAAAAAATACTTAAAACTACACTCAATAATTGCCAATATTAGGATCTTTCTTTATTTTGTAATTTGAAGAATGTAACGTTCTTGTTGTGACAATTGATAATAATTGTGAGCGCTTTCTCTTGTTATATACCACATCACAAGGGTGTACATGCAACCTGATTATTTTCTTTCTACATTTCTTTAGCCGATACTCTTCTGAGTCATGCTAGGTTTTGTTGAGGTGTGTTTTATTTTTTCATTCGTGCAACAGAAATTATTAGGAAAGGGGAGGAAGAATGAGCGGGGTGGCTGATACTGATCGGCAGAAAAATTCTCAAGTCACTTTGAGAACTTCAGCTAAGTTTCCTGCTGAAAATTGGGCAAAAATGTTTTTTCCATCATTGTTCTATACACTACCATAATACGCAAACAGTAACTTACAGAAATTGGTTACACAAATGAAAAGAAAAAAAATAACTATGTATATCAATATATATATTTTTTTTCTCTTTTTTTTTTAACATACAAAACACCATGTCCCACAAGGTTACATTTGATTTCTTCATTAATAACTGTTTCGTTAACCACCATTGCTTTTGACCCTTTGCCCTCCAATGAAAGGATAGAACATGCATGGAATTTGCAATTGTAATTTTTATTAGGTTATTCGACCCAAAAATGAGAAGCTTTTAACCATGCCTTGTATTAGGTAATCTTAACACAAATGTCAAACAAGGTGCTAAGTGCATGAATGTTTCCACTACATTGTATGTCCAAGCTATGCGATTTTATTAGCCGAATACTTTAAAGATCACAAGTTCACTGTTAAAAGATCCCCGTGATGCCGTGAACTTCAGCAGAGAATATCTGTTTATGACTTTATACAAGGCTTACATTAAAGCACCACACATGTTAACTCCACTGACAATCACAAGGGGGGATTTTATTATAATACAAGGCCTAACAGAGTACCATGGCTCCTAATGTCTCAACTGCTGGCTCCATGCTCTTATTATTATTTTATATAGAACTCCACTAAACTCAATAGAGGCACCATTTCCCTAGCTCCTAAGATTAAGTAGACTGGCTTCATATTTGTATTGTAAAAACTTGTCTTCACAAATATCAGTTTTGCACCTTCTACTGACCCTCCCCTTCAGAGGCCCAGGGGCCTACTATGTTGTAAACAGAGCCCTACCCTCTTTGACTGGAGACTTGGAGGAAAACAAGCAATATTGAAAGTGTTTTCAAATACAAAGTATACTAAATGATAACTACACTAGCAATGTGTGAATTTATAATACACAGAAGCCTGTGCAGCGTGTAAATACTGCTTTTATACTGTTGCTAAACAAACAATATAAAGATTTCTTATTTTTATGGCTCACAAGTTGTTCTTCACCATTACAATAAAAAACAATGTGGCTGTTATGCATATGCCATTCTGGTCAACTTTATTTATGATTATTTCACCTACTTCAGAAAAAAAACGGATGCCCCTGCCACAGCACCTACTTAATTAATTAACTTATTTTGCTCGGCACTGGTATAAATGATAAATTGTGCACTGCAGCATGTAATTGTTATTCCATATGTGTATGTACTGATTCAGATGTTGGAGGAATTGTTCAGCAATTGAGAAAGTTTGGTTGAGAGGAATGGCTGCTTTGGTACAAGTAATAAACCAGTGAAGTGGGCCACTAAAGTGGTGCGTGAAGGAGACACAAGCTATCTTTCACTTGATTACTTTAATTTTACTTATCTCTTCTGCTATAAGCTCTTCTATATAGCTTAAATGAATACCAACAATTAGTACTTGAGCCAGCTGTATGCGACCATATGTACTATGATGCTGAGGAGGTCATTTTAAGTTATCACATTACAAACAATTGAGGGAAGACACATCTGAATGATGTCTGTTTGCTTCCATATACCCTGGTACCACATTTAAATTTCACCTCTAGTAACTGTTCTTTTTCTGTATCACATTTTCCCCCACCGTTCATTCTCCTGTCACACATTCTTCTTCTTTTAATGTTTTCTCACAGGTCTTAACCCCTTCACACCAATGCATGTACATGTATGGTCTCCGAATGTAATGCCTTTAATTGTACCGACTTCCTTTAAAACTGCACAATTGTGGCGTTATCATCACACGTATAGTATGGGAGCTAATCACAATCCATTGCCATCCTCCCCCAAATTTGGGGGATAGATGGTGTGAGTTAATCCTGGTTGCCTTAACAGTTAGGCAGACCAGGATCAACCATTATTTTTTGCATTTATTGATATGATCTATGTGAAAATCACATTGAGCACATGCAATAAATGCATCAAATACAGTAAATTTCAATCAGTGCTGTATGAATACTGATTGTCAAAATCCTCCCTCTCTCTCACTGAACACTGATTGTCAAAATCCTCCCTCTCTCTCACTGAACACTGATTGTCAAAATCCTCCCTCTCTCTCACTGCCTCATTTGGATATTGTGTCAGAGAGAGAGATAGGAGAGTTTACTGTGTCCCAGAATTTGTTTTACACTCTATACACAGTACACAAAGGGTTAAGCCTAAAAGCAAAAGAAAGTCCTATCTGTCCACTTTTATTTAAAATGCACACATAGCTAAAGTTGTAAAATAGCTATTATCCAGAATAGACATCAAAACAAATACAATCAATGTCCTGATGGGGTTAAAGTGCCACTGCACAACAATAATAAATAAATGTTGCATTATAATCAATTTCCCTATTGGTCCTACTGTTCTTTATGACTATTACCTTTCAATTGGTTGATTGGCACATGTACTTGGATACCCATGTTTCATAGTATAATATATCATTTAATAAAGTTTTATACGGACTACATATTATTTACCATAACCTGCAGTTGTAGTGACAGATGAGGCTCCACCCTTGAAACGTAATTTGAAATCTATTACAAATGTCAGACTCTGGTTGTCTGCTCTTGTTTATAAATGCAGGTTATGTTATGACAAGCATGATTTGTATTCCCTTCACTTGACCAAAAAATGTGCAGACTAAACAACACATCTTATCATACTCCACCCACTAGAATGATGTCTTGTTTGAAAATGCAAATCCTCGTTTGCAGTGTTTTTTCTGAAATCTCTTTGTTGAATGCTTTGATTTCTCTTTTTTCCAAAGAGTGATCAATCCAAACATTATGAATTCTGGACTAATGAAATGTCGTGTTTTGGGCAGTAATAATGTGTTTAGGGTTGGAGGGAAGTGGGATTGATTATTTGTCAGTTTGTTACCAGGTCAGGATTTCCGACAAGTCTCAAGAGACTTCTGTTGGCTGACCAGCTGTTGCTTGATACAGTTACAATATAAACGCATGCTACAATTAAATTGTTATCAAATGGAAATAAAAGTATCATTTTATTTATCTGTTTGTTTTTATTTACTTTTGCTTTCTATGGGATGGAGGAGTGAAATGCATTGGCTGGCATATGTCTCAGTTACAAAGTTGGGCATGAAGGTGTGGGATGCATTCTAAACCAGATTTTTTTTTTTTTAAACCGTGGCTTCAGTATTTCCGACAAGGCCTGTTTAGTGGATTTAGTAGACAATCCTTTATATTAAGAATATTTGTTGTTTTTCTAAACACAATTATATTGCTCTGGTTGTTACTTCTGCTAGTTGTGCTTGCTAAAAAATGTTTTTAAAGTTTATCCCTTTCACGACCAGCTGTTTTGAAAAACAAATTGTCCTTGTGTTTAGCTGTAATTTTACTATTTCTGATTTACTGTACTCACACAAATTATATATTGGGTTCTTTTTGGGATGAGATTCTTAAGATACCATTATTTTGATCATATCATATAATTTACTATAAAAAACACTTTTTTGAACTTTTGAGTAAAAAAATCTTTTACACATCAACAAATGCAAACAAAAACATGTGAAATAGATTCTAATATTTCTCCTCTAAAATATGTTTACAGTGTTTTTTTGCTGTTTTTTTTTTCAAGTTGCTGTAATGTTGCTGACTGCCTCTTCCAAAGATCTTGCCAGCAAAGGGTAGTGCCATATAATATGACAAATGTGATCTTTGCAGGAAGCAGTCAGATCAGATTTTGCAGCAACAACAGCTGAGCTTAGAAAGTGATTGTTAATTGATTTCTAAGCTCATTTCGCCACATGATGTGCCACGAAGAGACTATTAAGTGCTGTATGTAGTGGAAAAACCTTCCACATAATTAGATTTTTTTTTTAATAAGGCCTGTGTAAATTTTGGTAGGTAACCTGGGTGGGTACGTCTATTGACAATACAGGACCAATACTGTGCAAAAGATAGCTAGAGACATTCTTTTTAATTTAACATTGCATTTCCCCCAGGATATGAGATGTTGTCATCATCACTGTACCCTGTACCCTAGTAAGGGGCTTTAGCCAGAGTATATATATTTACTAGCAAAACTTTACTTCCCTCTAGTGTCACCTTATGTTTTGGCTTTTTCCTTTAAAAAATTAAGTGTGGGTCGGTTGATAATAATGTTCGCCTTATATAAGAGCAGATTTGTGCACTAGCTATTCAATGTTTTTCTTTAAATATATGTTCAGTATAATATATTCAGGATTGCCTGAGCTCCTTTCCACCAAATTGTACAGCTACTGGAGAAAGTATACCCAAAAAACATAACTAGACATGTTCTAACATTTTGTTATGTGTTATTTCCTATAGGAGTTGTGAAGGCCGTAATATCCGATACAGGACCTGCAGCAATGTGGTAAGTTTGACTTGTCTACTTTACTCTAGCTAGTTCCTCACCTTTTTAATTTGTGGAAGTCATATACACAATTATTATGTTCTATACATTTTGAAATCTTAAGTTTTACCCCTGAAAAAGAATGGAAAAGTCAACAGATGTTGCCCAGTTCTCCTGATGTATTTCCCTTTTTCTATGTATCACTCTATTCTGTAGTCCCTTCTATGCTTAACCCTTTAAGGACCAGCTTTTTTTCAATTTTTAATACGCGGTTTTTGAAACATAATTTTCCTCTCTCTCATTTAACGTACACATACAAGTTATATGTTGTTTTTTAAAGGACAGTTAGAGCTTTCTTTTGATACCCTATACATAAAAATGATTTACATTTTAGTATTAAAAAATAAATATAAAAGAGGAAATTTTTGAGGAAAAAAAAGTTTTTCCCATTATTTTCCCAGTAATAACCTACATAACTAGTGCAACACTAACCCACTTATCCCCCCTAATTAACTAACTAATAAAAAAGAAAAATATTGGTTCCCAAACCCCCCATAACAAAAAAGACAGAAAAAAACTCTGAAGAGTGCGATGTCAGATCAGTAAAAATCATGCAACAGGCATGCAGGGGTTACATTTTATTCAATAAATATATTAAAATTACCTTTATTTATTAAAAAAAACTTTATAAATTGTAAAAATAAAAAAATCTGTTAAAAAAAAAAACTAAATGAGGGCCATAAAGTGGAAGGAAACTGATCACAGTTAAAAACTGTGATCAGCAATGAAAGGGTTCCTTTTTTTTTTTTAACCTCTGTATTTAATTAATTTATTTTTACTTACAGGTCACTCTCTGTGGTTCACTATAAGAACGTGAAGCACAGAGAGTGAATTAGAGGCAAAGTCAGTGTGTGAACACACTGACTTTGCCATCTAATTTGCATGTTATCGGGGTGATGACTCGTCATAAGGATGGGAAGGGGTTAATATTATATTATATTATTTTGTTAACTTTAGATTTTCCTCTCCTGTTCTCATGTGCTGCTATGAAAGGTGGGTAGGGGTTTAAGGTGTCTTAATGAGGGAGGGTGTTCTCTGTTAAGAGGTCATTGCGGAATCATAATGTGCTAGCACAGATTTAAAATTGGTACTCATATAGGCATGTGTCGGCGAATTTGCATTTAAAATGCATTTTCCACATTGATTTGGCATTGATAAATACTTATCACAGCCTTGCACAGATATGCCTCTCTCACCGCAACAAAATTTGGATGACCAAAACACAAACATTATGACATATTAGGCTATATTGAAAAGTCTTGTTTTGCTACTTGTATTCTTGTACAGCCAGTACTAGTATTGTGCACATAAAAAGATATGTGCACAATACACATTGTGCACATATTAGGGTTGCCACCCAGCTGGCATTTTACCGGCAGGTCTATGGAGGCACCAGCAGGGCCGGTATTTTTTTGTAGAAAAGGTGGCAACCCGAGCACATATGTGCACAATATATGGTGTAATACGGTTTAAAAGTGAATATATTTTGACAGAGTAACGCAGTTTGATGAATGCACTGTTTTCATGCCAGTCATGCTATATACAGAGACATTGATAAATGGTACTATAATGGGGTCATGGATGAACAATAACAATGAGCTAACGTGCCCAAGTGATTATTGATACTCAGTCATTACGTCATGTCTAGGTTTGTTACATTTTGCATAATCTAACTTGATGAAGGCGCATTAATCCATTAAAATATTCATGATCTCATTTACCCTACTAACTTATGGTAATATTAGCTTATCCCCCAATAAAAATGCCTTTATGTGAAGTAAGTTCTACTTGTCTACTTAAAAGACCACTAAATGTTTCTTTTCACTTGTGCTTCCTCCAAGGAAGTAAGAGTTAAAAAAAAACAAGTTTAATTGGCCTTTAAAGGAAGTCCATCACAGTAACTTTGTTTATAACATGAAAAAGGATCTACATATTCAAATCTCTTTACTAAACCATGAACTGTGGGAAATTGGGTCAGGGCTTGAAAAAATCAGGCCAAAATAGCTAGGTTTGGAAAAATAGGTAAGGTATAGAATTGTTGCCATCCTGTTATTGTTTAATATTTAATTTAAAGATTATTCATTGTGGCCATTTAGAATTGAAATGGACTGCCTCTGGCCCCATAAATAATAAAAAAAATGCTTGCCCCAATTAAAATGGGCGGTGACCAGGCTAATAATAAATGGGTCTGGGAACCAGCAAAAGGGTTCTATGTATGAGTGTGTGTATTTGTATGTGACTGTGTATGTTGTGTGTATGTGACTATGTGTGTGTTGTGTTTATCTGACTAGAATTCCAATTCTTAGTGTCATACAATAAGTACATACACAGGAGAGATTGTAGTGTGCTGTGTATCTACCAAAGCAACCCATTGCATCATAATCCAGTAAGAGACAGAAAAAAACAGTGAAGTCATGACATAGACAAGCTGAGATTATGACTTGAATGTATTAGAATGCAGAAAGTGCACAATGCTTCACATTATACATAATGCTGCAGATCAGAAGAAATCTAAAATTAAGTGTAGATCAAATGACAGGGCTCTGGAGGATGTTTGGATATCCACTTTTGACTTTTTTTCAGAAGATGCTTTTCATCAAACGGAATAAATAAAGAAATAACCAATGAATCTCACAAGCGATAACCCAGCTATGTCTAACGTAACATGTTGACTTCCACCCTTCCTCAGCCATCCAATTAAGCATAACTTCCAACTCTCCCCTCTGGTGAATAAAGACGCCTGGGTCATGGCCTTGAAAGGGATCATGTCAGTGAGTTGTGCGTACGCACTGTAACGACACATTACATGAGCAGATTGTTACAATTGTTGCACATTTATTCTCTCCAGGCACCAGAAAGAACACGGAGAATGGGAGTCCTTAAGCCGGGGCTGTCCTATATAAGGTTGAGAGATGCATGATGAAGTGTTAAATAGCATGAAGTTAATTAGTTAAGACCTTGGGTTGCTAAAGATGAGATTAGAATTAATGGGCAACAATCAGGAAACAAATAAGTTATATTTAATTGAAACATTGCTAGCATTTAATTAGAAATGCTTTAATGAAAGAATACAAATACGTTACCTTATTGAGACCTTTTTGTTCTGTATAACTATTAGGGGCACGGACATGTTGTTTAGAATCTTGGATGATATGGGTCAGAGCTTTCTTTTATTTGACACATCTGACCTAAGATACAACATATTAGCCTCCTGATAGAGATTTACTGAGTAACGAGGGCTCTATTTAAATTCTTTCATTAAACCATTTCTGATAAAAATACCTACATAAAGATGCAATTTTTCAGTTAAACGAAACTTAATTTTTTGCCCCCTAAAGTCATTCTAAAATGAATAAGAGGCTGACAGTTTTTTACAGGCAGGGTTCACCCTAAAAAGCCTAAATAGTTATTTATTTACATTCAACCCCAACCGCTTTAGAGAGTTAAAAATGCTAGTCTGTGTATTTCTATATTGTACATTTAATGGTTGCATCTGGTTTCTGTCAATGTTGAACAGTTGTGTCATGTTTCATTTACCAAGTCTGTTTGTATGGAAGATAAACTGGTAGGGGATGCAGGGGATGCTTAGTAACAGCAATCCTGGGTAGCTATTACTCTGGGTGCCTGGGGAATGTTGCAGAGTTACTTGGAAATGTATGATTACACTGCACATAGTGCCTAGAAGATGTACATGTTGAGATCCTATAGTAGCTAAATTTGATAGGAAACTTATTAGACAGGCAATCCATCAAAATTGGTTCAATTTTAGCACAAACAGCAGAGGTGCAAACGTGTCATATTACAAAAGTATGGGCTGCACCACAAATTAAGGAACATGAAGACTCTGGTAAATGTATAAAAACGTAATATTAACTTCTACAGTACATTTTGTAGTGATAACATCACTTCGAAATGTGGTGGTTTGGAGATATTTGTATGTTTCGATTTCTAGAGATAATGTTAAATTTGTCAGGAAAACAATGGACCTTTGTTGTTTTGAGTTTATTTTGGATAGGCGATGTTTTAATTTGAACATGAAAAATAAAAATAAAACAATCATTTATTAAAGGGACTCTGACAACCTACATTGATCACAGTGTGAATATAGAGAATACAATATCATTAAAATGATATATACATTGTGCTAGCAGAATTGAAAGCAAATGCATAAAAAAAGAGAAATATATGATTTAAATGTGTGTTTGTGCCATCTCATTGATTATGACATCACCTTGTGGCTTGATATGCAAATTACACACCTCATAAGCAGGAGACAAAACAGACCCATTATAAACATATGTTTTCCTATTTCATCTATTTGCATGCAATTTTGCTAACACAATGTATAGGTCATTCTTCATCATTTTGTATTCTCTACATTCGCAGAATAAGTAATATTTAGATTGACAGAGTCCCTTTAAGTAAAGAATAAGGGTGGCAGGTACACAGTCATTTTTTTTTTTTTATCATAGACATGAAGGAAGCAAAAAAAAACTGTGCAGATATCTTGCAACTGTGTTAGTCCTGGTTCAGGAAACCCCTCAAATTTAATCCCATACAAATATATAAAACGCAGAATTGTATTTTTAGAAAAAATAAATACTGCAGTAATTCCTATCATAATATACTCCCATGACTCTCAATTATCCCCCTCATTTTCCAGGACCAAATAATTCCACCTACAGAGAAAATAAAGCTGTTAGAATGACCTAATAGCTGGAGAGTTATAATTGACTTTAGTAAATATACTTCCACAGTAACCACATGTCTGAACAGAAAGACTGCCTGATTTGTTACATTGATGTTGTCTCTTGTGTGCTTTCTGGCTGTTGTATGTTTTTTTCTTTCTTTGACAATTCATAACTGCCGTTGCATGCTGTTGTGTACAGAATGGGAATTCACAAACGTGTTACATATTACATATGAACACGCCGCTGATACTATTTCCTCACGTCAGTAGTATGTGAAAATGTATTCCAAATGCTCTTGCAGATTGAGGCCTGTACGGTGGGGTTATATACAGATTGCAGAGGCACAGGATGTAATGTGGGAGACGATTCAAATAATACAATAGTTACATTACATTTATATTTATTTATATAGTGCCAACACTTTACGGAGTGCTAGGTACAATGTATAGAGGAGGGCTACGTGCTAAGTGAGACGAACAAGGACAGACGTAAGGGAGAGAGCCCTGATCGAGAGATTACAATCTAGAGAGAGTGGGGGACATGAGACACCTAATGGACTGAGGAGGTCAAGGGAGGTGATGGTAGTAACTGTATTAGGGATGGCGTGTGTGTGTGTGTTACACTCAAAGCCTGAGTTGAGAAAGTATATAATTGAATCAATAATTCAGACCTCACTGATAGTGTGTAAGGGCTGAATGAAGAAGCTGTTCCTGGATCCGTCTGGCGATTGGTCTGCATTAACCCCTTAGTGACAAGACCTTTTGACCTTGACTTTCCCTTGTTGACAAGGGCTGTTTTTACATTTCTGGGGTGTTTGTGTTTAGCAGTAATTTTCTTCTTTCTCACATCCTGTACCCATACAAATTATATATTGTTTTTATCGTCGTAAGAAGGCAAACCTAATGTAAAAAAGTATGTCTTGTTTATATGCCTCTTTTTCCATCAAGTTACAGATATTGATAGGGTCAGACAATTTTGAATATACTTTTTGAATAGTGTGTGCAAAATGTTGACTTATAAGTCAATATATTGGAGAATATTTTGCTAGTAGTATCATGAACACAAACATAGCATTGTCTGTGTGATTATTTTACATTATGACTTCACAAATTCAGCTAGTTATGTTTCCTAGATGTTATTCTGGCGCCTACTGTTTTACAAATATTTTTTTTAAATTTCTTGGCTGCACCTTTTTTTTCTGTTGCTTAATATAACCCCAAAATATGCATAACCCCCTACCTATGGTTAGAAATACAATTCTCACCTTGTTACATTTCTTTAAATGATGTTCATAATTGTCTACCAAGGTCAACTGTTTTGGCTTATCTGTAGCAACTGACTGCCAGTTTAAATGCCCAGGCACCTTTGAGTTAAAATATGTCAGGCAGCTGGTTAAGCCTTGAGGTGACACGTTTTGAAATTTAAATGAAGGTGCACGTTTGTGAACTACGCACACCTGGGCAGCATTACTACAATTAACACTTTAATTTTAGCAAGTTTAATCTAATTGTTAATAACACATCTGCACTTGCATTGGATGTACTTTGTGCTGAGTAGATCATATTTCCCAAGATGCCATTCTTTACCTGACTCTCTAGTCGTTTTGTATTGTTTTAAAATGTTTTGGTGGTTTAGCCATGCACCTAAACTTGTCTCAGCTTCACAAGGTTCCTGGCTGGCAAATTTAAATCTATTATTAAGAAATATCTTATAAACATTTATGAATATTTTAGAAACAATACAAATGGTGGATAGTCTGTTAATTAATTGGACTCTACCACCTAAACATTGTATGAAAACATGACTGCAATGATTGCTTAAATGCCTAAATTAACCCCTTTGTGACAAATATGCTACGGCATATTTAAAACAACTTTTTCTCCTAACTAAGCATTTGCATGCAACTTTGCTAATGCAATGTATAGGTAATTTTCAATATTTGTTATCCTCTACATGCACAGTCAAACACTTTTAAGGTGATACAGTCCCTTTAACCCCTTTGTGACTCATGGTGCTTGCGTCGCAGACAATGCAAGCACAAAAACGTCACGTTTTGTTCCTGGCCAGCAATCAAGTTGATCATAGGAACACTATGGTAGAGACCTGATCTCTTAATAGACCCTTTGGGTCCCTGCCAAAAGATTTCGATACCTCCAGAAGTTCGGGCACAGCGTGATTAAGTAAAATGTAGCCGTTGCTCACTGAAAGTGGCCTCATTTGACAGGTAGGATCCCGCTGAAAGTCCCTGCAACGGGATCTGAGCACAGCTCATCATGGGAAGCCGCAATGAGCTATTAAACGCAGGATGTTAAATGCCGTCCTAGCATCTTTTAGGTGCACTAAAATCAAGACGGCATAGAATGTCCTAGCGTCACAAAGGGGTTAAGGTGGTTATTTTTTCCAGCAATGACAAAGCCCCTCTCACACATATTCTAGAATGGCAAATAAACACTTTATACAAAAAAAAATTCTACATTTTTCCTGACAGTTCTCACTTCATAAGTGTCCCCATTGTCATCATATACTGCATTAAAATGTAGGTATACCTTTTTTTTTTTTTTTTTTTTAACTATGCTTTTTTCCCTCCCAACAGGATTGCCCAACTGAATCCGGAGATTTCCGAGCTCAGCAGTGTTCAGCTCATAATGATGTGAAATATCAAGGACACTATCGGGAATGGCTGCCAGTTCATAATGATCCAGAGAACCCCTGCTCGTTAAAGTGCCAAGCAAAGGGCACCTCTCTTGTTGTAGAACTAGCTCCCAAAGTCCTTGATGGCACCAGGTGTTACACAGAATCCTTGGATATGTGCATCAGTGGTTTGTGCCAGGTAGGAAATACTCTCTATATTTATGTTTTCATTTTCTTCTACACATTTTCAAGTGTAATGACTTAACATTGGTGTGCAATTTATTGTATTTTATTGAAGTCTTATAGAGTCATATGTACTTGCTATTAAATATACAGAGATCAATATATATAGAAAGAGGTCAATAAGAATATTGTGGGGGACATGTATAAAACTCCTGCACTGCAAAGTATAACAACAATTGTGCTTTTTTATAACTTCCGACACGTTGCAGTGTGGGATAGAGGGATCTCCATCAAACTGTGTTTGGCGGATTTTCCCTGAAACAATTCAGGCTCCCAATCTTTTTATACATAGGCTGCGCTGGCGCAACAAGTGCCAACACAACCTAAACCTACACATTCAGCGTTGATAACGCAGACTCCTGTGAGTCTGCTTTATACATTGACGCACACGCTGATTGTGCCAATATTCGGCGCAATCTGCGTGTGCGTCGTGTTTATACATGCTCCCCAATATATCTTTTTATATATAGTTTGTGAATATTACCACCTGGCTAGGAAGCCTCTAGATTTAGTAAATGCAAATGACACTTGCCATCTATTCAACCTTTGGTGTTGACCGAGTCTTTCATCCTTCCAAGGGGAATAAAATGTGTACGCATAATTGGGTAATAGTAACATCCCCTTGATGTTGGGCAAAACTTAACATCCTCAGGATATACTTGAAATCCAGAGGAAATCTGAATGAACCTTTCCTGGCTAATCAAATCAATAACTATTGTACGGATTCTTTGTACATGTAAAGGAATTAGCACTATATTTAGTGCCATTCTGTGGGGCTGATATTTAGTGCTAAATTGCATTATCCAAGTTCATTTATTTGTTTTACCCTTAAAGGCTGCAATTTGGATCTATTATAGTTAGATATAAAAGCCTCTGGCTTTCCCATTGTTGGCAGCACTGAACGTCCGTGTGTATGCTTGCAATAAATGATAAACAATGGACCACAGACCTGCTGCTAAATGGACTGGAAAAGCATCTCAGAAATTATGAAGCAGAAGATTAATTTGTTATTTCAGCGCCCTCGACACATTTTTAAGATCTACTCGCTCAACTTCAGGGACCAGAGAGTAATAGTCCAATAAACATAGCTTTACAAAAACTTTGGCAGAAAGTCTCTAGATACATTTATATTTGATGGCTTAGGCCCAGAAACGATATACTGTCTGAAAAATGGGAAGACAACACATAGCGACGAATCCTTACATCTTGCTAACATACCTGAGAATGTTGCTGAGACAGTGGCCCCGAATACTTCCATCTCATCTTTAGTTTGTGGAAGAAAGGAGATGGTTTGTAGATGGTCTGGAGTGAGAAATGATCGCAAATAATCTCAACATTTTCTTGGCAGATTTGCCAGAAAATATATAAATTTTAAGAACATGTTTTGCAATTGTGGTGTCTCCTGTTTATGGCATTTTATCTGGCTTGTTATGCAAATTAACTATTTTCAAAGGGCAACCACACAGTGATGTCACCAGATAGAGACACCACACACCCAATTACATCACTTGTGTTTTAATTTATGCATTTGCTTGAGATTTTGCTAACACAACATATAGCTCATTTTTTAGATTTTGTATTCTCTACAGTATAAACAATGTGTAGGTGATGTAGTCCCTTTAAACAGGATGAATTCCTGGCGTCCATTAATCTTTGCACCACATGAGTAGGTCAGGTCATGTATAGATCCTCTGTGAGTCAACCAAATAACCTACACCTCTAAGAGAATCCATAAATCCAGGATATATCGGGGGTGTTGCAAAATCTTGCTGGAGCGAAACCTCTGAGGTGGAGTACAGGGAGTCCAAGGTCAGTCTCCCTTTGGATACATAATTAGACTTTTACAAAATGCACTCTAATTCAAATCTGAACACTAGCTCACTCTATTACTCAGTTACTCTCTAAAATCGTTCTTTTAAAAGTCTGACATGTTGTTATTTAAAATATTATTTAAAGCTTTACAATTGAGATATTCTGTCAAAAAGAAATATGGAAATATAGATTTGGATAATGTATGTTTCTCAAACTTATAAAATTATTTTAAAATTGCTTCTAAATCATCCCCTGTCAATTGCACAACATGCTCTTATTTTGGAGAGCTGAATAATGCACTTCTTTGTCCTCATTCCTGTTTTTCTCATAAAAAGTATCCCTTTACACATTATTCTAGGGCACCATATGTCATTTATCATCTTGTACTAAAACTAAACCCTATGTAATCAACATCATCAGTACTAAGCTAACATTTGCTAAAACACTTATTACCCACTACTTTAATGTTATGTTGATTACGGTAGTAGGATACCGTATGTGAATGATGTCACTTGAATATGTATTTTTATCTCATATTCTGATTTATAGAGATAGACATAGGAAAACAAGTAGCTACTGAACAAGTAGCGTATTCAGTGAGGGACCACACAATGGGAAAATAGAATCTTTGTCTTCGCAGTTTAGATTTTATGAAATGTTAAGAATCTAACAGGGACATCCTGCTTTGATTGGCAAGGTCATTTTTGGGAATGTTGGACTATGAGAAGATGGAGTGTAGTATTGGTAAGATAATTTGTCAGTAAACATGAGCAGCAGTTCTCAGGACACTGGAGTCAACCTTCATGGGTCTGGACATGGACTAGTGGTAGCTTTTTGTGTGTGAGCTTCTGTTTTTCTGGATTGCTGTCTATAGTGCTCACTTGGAGTGGTGATGGAATGTTTTAAGAAGTCCTTGACCTCTCACATGCAACTGAAGAATGTATAAGTATATTTTGTTTTTAGCTGACAAACAGTTTAGTAGGACTTTGTGTAGCATACTGTTGCAAAAAGTAGATAGTTAACATGTATATTCAATCAGTAGTTAAGGCACTATTTTATACACAAATATGTGTATGACAAGGATTTTGATTCTTTTAATGTTTAGACTAAATTTATACTGATAGTAAAAGAAGAATATTCAGTAGTAACTGCAACCAAGTTCACTAAACAGGTACTGTAGATTATGCTGGCAGAAATGTTAATATGAACATAACAATGTGTGGGCAAATAAGAACCATTCAGTCCATCCAGTCCGCCCCCCAGTTGTCACTGGTCTTATCGAATATCTAGGACAGCCCTATGCTGATCCCATTCATGTTTAAATTCCTCCACTGTATTAACCTCCAACAAATGTATAGATCAATAGGAAAATGGTGGTGTGGCCAAATGCAAATGAAAAGCTACAGTATAACGCAGTTAGCTAACCGATAGGTTAAGAAAAGACTTAACATATATTAATTGCTTCCATTGATCTGAAAACTTTCAACTGACCAACATTTAAGCATTTTCCACTTTTACTTCAAAAAGGGAAAATATTGCTTCTCGAATCCAACATTTTCACCCTTACATCATATATATAATACATATATATATATATATATATATATATAATACACACATATTATAGAGCCTGATCACTTGTTACCAAATGATGATGTCATTAATGAGGGTCTTCTATAATAAATTAAATTAACCATTTTCTTAAGCTATACTTTTCTTTTTAATTCTTTTAGCAGAATGTACAGATTGTTTTGTATTCTCTACAGCTCCACAATAAACAATACAGACTACTAATGTGGCTGCAGGCCACAACGGGAGTTATAGACCACCAATTATGCCTGTCCCTGTTGAGACAATAGCCATTCCATAAGTTGTACGGTGAATAAAGTATTTTTTCCACAATACAAAAAATAAGTGACTATAAAAAGGAATCCATGCAGTGTCTCAATATGTATATACATAGCAACGACAGAGAATTGTTCACTGTTAATTCTTAATTACAAAGAAAGAAGAAAGGAACTTTCAGATACAAAATCCATGTGGTTTTGCCAGAAACACGATTTCAAAAAATTTCATTGAGATTGGGTTGTTTTCAACCATGCAGCCTTTGTGTATTTTGTATGGCTGTCAGCATCCCTCTAGTTCTGAGATTATCTGGGCATTGACTCCTATGAAATAAGATTCCCCGGAGTTCTGCACCACTGTTTAATATGGAAATGAGCCCCAACTCGCTGTTTGTTTTTCTTCCCGCTTCATTTCCCTTGGCATTGGGCCTTTATAGTCAGCCAAGAGCACTGGGCCTTTTGTATAGGAAGAGATTTTTTTCTGACTGCATCAAAATTGTAATGCATGAGCTCTGGGTAAGCAATATTCTCTAACTGTGTTCTTTGATTATTTTAAACCCATAGGACTTAGGCCTCTTCCACCACGTTTCTAAAAGGCCCAGCAAGGTTGGTTTGGATCGTCAATGTTTTCTTTTTTCCTCCCCTTCCTTTTCAAGGCCGGTAGAGAGCAAGCGCAGGAGCCAGGTTAAACAAAGACACATAGTGGGAGAGAGTGAATATTAAAAACAAAGCCTGTTCCATGCTGAGTGCTGGGGATCTCCATCTCCTGTATCTGAGGCAGCTTTGGTTCTGCGTGAGAGCTAAGCCTCTTCTGAAGAACTGCTACCAAGCAATGTGTCACTGGAAACTTGTGCTATGCATGTTTCAACTTAACTTGGAATAAAGGGATAATAGAGCCAAACCACAGAGTCATTGAATGTATCTTATCGAAGGAGAAATGCTAACAGTGGGTAGACCTCATTTACATATGTTTAGAACTGTGATTAATAATCAGGAAGAATGTGAGAAATAACCTTGTTGAACATTGTACATCCCACTTGCATCTACTTCCTTTGTCTTTGGTGACCCCACTGTGTCGGCTAGAGACCTTTTTTTTCAATCTTTTTACTGTATTGTTTCTGCATTTAGTTTCTCCTCTTGTTGATATACAGTACTGTGAAAATGTTTTAGGCAGATAGGAAAAAATGCTGTAAAGAAAGAATGCTTTAAAATAAACATGTAAATAATTTATGTGTATCAATAAAATGCAAAAAATGCAAATTGTATTCAAATAAATATTTGGTGAGCCCACCCATTGCCTTCAAAACTGTATTGATTATTCTATATACACATGCACAAAATCATAGTCATATAGTCAGGTGTGTATGATTAAACGAGTGCTAATGATCATCAATTTAATATGTAGGTTGAAATACAATCATTAACTGAAATATAAACAAATGTGCCGGAGAAATAAAACTGGGTGAGGAGCAACCAAACTCAGCTAACAAGGTGTCATACACTATGGCAAGACTGAGCACCATGAAAAGAGACAAGGTAGTTCTTCTGAATCAGCAAGGTCTCTCTGAGGCAGAAATTTTCAGGGCAAACAGAGGTTTCTAGATGTGCTATCTAAGTTCTTTTGAAGAAGCACAAAGAAACAAGCAGCACTGATCTGTGGGTGCAGTGGTTGGCCAATGAATATTAGTGCAGCAGACGAAAGACACATCATGTCCAGTGCCATCAGTTTGAAATTGTTAGAAAACAGCCTGGCCCTAGTTAAATCAAATTACTGTGCAGAGAAGTCTGGTCAGAAAACTGGTTTTGGAACAGTTGAGGCAAAAAACATAATGCAGATGTTGTGTCAGCTGTGTCAGTTCTCCAAGACTTTTTCAACAACGTACCTGCTGAGTTCCTTAATACCTTGGCGACAATGGACATGTCAGGCACGTCCAGCCGGCAACTCAGTTGCCAACAGTGGACGTGTCTGGCACATACTGCGATGGAATGAGTGGTTTTCACGATTGCGAAAGCTGCTCTGACAGTGCTGCTCTATTGCCTCGATGTCGAGGCATTAGGCAGCACCGGAATTTTTAATCTAGAGCACCCACGATCGCTCCAGGGATCGAAGCATTCTCCTCCAATATGGCTGCTGCCCTCTTGTGGGTAGAGTGTCAGAAGTGAAAAAAAAAAATCACTTCTGTCACTCTGATGCTGTTGCTTGACTCATTGCAATAAATAAAAGACTTAATTAGCTAAAATCTATGGTTAGGGTTAGAATAGTTGTTACAATTAAATTAGGGTTAGCATAAGGGATAGGGTTACAATTAAATTAGAATAAGTTAAGAGTTAGCATAAGGGTTAGAGTTAGGGTTAAATTTAGGGTTCGGGTTTGGTTCAAAAGGTCCCTGTAGGAAAAAAACAAAAAATTTGACCTATAACTCGCACAAAACTGTAGAAAAACATGGAAACTAGCATATTTCTGAACTTGGGACAAAATTTAGAAACTATTTAGACGGGGTCTTTTTTATATTTTATGATTTTTTTTTTTTGTAGTAAATGATAAGATATGATGAACATAATGGTAGCTAATGAAAGCCATTCTTATGGCGATAAAAACAATATATAATTTGTGTGGGTACAGTATGTGAGAAAGAAGAAAATTACAGCTAAACACAAACACCCCAGAAATGTCAAAAGAGACCTTATCACCAAGGGAAAGACAAGGTCTAAAGGTCATGTCACTAAGAGGGTAAAAAAAAATGCGTACAAGTGTACCTAGAAGAATTGAACTGTTTTGAAGGTAAAGCATGATCACACCGCATTTTCATTTATAGTCTGTTCACTCACTTTACATTTTTTTTATGGATAAAAAAAAAACTATAAGCATGTCTATT